>VWZK01006488.1:311954-442017 GCA_013396935.1 Baryphthengus martii | reverse complement strand
GGGGACGCAGCTGCCCCGGAGCTGGGGAAAGGCGGGGGGCGGATCGCCGGTCCCACGCGTTCCTGTCCCCGCGGGGAAACCCCGCTCGGGCCGCTGCCCCGCAGGGCGCCCGCCCCTCCCGTCATCCCGGCAACCAGGAGGGCCACGACCCCCGGTGAATGCCCGCCCGCCTCGGCTGCCTCCGTTGGCCATCACGTTGCAAACGTCAGCGACCTTCGCGCCACCGCAGCCGGACTTCAACGTGTTGCGAACTCAGACACGCAGAACTAAAGCTGTTACCAGCTGCCAGCCGGGAGCTCCAGCTGAGGCCTGGCACCTCGTTATACCGTATTCTTTACAGCTGAAAACAGAGACAACTGCCCCATGCAGGGAGAGCTTCCCCGTACTCAGGGGGCACTCTGCTTCCTACTTCTGCTCGTTCCTCTGCCTCTTGAAAGCCGGCGTCCTCCTCCTACCTCTCCCTTGCTCACAAGGGCTGAACTGGGACCCGTCTGTTAAGTGCAAAGGCTGGCGGGGTCTCTGAGGAGCCGGCGCCATCGGCGCTGCCACATATCCCGGGAACTGTCGAGCCTGTAAAGGGCATTTAATTATTCATTGTAAATTCACCTTTCTCCAGTCAACCCTATAGAGTGATGACTCGACGTATGTGCAATTGCTGTAGCGATTATAGGAAAAGCCCGGCTTTATCCCTTTAGATTTATTTTGCTATAACATGGGAATCGCTGGTTGGGTATGGGATGAGATTGTTTTTTTCCCTAATGTCCTTTCCTTGACACTGAGTCTGGCCAGAAGGCAGAACGAGAGCCACGTCCTGCCTATCCAAACGCCACTGCTGTACAGGGTTCCCAGACCCAACACAAAGAAACCCACATTCTGCACCCAGCGTAATGCACCCCTCAGAGGTCGACAGCGTACAAAAAATAGTAACTCTGAATTTTGATGATAAGATTTGGGAAAGAAAAAAAAAAAGAAAAAATGTTCATCTGTATCAAATATAGCCTTATGGATAGAACGGAAATGTTGTTCCTCTGCCCCTTTTTTCTTACCGTCTCAGGATGGATTTTGAAAAGCTAGCGTAGGTTGAAGTAGCAGCTCAGTCCTTTCATTCGTGAAAATCGCTGGCATGAAACTTCTCCCTGCCCCCACCTTGGTCCTACCTACGTCTCTGGGCACTGCTCGGCCGTGCAGATGGCCATCGCCTCCTGTTGATATCCTGATGCACACATCTTCCAAGGACGGACAGGCTCGGTTTCGTCCAAAGTGAATATAAACCACTGGGGTTTCCCGAGCAAACTTACAGCTTTCCTTTTATAGGTGCCTTTGGTGACAGGGAGACAGGATTCCTGGGGAAGAGACACAGGTCCCTCGTTGTTGAAAGTTTCCTGCTGCCCGCTCCGCACTATGCCCAAGACTGCGGCGGGAGAGATCAGCGCCGCTCACTCAATACCTAACGATGCCCTTACAGCAAAGCGCTGACAAAAAATTCCCAACACCGGAATCCCTTTCCAAGCTTTTTTCTAGATCAGATGTGTTGCTATTGGCATGGCAGCCACTAGAGAGGCTCTCAAATTAGGAACGCTCGATTTAGGTTTAATGAAAACACCCCAAGAGTAGCTGAGCATTGGGGCTCAGCTATCGATGCAGATAGACCTGGGGACACCAAGAACCATCTTAATAACGAGACACCTATTAATTGTTTTTACAAATATAAATGAATATTTGCAGCATCACCACATCAGGAAATCCCACAGAGGCCAACAAGAGTGTCCGTGAAGGGCAAAATCCTGCCCCCACTGAAGGAATCCCCAGATCACATAACCATCGTTGGCACTAGAGATGCCGTTACCCTTTGCAGGGCTACTCCAGCTCAGTGGTAGAAAGAATGCATTTTTTTTCCTGTGTTTACCCATGAACTCTAAGCCAGGTAATTTTCCTCGTGAAATCAGGAGTAATGTTTCTTTATCCTTTGATCAGGTTGTCTGAATTACTCTATGCCTGTACCTGTGCTAACCACAGCAGTTTGAAACCTCAGCCCAAGCTCCTGCAAAATTTAGCCACAAGTACGTGCGTTTCCCTTCTTCTCTTGTCTGCTTCCAGTGATGCAACTTCATTATTCTCTCATTTCTTCCTCCTTCCTCCCACTCGTGTATTTGAGGCTTTTTTACACGCTTTGTAGCTCTGCTTCCCACCTCCTCCTCACTTAGATCCTTCCTAAAGAAAAGAGTGTTTTAGAAGATCCACATTTGCAAAGGAAAAATATTAATAGTGGAAACTTCCTTAGAGATGCCTTTTTCCTATTTTTGAAGTGCATCTCGTGTCTCTGTATCAATCTCAACAGTGTTAACTCTCCCATGTAGAGGGCTGCTCTGTTATCTGTATCTACTGGATTAAATTAATGCAGGTGAAATTCCTACCCCTCTCCAAATGGAGGAAAATCTATGTAGGATGTTTTCCCATGTCTACGTCATTCCCTTTTGTCTAATTTTCTTTCAAGTCTTTCCTTAAGCCTTCGAGAGTGTGTACATCCACACTCTCTAGCTGGCAGCTCCTGGGTTATTCCTGGCCTCTTGGCCCCAGTTTAGAGCCCCGAGAGCAGCCCTAGGGCACAGGTGACTTCAATCCCTGTCCCCTCCTCTCTGCTGCTGGCTCCAGGGACAGAGAGACAGACAGATGAGAGGCCTTTGCCACAGGGATCCCGCTGGGGAATGGCTCCAGTCCCATGAGGGAGGCATCTCAAAAGGAGCTTGACTGCAACTACAAAGTAGCTGTAGGTCCTGCTGTAAAACCCCTGGTGTCTCCTCGAGGACTTGCTGTAGCAGCACGTAATTATTTACCAAGGAGCAGAGTTAAGAGGTGTTGCAAGAGACGTGCACAGTGCTCCCATGCACGCCCTGCTCCGCAACTCCATCGTGTTCTGTTGTTGCTCGCTCCTTTTTTCACTCCCCAAATTGTTTATCAAGACTGGGATGGCTGGGGAGCTGCCAGGCCAGGAATTGTGTGGAACGGGAGCCACGTGAAAATGAACGTAACTGTGGTAGGAAATCGGTCACCATACAACGGCTCACTCCTCCTTCCAAAATGGCATTTAAGAGCTATGCTGTTTACCAGTCTTGCTTCTTGAACATGTTTAGTCTCTTCAGTTGCACAGAAAGGTAAAACTGCCAGTGCTCCAAGCGAGATCGCATGTGTTCAAGGGCAGGAAGATGTCAGTGACTTTTCCCCAGTTACCTATCTGCCATTTTTATCTGACAGTGCAAAACCAGACTGTAAATAATAATATTAATAAAACATTCATCTGACTTTTCAGATATACCTAATATACCTAGTACCTCAGGTTTTTTGCCCACCTGACTTGAGTTATACTTAAGATTTCCATGGGACAAATACCTACAGAGTTGTAGATGAATATATTCTTGCCTTTCATGCGTACAGGGCACACGGCTCAAACCCTGCACCAAACCGCTCCTGTTGCCAGTGCCGCACACCCAACTCCTCCAACGCATAAGGCTGAGCCCCAGACAAGGTAATGAACTACAGGGGGATTATGGTAACGACGTTCCCTTTTTCATGCTTATGAATCAAGTCCCACTCACATTCCCCATGGACCACCAGACAGACCTTTTATGGTCACAAAGGGGTACTTCATTATGCACACATAGGCGCTCTTCTACTACTTTAGTAACAGCGTAAGAGTCACTTGAGCAATAGATTTGGCTTTATGAACCAAAAGGATAAAACTCAGGTTCTCTGGTGGACAATGAAACTGGATTTTTCCACTCTTCCTCGTTTTACTTTTGTTAATATCACCCTTAAACTTTGAATTATCCTGCAAGTACTAGGGCTCATTAACTTTGTTTCGGCTTCTACTTTGTGTTAATGGGATTTTTTTTTTCTTTTTGTAACAAATATGAATCACTTGAATGCTAAGGCTCAACTGTTTAATAAAAGTCATTAGTAGAATTACGTGTGAGGATTTATAAGAAAGATGGTGGTGGTCTTACGGTTACTGCTGTATCTCTGGCTGTCAGTGGTCATTCTGACTTAGCCTCCGTTCATGCCAGTACTTGAGATTTTACCTTGCCATGGATGGGATAATCTGATTCTCTCATGCTTACAGTAAGCTGCTGTCTACAGACCCGCTGCCGGCTCCAAGCTCATACAGGTACGCGAGAGCAGAGACCTTCAGCCTTCCTGCACGGCCCAAAGATTTTTAAAACAGAAGAGCCATTTAGCCATTGAAATAAAGCACGCTGATTAAAAGATATTTCACATCCACGTTATGTTGTGGTCTCGCCAGCATCTACTAAATTAAACATCTACAGATCTGAGCGCTTCCAACCCCTTTTGGAGTCTCACTCTCAACAACCTCTGCTTAAATGGTCCCCTGTAAATTCTCTGGGGTCTTTCATGTCTTGCTTTCCAGGGGCCCACATTCCTCTCAGCAACATCTCTCCAGCAAGCCTTGGAAGGGTCCAGTCAAAACATCACAGTGAAGGATGCTTGCTTTGTTTCCCAAGTGTTTCCTCAAAAATGTATTCCTGGATCCATCTTCTCTCTCCAGAGTACGTGTCTTGACCATCCAGCTATTGAAGTAGCTCTATGTATGCACTCAGTGAATATGTTGACACGTCACATTCATAAATCATTACAGGCAATGCTAAAACTGCCACCAAGATTTTCAACTTGAAGCCACAGAAGAGGATCTTCATTGGCAGAAATGCTGAAAAACTAAAAGCAAAAATTAATAAGACGATTCTGTGTTAACCTCATGCAACTAGGATCCAAGATGGCACATGCAGTATTGCCACTAGAAAAAAAGACTGATGACTATTCAGAGGTAGAGTTTAGAACAACAGTAAAATAGCAGAAAACATTTATGAAGCTGTCCTGGTACTGCCAAACTTAGCCCTACCTGTCTGTCTGAGGGGATCACTAGGAAGCAGGGTAGCCTGAGATGTTTTAGAAAACTAGCTTTCCTTTTATTTTCAGTTCTTTGATTAAATATCCTGGAATTTAGATGGTAGTTCCAGGTGTTACTTTGGTCGCAACCATGCCAGTAAGATTCACTCTGTTTTTCTGGCCCTTCTAGCTCTAGCCTAGGGCAAAGGGATGCTCACCGTCTCCTCATTCCCATCAGCATCTACTTCCCAGGCCTTTTCCTTCTTCTCCCTCTTTCTCCCACTTCTTCCCACCCTTCTCAGGCTGTCCCTCGGTGCTGCCCTCCTGCCATGCTGCCTGGCACAGGCAGATGTGCTTTCCTGCATCTCAGTTGGGGGATTTGAGGATTTTGCTCCCTGGTAGAGCTCTGCTCCCCTTCTGAGGTGACGCTGCTGAGACTCCATCAGGCCCCATGGGACAGCACAGCAAAAGGTCTAGGCCACTTTTTTTCAGGCAGTTCAAGCAAATCTACTTTATTTAGCGTATAGATGGAATAAGAATGTGGAGCATCCCAGTTCTTTGTGGCTGAGGAGCGGTCGGAAAGTGCTATGCTGCTGCTGCAAGTGGCTTCTGTAGCTACTCTGACAGAGCTCCTGGAGCTCTTTGCCAGATCAGCAAATCCATCTGCCCCATCCCAAATCTGCCACAGAGGCTCTGAGCTGCCACGATGCCTCCCAGCTGGGTATAGTGGCACATGCATAAAGCCAAAAGGGTGAAAACCAGACCGTTAGCCTCTTAATCTCTGTTACGGTGGGATTTGTCCAAAGCTGGGCATCCCCTGGCACGATGGGCTGTGCCTGGCAGCTTCCAGAGACTCTGATGGCAATTTTAGCTCTACCAGTGCCCAGGGCTATGGAGGAGCAGCTTTGGGTTTGCTCTGGTGTTGTCAAATGGGGTGGAGAACCCTGGCCACAGATTTCCTCATAATCTCTCTCACCAAAGTTTGTGCTCTGTTTTAGTAATCTCGTCTGGGCTGATATTAGTAACATGGCTTTGCTGGATCACCTTTAGTCGTTCGTATATTTGGATTCACTTAGCATGAGCTTTACTGAGAGTCTTTCCTTCTGCAGGCCGAGAGCTTTCTGTTTCTAATAAACACAACCACCATATTATTCTATGGTCACCTCCTTGTCTCTGAGAAAACAAAACCTCCACATTTTATTGGGATGAATCAAAGTCGATGATCAAGTTATCTTGTAGACTAGCTTTATGTACTCCACACTAAATAATCTAAGTCATAATAATGCAGCTAATCAGAGAAGAGAATTTCTTCTACCAAATTTTTGCTTCTCTTGCTCAAATGTTTATGCTGCAAGAGCAGCCCATCTGGTTTAGATTGTAGGATGGAAATCACAAGACCTACCCACCGTCCCCTGACTTGTAATTCTGGAAAAGACTGGAAGTAGTTTGGCAACATAATATGTTTCCCTGCCTCCTGTGGAAATAAATCTCCAGCTTCAGAGTAGACTGAAGCAGACAACAAGGTAATTTTGAGACATAGACCCAAGCCACAAAATGGGCAGCTGGATTCATATTCAGTTTTCTAATAAGCCAGCGGCTGGAGTTCACACTGAGGCTTGGGCCATTGTCAATTAAGTAGGGGTTAGCTGGGCAACCTACATTCAAGCCTGGGTTTGGACACAGCACCCTGTGAAGTTCAGCGACAGCTGGGTGTCTGAATCTCCAGATATTTCCCGGAGAATCAGGTGTTAATAGTCTCTCCTTCCTCCGACAGCTCACTAAATGCAAATGCAAAGGAGTGCAGTGTCTGCAGCTACTGCAGAATTACCCCTTGCAGGGATCGGCCTGGTGAAGGTCTCAGGACCATTAACGTGCTGCTCCTCAACATTCACACGACCAAAGAAGTATTACTGTCGCCATGTTACAGGTGAGGCATCAAGGTGCAAAGAGACTAAGTCAGTCACAGGCGGAATCTTAATACACCTGAGAGCCGAGTCCCCAACTGGTGCTGCTGCGACACCGGAGCAGCCGTTCCCCAGCTGAGTTCCATGGGCCGTGCTGCTACAGAAACCTGGGACCTAAGGACGCTCTCCTCGCAGAGTTCCCAAAGCCCTTTTCCAAGGTGTACATGTAGCCTTCTTCCCAATGTGCAACATGGAAACCCTTACGAAAAGGTCTTACCCACGGCAATGAATACCTGAGTCGAGAAGGACTAGGCTTGTCAATTGCTTTGAGATAGCTGGGTGGGACATTTATCAAATTTTAAGGAATTATTAAATACAGTTGATGTTTCTTCGTGAACTGTTACGGGATACTGTGCCTAATCACAGTGGAAACTGAGAATTCCTTGTTCCGCTGGCAGCGGGAAAGATGGGAGGTGCCAGGATGACAAAACACTGTACGCCGGCCCAGTTTTGGCCTCTCTGGATGTATCCAGCCATGTGGAACCACTAAGAGCTGTGAAGCTACCTGACTGATTTGTATAGAATGCGGAGCAAGTCCTCATTTAGCCTCTTTCAGATAACTGATGTGGCCACTGGTTTTCATTACTAAGTGACCATCAAGATAAAGAGAGATTTATTGCTTCAAAGGCAATGAGGCAGGTGGTGCATTCTTCACATGCCAAAGCAGACATGGATCGTTCTTTCAGTAACACCTGGGTTTTTATAAAGGGACAGGACTGAAATGGAGCTGGAGATCTGAACCACTGCCTGCTTTAAGAGATGGCACATCCAGAGGAGGAAGGATCCCACATCACAGCTGGGATCTTTCTCTGTGGTGGGTCACCTGGGAACACGGGGGCTGTTTTTTTCTCATCTTAGACTAACTTCTATCTGGAGCGATGCCGCTGAGGCCACAGAGCTCCTCCACGCTGCCGAGACAGCTGTGTCCCCGCACTGGGGGAAGGAGGACAGCTTGGCACGGGTGGGAGGGCACTGTGGCTGGTGGTGGCTCTTGCGCTATGCGGCTGCGGACAGCCCGTGCAGACTCAGGCTGGGGCTGGCAGAGGAGAGCGGGGCTCCTGACTGTGCATCCACCCCTCTGTGCCCAGGCCCAAACACTGGGAATACTAAAATTTGTGAGCATTTTCCCCTGCAGAGTACAACTCTCAAGAGCAAGTGGGGCCATTGTTTACACTAGACAAGATAAAATATTTGAAATAACAGAAATAACAGAGGAAAATGCAAACTCTGGTGGAGATGGGAGGTCACAGCCTGTGAATTCCAGCCAGCAGGTGCTGGCACTTATTTACCTATGATTTTGGTTCTGTATCCTATTCTGTCACTATTGGAAAATAAGGTTATGACCCTCAGACTTGGGAGGCCCTCAGACAGAGAGTCTGCTGCAGACTCTTGAGACCTTGAGATGGACATTTGGCCTCTTGCTGGTTCAGTCCCTCCCTGTGAAATGGGGATAACAGTTCTTCCCTACTTCAGAGCCCCTGCTCAGATAAACACGTTAGCAAAGTGTGAATTCTTCAGCTACCAAAGCAATGAAGGCCACTGAAGTGCAGTAAATAGAGCAGAAGATACAGCATTTTGTGAGGATGCTGGTTAGCCCTTGAGGTACAGCGTGGGTCGCCACCTTCTCCAGTACCAGGATTATAGCCTCAGGTCACCAGAAACTCTGCAGCTATCCCAGAACATCTGCCGCCTGGCATCAGCATCTGGCAGCTTTTACCCTCAAACCCCTACTGTAGCTGTGCTTGGGTTTTGCAGCTGCAGGCGTGGGGGGTCGCAGGCAGCACCTCCCAACCTGCTGTACCGTCGGGACCCTTGTGTGCCCACTGAAAAATGCTTGTGGAGCTAACTTCAGAGTTCTAATTTACAGCATTCATTCAGAATACCTGGTTTTATGGTTGTTGTGGGAACTATAACTGGAAATTTCCTGACTTTGATGCAGAGAAAAATCTCTGCACAGGGCAACAGGGCCCAGCGGGCAGTTGGGCAGGGCTGTGGAGCTGGTGCTAGCATCAGGCATGGTCGGGCGCTTGGTGCAAATCAGGGGGATGAGTCTGTGCCTGCCGAAGCTGGAATTGGACTTGGATGATCTTTAAACAAAGATGGTATTTTGCCCAGCAAGTATGCTTTCTGGCCAGGCAGTTCTCTACCACCAGGCACTGCTTCCCCTCCTGCTTCTTCCCCAGGAATACCGTATCTCAGAGGCTCATCCTCGCCACAAGGATGGACTCCAGCAAGATCTTTTGCTTGTGTCCACAACCAAAGATGGAAGAAGGTCCACTGGGCAAAGACATCCAGCTATATTTTTCCAGAAATGTCTATTCCTGGAAAACGCAATGTGTTGAATAACAGTGCAGCTCTTTTTCTAAAATACGAAGAACTTGGCCTAAAGAGCCTCCTGAAAATGCCTTTTAGCTAGTGCAGGCTGGGTTTCTTCAGCTAAAAATCAGAATCACAGCAAACATCTTATTCTTCGGAAAGATGTTTTCTGAGCCCCTGGACTAGGTCATCTCTAGCAGGGGTGGTCCAGGGGTGCGCGAGCCGTCAGGCGCAGGCAGAGCACCCCGGGTGCTCAGCTCGGGAGGTGCTGCTTGTGCCGTGGCAAAGAATGCGGTGCACGCGTGCACTGCGCTTCGCTCCCCTAAGGAAGATGGGATATCACTGGGACAGATCCTGCTCCTGCACTGATGCACACATGTGTGAGCCACACGTGGGGCTGCTGTGGATTTAATTCACTTACTGGGAATTAAAAGGTCTAAGCATCGCTATGGATGTGCTGGTATTGCGTTGCACAAAGAACGTGGGTCTCTGCACTTCTTCCCTGAACGGTGTTATGGCTCCACAAAAACACCTCCTTGAGCCTGCCTGTTGAAAAGCATCCACTGGGCGACTTGTTTCCATCAGAATTAGCTGTAGAAAATATTCAGATATGCCTCCCACCTTTTCTTCGCTTTTCCTCTCACCCTAGAAATACAGATAAGGTCCCTCAGCGGCCAGGCTTATCAGCCAGGAATGCCTGGGTGAGCTGTGAAAAGCAGCACATTTACTAGTCGGTAAAAAAAACCAATCTCCTAATGCTTGCCTAGCATTGTTCTGAGGCGTGTAAAGACACAGCACGCACGTTAAGGCTCATTATGGGAAACCAAAAAGAGCAGTAAATACAGACACTGCATTTAAAGACATTTGCTGTGAGATTGTCAAGCAAAAAACTAAGAGGAAGATTTACCCAGGGAGAGCAGGGCTTTGGTTTGAAAACAGGCTTGCTGACTTCCGTCTAAACAATTTAAGATCAAGGTCTTCTTTCACTGCAGGAGAGACCTCAGGCTCCTGCCCTAAAAGAGATTCACGGATTACAGAAAGGCAAGGCAGCAGAGGACAGAGCTGACAAGGTGACCTAACGCCAGTGACCCAGCAGCTGCTCCAGCCAGCAGGTCAGCCAAGCCCACCATGGCCTGCTCCCAGCCTGGCTTGTGGCTCTGAGCCACATTTTGGGGTCTGTTCCCAGATTGTTCCCTGCCCAAGGCTCCACCCAGAGAAATGCTCTCTGCTAGGAGGAAACCATGTGGCCCCAGGTCACTTGGCCATGTCCCCAAGATCTGAGAAGGGGAGGTGGCATCAGGAAAAGACACAGGCACAGGGGTGGGAAAACAACTGAGACCTACCTGGGGACCTGACACTGATCCCATTTCCTCCCTGTGCCAAGCCTTGCTCAGGTAATGAAAGGAAGAGGACACAGGGACATCAGAGGAATCTGAACAATGCCGCCCACCAACTCCCAATCCGGAAGAAAAAAAAACATTGTCTACTGGGAGGTTAAATCAGCAAGCCATTAGTAAAGGAGATAAAGAGAGACAACTTTCCTCAGGAAACAGCAAGCACAGAGTCCTCAGAGGGATCAAGCAATCAGGAATACTCTTTTGCCTTTGTTTCTTCAAGTCAGTAATGAAGCAGATGCATATGAAGTATTTTTTTAAAAGAAAACCAAGCCCTTGCATTACTTAGTATGCTGCGGTACTGCGTGGTGAAAAAAAAGAGCATTGTAACCAATTACATGCTTTAATGCGAAACAGAGCTGTCTCTCCTCACCCCTTTTCCCTGTAGAAGAGATCAGCATGCTCAGATCTGGGTTTATTCCCTCGATTCTACACTGACATTTGCTCTGACGACTGCAGCAGTGCCTTTCGTGGCTCCTCCTTCCTTTCTCCATCTGAAACCAAAACACCTGGAAGCTGAAAGAAGGTCTGCGTTGCAGCTACATGAAGATGTGGCTTCATCGTTTCAAATGAAAACTACGACAAAGACTAATTTATCTCTTCTTTGAAAAAAATCTTAAAATGATACGTTGTGAATCTGGCCTCATTTCTACCCATGTTTCATCCTCGGAGACTTAAAAATGTAGTTTGGAGGTCATCACGCTGGATAGCGTCCTCCCCAGAAGCATTTCAGGGCCTCTCGCTCAGCCAGCGAGGGCAGGTTGTGTCAGTTTTCACAGACTTGCTACCCAACCGGGAGTGTTTCCCACTGAGGTTGTTCTGCCTTCTGCTCTGGGAGGATGGGGCAGGTGGGGCTGCTCCCCGCCTGACTCCACTTGCTGCAGATCTACGTGCACAAATATCCAAGGAGCGACAACCTTCAACTTCAACATTTCAAACTGCAGGCTGCACACTTATAAAGCAAAATAAAATATTTTGAACTTCCAATACTGCCCACCACGATAACAACCTATATCGAAGCGTCTGTGGTATTTCTGGCATGCAGGGCGGCTGCATATTTGTAAATCAGCGGGTGGAAGATGTTCATAATGATAGGAGAGATCACAGGGGCCGTGATGGAATCGCTCAGACCAGAATCTGTTCTGTCACTCATCTTCTAGCAATAATAAATAACGGGTCTAATTCGACAACATTCACGTCGAGCTTTTATCTATATGGAAGTCTCGAAAAGTAATCTTCTGTTGCCCTGCAATGAAACTGGCTGTATTTTTTGATGAACTGTGCTCTAAAAATATGTCTGTACTTGTTATCACCATGCCTTGGTTATGAAAGCCTAATGCCAAAAAAATGAACTTGCTTACTACATTATCAGGACATGCTGGGGTTTTTTTTCTGCTTTCACCATCTGCTTGCTTTCGTATGCTTTCCATTACTGAGACAGCATATTACACTGCTAGCAGAATTAGGAGGAATAATTTAGCTCCCCAAACAAACATGATAGTAAATACAATGGGCAACGTTCTGCTCTCTCTTTAGTCTGTGCAACCCACTGAAGCCTGTTCTATGACATCTAACTGGGTCACGTTATTTTCTTAATGCTAAAGATGCAACTCCAGTTGACTTCTGTGAGGAAATCTGTGTGTAGCTGAAGGAGGAATGCAGCTCCCATTGTGCCTAACCTCGAATTTCATGGGCTATGGGGTTTTCCTGGTTGCCGTGGATGCTACACTTGCAAGCTACTTACAGAAGTAGGTGCAGTCTATTTAAGGCACCATGCATGGCAACTGCAAGGAAAGATCTCCCTAGGCTGGTGTACCTGTGGGGTGAAGGCAGCCAGCAACACCATCTTCAGAGAGCAGCAGTGAGCAAGCAGCCCTTTGAAAAGCCAGTTGTCAAGGGACAGCTGAGGAGGGGCTGTGCTCTGCCTGTGGGCTGGGAGGGGAAGAGAGACATCCCAGCACAGCGGTCACCAGCTCTCAGGGACTGTGGCTGCTTCACCCTCTTATGAAGACCACCTGGGCCCGACAGGCTCTGCTGAGTGGCATGCCCAGTTGGCTTGTGAAGGAGGACCGTGGCTACACTGAAATCCTCTTGGTATTGTGTGAGCTCAGCCAGAATTTTGGAGCTGATCCAGGAAGGAGGTGGCTCTGGCTCTGTGGGGCAGCCTGAGGAAAGGGAGAGCCAGCCCCAGCTGGGGGTACACCAGAGAGCAGGAGGAGAGAGGGAGGCTGTAGAGCACCATTGCCACACCAGGCCACAGCGAATGCCAGGAAAGTACTACCCATGTTTTTCGGGGAATGTGACCCAGCTGCAAAGGTTGCACAGAGAGCCAGTGCAGGGGAGTAGCAGCATCACCCACTCACCCTCAGCCCACTTCCAGGAGGAGTACTGGCCTCTAGGATTATACTTTCAGGAAGGGAAGAGATGGTGCCAGAAGAGAGATTATTGGGGCTACTATGTTTTTACTTATATCATGAATTGATGCAAGGGATTTTGAGAGTACAACCTCATAATCCCAAAGTTTCTCAGGGATCACAAGACTGCAGACTTCATGTTAACAAAATCTAAACCAAAAGAATGCTTTTATATGCTATAACACGAAAAATACAAGCATGCTATCAATCTGTAATGACCTGGCCATTCCTGGGTTTTATTATAGACAAAGAGAAGTCTGATTCTGCTATGTATTCTTCTCTCGTTCTGCTGGGGAGTCATGCATTCAGCTTCCATGAATGCTCTTCAGTGTCAAGATGATGCTCTACCCCTTCGTTTCAATCACTTCCACTAGTATCTCGGCATGAAGATGATTAGTCTGAATGAAAAGAAAGTAGCAAAGTTAAGAGGTTCACTCCATTGCATAGGAAGAGCAATGCAGGAGAAGGACTTAGAGGTGAAGCTGAACATCTTCTCTTTTTTACATAATTACAGAGAGCAGAGGAGCACCACTTGTCACTGGCTTATGCACTCTCCATTGTGCCATGTTTGCTAAAGCTTGTTTTCAGGTTTCACCATAAAAGAAAAAGAATGGGACCAGGTTTATCTCTGAAATGAATTGAGCACATGGCTGCTGATTCTTTTCAGCCATACAGCACCATTTTGAATGTTCTGAATTAAATTACTGCTTAACAAAATAAACCATAGTATATAAACATTAATTAATATTCACAGTAAGTGAACTTCGAGATTTACTTCTGGTGAATAGACCTTGGCTCTAGTCCTTGAAAACCAGCACTGAAAGAGCAGAGCTGAAGCGGTTATAAATTATTGCTCGTGATGGCAGTGTCATAGACTGGAAGTCTATCAATGTGAGTCATCATAAATCAGGAAGGAACTCACACAAAATGTGCTGCTGCAATAAACGACAGCCTCCTGCAACTGAAAAATCACGATTGACATCAAGTTCTTGATTCAATATGATGCTATTTTCTTCATGACACTCAAGCTTTGCTTTCACAATATGGCCCTACGCTAGTTTGCAGTAGGATGTTAGAAACGTTTCTTCCTTGAGCTGTTTGACAGAGTCTCTCCCCAGCTGGAGAAGCTTCAGGCAAATGCAACTTAATAAGAAATTTAGGATATTGATCTATTGTGTTACTGATTCACCAGGTTTGCTTTGATTTCATAACACAAGGAAAACAATCTGTCTGGAATATATATAGCTAATAGCTCTAGGAAACTCAAGTTATCTAGTGTAGCATCTAGCTTACTTGCAGCAAATGTCATGGATTCTTCTCTGTGCCACAGTAAATCATCAAGATTGCATAAATAGGGAGATCTGAAGATGAGAAACACTGTTGAGGATCTACCTGGCGAGAGACATCCGCTGGAAATCAAAGGACTCTTTCAACTGCCAAGGTGGTATAAATCTTTTGTTGTTGGGTTCCTTGGTTGTGGTTACTTGCAAATGAAAAGGGAAGATAGTAACAAGGGAATATTTGAGCTCAGCAAGTTGTATATACTTCCCTGTTGACTTCAAAATGTTTCTAAACAGATACAAATCAAAACAAGTTAGTGGCATCAGTGCCTTCATTATTCAATCCACTTCAGTTCATTTTATGAACAGCAAATTAGTTCTTCACAAATTTGTCATGATCAGGTTTGAGAGTGACTCATAATAGATGGATAGTGGAGTACACAGTAAAGGATGAGGAAAAACCAAGGAGGCTGGGGTCTCTGGCATGCCTCAGGCAGCGGTGATGTGGTAAACGTGCTAAGAGCAGTCCTTTCCTCCAGAGGAGCGGTGAACGTTACCCTAGTATTTGTACAGCTCAGATGTTCCCAATGAAGATGCTGAAATACCTGTTCCTCATACAAGGCAAACAGGTTTCCAAGGGAAGATGGCTTTTTTTTTTTTTTTTAATTTAAATCTGGAGACAAAGTTTTAAAAAGAGAGAAGGGAAAAAAACCCAAAGAGTAAATGGTTAGCATTGCTATTTTTGTTGGGATCTCACAGTAAACTCCAGTGCAAGAAGACAAAGCACGGGTGTAACTGAAATTCTGCAGGATCCAGCACACAGATGAAGGCATGTGCCTCTATTCCCTGGCGGCCTAAGGCAGAAAATTATGTTAAGACAAATTAGAGAAAGGGCTTCTTAGTCTTTACTAGCGCAGATTCAAGGATTTGAAAGGCCTAAGCAAAACACTATCCTAAAAACGCTTGTGTTTCACAAATCCTTGTAAGGTGCATGCTCTTCAGGAAAGATGGAAACAGAGGTTATCGTGGCAGCCCAACATCCTAGTGCCACGATGAGGTAGTTCATAAAGGAGAGAGAAAAGGCAGCATGGATGGCAGGCAATCTGTTCAGGCTAAAAGAAGTGTGAGGAAGGACAGTAAAAGTTGGTTCTGCTGCATCTCTAACGGCCCCCAGGAACAGCAACAGGAAAGGTCATCGTTCCCCAGAATGTTCTCACAGAAATATCACCTCCCAAGCCCTGACTGCAGAACAAACCTCGCCAGCAATATTTCAGCCTAAATACTCCTGGATCAGGACACTCAGATTTCTTCATCAAAGAGCCAATGAATCAATATGAAGAGTGCCAGATAAGCACTGGTTTTGGTGAGCAGGAAATGCATCATGCGAGAGCTAATCACAGACAAAAGTTTTGCAGTGAGTGGGCATGGGCTGGCTCAGTTAAAATTAAATCAAAGAATAAACAAAAATAGACCCGTTACTATTTATTGAACTAACTACCAGGAAACAATTAGTGAAAATAAGTTGACCAGGTAACTTAAGGACTTCAGTTTAGGAAGGGCTTGACGTTTAGATCAAAGAAACCTTCACATAAGCTGAGGGGAAAAGCAACAACTTCTAGCAAAATGCTTCAGATCTAACAGGATGAATAATCACTTCAAAATGGCTGTTACTCACAGGGGAGATCAGACATCCAGATTGCCAGAGCTGTCCTGAAATACAGAGACTGTGCTATATATAACCCAGCAAAAATCACTGGAGCTGTGGAGCTCTGGATTTTCCCTGTCCCCCTTGCAGGCAGAAAGAACCACTCCTTTCCCAATGTCACCGCAAGAGATAGAGGGCAATAACTTCAGCCCCTCACCGGCTCCCACACCCCATTGCGAGGGGTGTGCCTCTGGCCACTATACCCCGTGTCCCTTTTATACCACAGAAAAGCTGGTAACTCCGAATCTGAGCAATCAAAGCACTTCACGAGACACGAAAAGAGACACAGATCAGCAACAAAAAGTGACTCGGAGGTCAGAAAGTGTAGAAATAGAGCATAAACTTGAAAGTGAAGCATTGCAAATGAATTGAAATAACAGATGGCTCCTCAGCTATGTAAATAAAAGAACAAGATAAAGATGGAACTGCTCTGAAACAGGAACCAGGTGAAGATAAAAGGTAATTCAAGTATGGTTCCAAATCTCAATGAGTACTTGACTTTAGTTTTCCATAATGACAGCAATATTGGATTTAATGGCAGAAAGCTGGATGAACAATAAGAAAGAAGGTCCTTACCTGGAAGTGCAAGGCAGCGTATTCAGGTGGGGAAGGAGGGAAGAAGAGGTGATGTCCCTCCCCAGTTCTGAGCGATGCAGCACAGTAACCAGGACACCAAACGACACCGTCAAGTGGCACTGGCTCTCCGAATAACACCACTGGTAACACCGACCAAAAGAAAATGGTCACAAACTGGAACAGAGAAGTTCCACCTCCATAGGAGGAGAAACTTCTTTTCTGTGAGGGTGATGGAGCCTGGAACAGGCTGCCCAGAGGGGTGGTGGAGTCTCCTTCTCTGGAGACTTTCCAGCCCTCCCTGGATCTGTTCCTGTGTGGCCTGCCCTGGGTGATCCTGCTCTGGCAGGGATTTGGACTCCATGATCTCCAGAGGTTCCTTCCAACCCCCACCATTCTATGGTTCTATGTCCTTTTGTCTGAGATCACTTCTGTGCAATTTGTTAGGACAGTATCTCTATAAAATAAAAGTTGAGGACATGAAAGCAAACAGGATAATACGTAATCTGATCTTACTGAATAATACATGCTTCTGGAGGGAGAAAGCAAAGAGAAAAATTATAACCATCTCGACTCTGGGAAAGCGTTTACAACAACGTTACGTAGGATATAACCATTTAAATCAGCATGTGCAATGCACAGCACAACCATGCAACAATCAGTGATCTGGCCAGGGCAACAGGACCAGAGGATTTGCTGATGAAGGAAAGACTGTGCTGAGAGACATTTCTGCACAGGGAAGAGCTGAAAGTATTTCTCACGGACTTCTCTTGTACAATAACTTTGTCAGAGGCATTTACAAAAAATGAAGTTATATTAATATATAACATGTAAATATATATATTTCTATTAATAAAATGTTCTTACGCCACAAATCTAGAAGGTGTTGGCAGTGCACCAAAGGGTTGAGGTATCACACAGAAACACCTAAATGACTTTAAAAAAAAAAAACAGAAATAGGCTGAATTTATCTGAAAAATTGAAGGCTGGTAACAAAACCTTGTTGTAGTAAGATGGAAAGCTGAAAATTAATTAAAGAAGATAAAATCACAGGGTACTCAGTTGCAGGGTAAGTACTTCTAAAAGATGATTGTATGCACTCCTAGATTGTGGTAAGTGAACTCAGAAATGTCGGGTGTTTTGCATTCTTGAAGTATCCATGCCACTGCAGCCACTGAGGAGGGTCCCCTGTAGATCCCCGTACCATGCAGGTAGTGGGAGACACACGGAAAAGGAATTCAGCCCAGAACAGATGAGGAAGGACTTCTGCTAGGCCCGAAAGTCTGCCCGTCCTGCCTGGAGAGTCCGCAGGAGTATGAGTTGCTCTGCTTGGAGAAAGGGCTGGGAGGAGTCAACACAGTAAGCAAAATACAAAGGAGTGAGAAAAACTCGTTATATTAAAGCACATCAGTTGTGCACGGGGCCAAAGTGGTGGCTGAAATCTCTCCTTTCGCCCTGCACTTCCCCAGACAGTGCTTTATTTTGCTTATTGTGCATACTTCCAGGTATACGCTGTCCTGCAGCTTGATTAACATCCTGGCAGCTGAACAAGGCACTGCATTTCTGTTGACTGAAGGTTACATCCTCAGGTACTCCAAAGCAGCAAAGCTACGTTAGCTTGCCTTGGCTAGAGATCTAGTCAAAAATATCTAAGGGAAGAGAGAAAATACACGAAAAACACAGATACTAAGCCGGGCTTTGTCTTGTAGCTAGCACTGGTTCCCCGAAGGCTCCGGTTCACTGAGGGGTCCTAGCATGGGGAAGGGGGTAGCACTGGCCAGAGGAAATGATTTTTGAAATGTTAGCTTCCTTCCTGCTTCGTGGTGCTCCAAGGCTCAAATCCCCAGATTTTCACAAGTACCCTGAGAAACAGCTTCATGAATCACAGGTGAGTCCCTCTAGTATCGCCAAGTGTATTCCGACACACGAGCGCTGACGCCAGCTATGCGGGTGAAACACGCCTGGCTTCTGTTTCTACACCAGTTCAGCAGGACCCGAAATACTTATGTTTTCAGGAGAGTCTCTCAGTACGCACATACACATGCAGCCATTTAATTGCACTGTATGAGTAGCTATATAAAACTCCACAATAATAATTTGCCAGACTCCTACCCCCTCTTTAGCTAGGTTATAAACGGACGGCATATGGATTTACATTTTGGACCTAATACAGTAATTGTGACTTTAACAGTGTATTATTCTTTTCCTTCTGATGGACCTGTATCACCCTAAAACTACCTGTACAGGGATACAGAGATGGACGCTTAATCTAAGAGCCACATCATTTCTGATTTTTACAAAAAGCTCAGTATAGGATGGATAGTGCAGCTCTAATAAAGTGATTGTAAAATGGCATTTTATTTCAAGGCTTGCAATTTATAAAGTTTTATCATGGTATCCTTAATACAAGAAGTCTGGCAGTCAGCAGGAAACACACCAAATATCCTGGCTGACAGGGAGAGAAGACAGCAATGGCTCTTCACCTACCTGGGGTGAGGTATCTTCAGCAGTGGGTAGGGGAAAGCTGTGGTCCTAAGAAAACCCCAGCATGCACGCATCCTGGAACTGGGTGGGACAGTACGAAGGCAAATCTCTTGGACTAGGAAACAGCGAAACAACTCAGAAAGATCTTCACTAATAATGCAGAATTGCATTTTTCTTTCTTACAGCTTTTTTTCTTTAGTAGCATCTTCCACTCTTGCCATTCAACATTTTTGGCCCTTGCTTTACCAAAATAAAATAAACATATGCCTTCTTATCCAATCTTCTCTATCTTATGGATCTTATGAGACCAACAGCAAGTGCTGTGGCAGCAATGATCACCTTTGTCACTGGGGCGAAAGGTGCGTATCAGGCTCCTCTCTCCTCCTGATGGTTGGGAGCTTCCAGGGATCTGGAGAAGTATCTCTCCAGTTGCAAGGTTCTGGCTGCAGACCACCAAGCAAGCGAATATTTGTGACATACATATTAAGATTAACCTAGCTGACATACGAGTAGAAATGCCTGTGTGTCCAAACACTGCAAGAAACAAGAGGAAAGTTTAAAGGAATATTCCACATTGATTACCAAGGATGTGACTGGCAGAGATGGAGCTATAAAGGCTGGGGAGTATGTTCCCATGAAGACCAGTTGGCTACTCTGCAATAAAGCCCCATCAGAGATGGTTCTCCAGCAGAGGTCTTGTACTTTAGTAATAGCAAGATGGGAGCAAGGATATATCACAGCTCTTTTGCCCTCCTCCTCCTTTTGTCTCAGCAGGAAGGAGGATTATAATCTTAAAATTGGGAAACTAAGGGGAGAGGCTTTGCTTTACATCTTTGAAGTGAGGACTGAGCAAGATTTGAGGCCAACATATTACACCACAGTAATTTCTCAGCTCCTAAAGAGTATAAAAGGACTACCCAAAAGAGAGTTTGTCACTGCCAGACAAGAGGAAATCAAGTGACGCGGTGAGGGGCTCAAGGCTTGGCATCCTGTGTTCTTGCCTCCCCAGGCACAGCCAGAAGAGAGCTCTTGAGTGGGTGTGAATGCACGTGAGAAATGCACGTGTGTGCACACATAAGCCGCCTGAGAGAAGGAGCGTGAGGGACTGGGAACAGATTTGTTTAAAATAAAATCACTCTCCCTTTTCATAAGGTCTTACACTGAGCTTTCTTACGTTCATTTCCTGCAAGACATAGTGTCAAATGTAGGGAGGAGTGTTCCTCAGCCTCTTTGGCAAGCACTGTGGAAGTGGAAGCACCACCTGAAACTTGGAGGTTACTCCCCTGTTGTTAAGATCCCTTTTACTTTTTCCAAAGTACCAAATTTTCTGGTCACCAAACACCACTTTGCCTTTGATTAAACACCATCCCCTATCTCTTACAGTGATGCTTATTTTCCCCTTTTTACATTTCCTGGTCAAAATATGCCTTTGGTTTCACTTGGAAATCAATACTGCTCAAGTTGCAGCCACTCACCAGTGTAACATCCTTTGGCCAGGTGGAGGATATTGGTAACAAATGATGTACTTCCACATACTTGGGTCTCACTATTTGGTTTGTTTTGTCTTTTTCGAAAAGGACATTTGTAATTCTAATTGAAAGTGAAATATATGATTTACTTGCTGAAAGAGCAAACGTTAAGATGTTATGATTATTCTTATATTGACCTTTGTGTCTTTCTCATGTGACCTTGGTCATTCTGCTAAATATCCTTAACTCTTTTTTTTTCTACAGTTTATCATGACTCACCCATTACAACAAGTTTACTTCACTTGGTGGAGGCATTGGTATGTTAATTTCAGAATGAATTTTCTAGTACAACTGTGATATCAGCACTAGTACTGCTGCATTTTAGCAACCCTAAATTAGGAAGATACAAGAGAAGAGATTTCTTGACAGAGGTAAGTCTCCTGTACTACCACACTTGATATAACAAAAAAGGGAAGAAATGAAGACAGGATGGTAAATATATCACTGAAATGTTTTCTGGACCACTGGGAAATGCTGTCCCTCCTTGACACATGGCTCCTTTCCCACTCCAGGCCCCCAGTAAATACTGACACACCCAAAAGGCAGACATCTCTCACTGGGTAACCTTCAAAGCATACAAGGTAATTCAGCACTGGTGAAGTCGTAGCTCCAGTATGTCCCACAGAGGACCGGAACAACCAGGGACGTACCAGATGGGAGGATCAAAAGAGATCAGCTGTCTAGGACCCACAATTTGCAGGTACAGGCTGAATGAACCGGGGTTGTTTAAACTCAAGGGGAAGTCCAAGCTAAGACACAGCAGCATCCTTTAACTACCGCCACAGAAAGGAAATAAAGTAATTTCCATGCCCATGATGGATTGAGCAGGAAGTAATTGCGGAGAAGTAACGGACAAGAATGTAATTGCAACAGTGACAATTTGAGAGATTTAGGTTAGATATTAGGGAAACCATAAACAGGAGAGAGATGCACTAGAAGAGATTCAGTGAGGCGGCAGCGGAATCACCATTAAAGAAGATCTTTAACAACGGGCTAAACCAAACATCCTTCAGGGGCCACAGCCTGACTTTCAGTCAAGCAGAAAACTGGTGCCTTGCAGGCACATCGAGCTCCGTTCCATAAGCCATGTCTACCACAGCAGTTTCCACATAGGTCCTCACGATCCCAGTGCTCTGTCTCAGTCCTGATAACCACATACAGTTCTCCACACAAAACTCACCCTCTAAACATGGGCAGCAGGGGGTTTACTGAGCGATAGGCGCAGCAACATAGATGTCAAACCTTGCGGTACGCTGCGCAGAGACCTGTGACGCCCAAGCATCAGGCGGCTCCTGTCAGCATGTACAATGTTACATGTGCCCTCCCTGAGCCGTATTATTTCCACGAACCATTGCATTCTACTGGAACTTCTGCAGGTGGGGAGAACTACAAAATGGAGTGAGT
Organism: Baryphthengus martii; assembly: GCA_013396935.1. Taxonomy (NCBI): domain Eukaryota; kingdom Metazoa; phylum Chordata; class Aves; order Coraciiformes; family Momotidae; genus Baryphthengus; species Baryphthengus martii. The sequence goes on along the minus strand of VWZK01006488.1, from coordinate 420,055 downwards.
TCAAAGGGAGCACTGTCCTGAGCTCGAACAGCACAAGAAGTCAAAGAGAGCAGAGTCTTTACTATCCTAGGAGGCTCCTAAACGTGATCTCACTTCAGCCACGCACAGATGGCCTTTATCGATGCTAAGAGAAGCATATTTTCTTTCTATCAAAGCAGCAAGGTGTGCCAAGGCCGTTGCTTCAAGGATCACGGCTCTAGAAGAAGCAGCAAGAGCAGCAGGACAGAGCTGCAGTTTCCGTAGCGCTACCACAATGCTGCTCAGTTTCTCTATGTGTCTCTGCTATAGGTTTACTTCTGCATTTCTCTGAGGTGTGACGATGCAACTTCAGGACTGTAGCCTGGCTCCAGCAGGCTTGCTAGGATTTCAACTGTGAAACACCTCTGGAAGCTCCATGCCCTGTTCCCTTGCAGCCTACTGGGTAAAAGGCATTAGCTGTGGCCGGCTGGGTGACACTGCGAGGGATAGAAGTAGCCCAGCTTCATTTTGAATCCCAGTTTCTACATCACTGTGGAGTCTCATTGAAGTGCCACTTGCTGGGAGAGGAAAGGAGAGTGCTTTTAAATAAGAAGATCTTAATTCCTGCCCTGGCTGATGCCAGCAGCAGCCACAGCATGAGGCACGGTGACAACTGTGAAGTCCTTTGTTGGCCTGTGGCTTGTAACAATAAATAGGTAACGCCCTTGGGCTTTGTGAGGATTAATTAGCTAACGTTCATGAAGCTTTGAAGATAAAAACCACTCTGTGTTAAAGGATTGCTGTCCTGATATGTCATCAGGGTATCAAGGAGTTACTTCTTGCTCTGCAAGGCGCAGTTACTTCAGGTGATCCTACATAGGAAGCTATTTTTTCCCCTGTTTGTGCTCAACATAAAAGTTGATTGGGGAATTATTTCAGTGAATGATTCAAGAGTCTTGTTTTCATCCCAGACTCCCCTCACTTCCATGGGCCATGTCTCCATTGCCCCAAGACTATGTCACGAGCTGTGCTCGTGAAGGGTTTATTTAAGCTTTCCAGCGGTATACTGCAGGAGAAATCACACTGCTGGGATGCCAAGAGCAGCAGATGCAGCACACCTAGAGCTGCCTTCCTCTTCCGTAGCAACAACATGTGGTGTTGGTCCAAACATACACCGCCATGGAGCAGCTTCTGGGGAATAAGGATGCAACCGGAACAGTTTCGGAGCTTGGTTTGTGGCCGATTGCTCAGTTCCAGCCATACACAATGTACCAGTAATTTGCTTTCAGTTGTTGTGATGGGTTGACCTTGGCTGAGTGCCAGGTACCCACCAAGTTGCTCTATCACTCCTCCCTACTTCCCTCAGCACGACAAGGGGGGAAGAGAATAAGATGGGAAGAGTGCATGGGGTACGATAAAGGCAGTTTAATATGAAAAGGTAAAAAGCAAGCTGCGCACACGCGAAGCGAAGCAGAACAAGATCTTATTCTCTCCCTCCCATCAGCAGGCGATGTCTGGCCTTTCCCGGGAAGCAGGGCTCTGGTACGCGTAGCGGTTGCTCGGAGGACAAGCGTCTTCACAAGCAGATGACCCCATTCCCCCACCCTTTTCTCTCCCTTTTATACTTGAGCTGATGTCACACGGTGTGGAATATCTCTTGGGTCAGGTTGGGTCAGCTGTCCTGACTGTGTCCCCTCCCAAGATCTTGCCCACCCCATCCCACTGGGCGGGGGTGGGGGGAAGATGTTGGAAAGAGCCTTGGTGCTGTGCTGTGCAACAACACCGGCGTCTGATCTGCCTCCCAATACAAAGCCCAGCACCGTAAGAGCTGCTCTGGGGAACAGTAACTCCAGCTCACCCAAACCCAATACAGTTGTGCCCAGTATCTCCTTCTCTGACAGTGACAGAAAGCAAGAGAGGTTTGCAAACAAATTCACCTATAAAGACATATACAAATTTCAGAGAAGGATAATGGTACCTATCTGTAGTATCCCTTCTTAGACCTGTATAGTCATAAAGTATTTGTAACACAAATGAGCTGCAGCTCAGACACCAGTGTCCATTGCATCGGGGCTGGACACAATTCACTGCTTCTGGAATATCACCTGGCTCATCTCTGAGCTGAAATCCTTCTCTTAAAAAGTGAATTAATCCTCATTCAACCCTGGATGCTTACAGATGATTGTAACTCCAAAACAACAGTCAGCTCCATAATGTATTAGAAATCGGAAACAATGTTTGATGAAAGAAAAAGGAAAAATACAAGAGAACTTTTCTAAGCTTTTTGGGAGAAGAAAGCAAACTCCCTGACTGGCAGTACAATGGAAGACTTTCAAGTGCTCCAGTCAGTCTTACCATTCGAGGGGACAGATTTCACAAATCCAAGGTGTAGCTGGAAGCAGGCATCAGGTGGTATATTTGGTGGTATCTCTCGATATCCAGTTTCTATCAGTGTCATTGTAAATCAAAAAACTACTGTCTAACCTTGATTTAAGCACTTCATCCATTTACTTTTCCTTGGTTACTCTGAACCAAAATTGATTATTAGATTTAAAAATGGCAGAAAGCAAAACATATTGAACATTTTTTTTTCCAAAATATCTTCTGCTCTGCTTGGATGACCCAGTATCTTCTCAGGGAGAAGCTTGTTCATTAGGGTATAATAATCCTTCCAGTTGGACGTGTTTGGAGAACCTTAGAAAAGCTCTACAGCTCCCATCCTCTGGAAAGAAGGATGGGGCTTTGCAAAATTCAGGATAATTAATTCTTTCTCAGCCTTCCTGTGTATAAGATTTAATATGGGACACAGGCAAACATATTTTGCCATTCAAAGAGAATTCCACAGACATTTAGGCAAAGATATGAGATGATGTTATATATATATTGCAATTCACAAAATTGAATTGCAACTTGGAAGTAAAATACAGCCTGAATCTATGAAAGTTTCCTAATTTGGGACTTTCTTACCCAAAAAGTACTGTCTTATGGAAAACCAAAGATGCTGGCCTCAACGTATTGTACGGCCAAAGCCAGAGGTGGCAACGTCACATCGAATGGCTTCTGGAAAGAGTGTTTCCTACACCACATGCATATACTCATGCTAGAGGACTTCTAAGGCACGTGAAGCACAACTATTAAAGAATTAGATAAGTCTGCTTTGTAATTTTTCAGCAGATTTTCTTACTTAGCCTGGAGAAGAGATATCTCTGCTTTTTTTAAAGTGATCTCTTTAGAGCAGTTAATGGATTGGGACTTAGGCAAAGAACTCTCTAGTCTTCTGTGGAGAGGAGGCTAATGCATAAGGTTTCAGAATTCTGTTTCTTGACCTTCTAGTTCTGGACAAACAAGCTATGCTTCAGTGATACAGCTCCAGCATTTTTTTATAAAACTTGCAAAAATTTAAAAGCTTCCTGCTATTAATAATCATTTATACAAACACCTTCACAAAAAAAAAGGAATAGCAGTAGCTACAGAAAATGAGCTAGACAGATGACCACTCACTCTGGCTTTTTATTTATTTCACAAAGGGACTACCACATGCTCTCTCAGCCAAAATGGCCCAGATAAGGCAAATCTGCATTTTTTAACCATAACCGACTGAGACGCGAAGCTAGAAATCCCAGCAGGGCTGTGTGGGTTTCAGCAGCATTCCTCTTGCCTTTTCTGTTTTTCATCCCTATGCCATTCACTTCTTTTCAGCTCCAAAATGCTCCCTATTTTTAGCACGCTATTTGAATTAAAAATTAAACAGAATGGGAAATAGCAGACTGGAAATCACTATCCCAAAGCACTGTATGCTAATTGCAGACACACTCCATGTCTTGGCCCCATTCTCTTTCCACCGAGTTGAATGTAAGTTCAGCAGATATTCTTCGCTCCTGTACTTGGCTGTTGTCCTTTTCTTGCTCAGCGAATACTTGGTTCCCTGGTTCGCTTTTATCTTCTCTTAGTTTCCTATTATTTCCTTTCCCATAACACACTTGCTCTCAGGCTAATTCCTAATGTGTTTGCCCCGACGAAATTCCTATTGACTAAAATGCTGAGAAGCAGCTAGGGGCAGGAGAGGACCGGGAAGGACTGGAGAGGGACAATGACTTCACAGAAATGAAAAATTTGAAGTGGCACAAATGAAAAGCAAATCGGAAGCATAAAGCTTTTACCCATCCAGAACTGCTTGGAAGATAATAGAAAATAAAGTCCTTGTGAGAGGACATGAAGATACAATCACCGTCTGTTGCTTGCTCTTATTTATAAAGCACAATTTTGTTGCCTGGTGGTGCACAGGTGAATAAAAGGGGAAGAGTTGGAATGATGGAAATGCAGAGTACCTTCCTGGAGCAAGCAGTTATTTCATCACTGTAAATGCCTTCAAAATTGGGTCCCTATTCTAAGAGATTAATAGTATTACAGTCTGCTCCAGAGACCTCTAAAATCAGACATCTTTCAATCTATTTTATCTCGCTTTTGATTAGTCTCTTTGCATAGAGTGAAAACATGACAAGGTACAAAAGATCTAGGAAACAAGGAAGAGGGAAGGAAAGGTTTGCCAGAATATCACAGACGACTCTCATTGATTTCAGACAATTGTGATGTCAAGTCCAAGTAACTGCAAAATGTTTGAACTAATATGGGGGTTTTTTTAATCCATACTTTAAAGTGTAATCATTATGCAAGTGTCAACTGAAAGATCTTCACGGCTTAAATTTGCAACATTAGCCTTAAAGTTATTGCGTTACTAGAATTCAAGATTACCGAGGTTAATCTGCAAATAGGTCTGCCCAGAAACACTTCAGGTTACATCTTTCCTGCCTATAAAACCCCGTGAAGTTCAGACTCAGGTTCACCGGACCACATGGCCCAAGCCCATCACAGCCACACGCTCTGGCAGCTGGTGCACACAGTATTTCGGCAGCCTGGCTCCCATCTCCCATACCTCTTGTCTCTGCAAGCAGGGACCTTTGAGGCCATGCAGCCGGCACATGGCATGCCCTGAATCTCCAGCATGGCCTCTGACAAGCCTCCTGTCCACTTTGGCCTCAGCACCCTTTCCATACAAGCAAGCACGCCGCTGCACAGAGGTGCCCAAGTGAAAGGTCAACTCAGAGCAATTTTTCTGAATAAGGTTCAGAAAAGTACAAGCCATTCCTGTACGTCAGGACTCTACTATTGCCCTAGACAACACAGCTACCCTCAACGTGGCAAAACCCAGCCCAGGGAGAAGCAGCCCATCATAACTGCCAAAGATGCACTTGAAAGTCTGGGGCACACCATCCCGCCCAGTGTTTACAATTGGCAAACACGTAGCTCTTAAAATGTCTTTGCAAACTACATTAGCAGCAGCGTACACCTAACAGCGGCCTGTTGCAGTCTGCCCACAGGAGCCTAGTGATGTGTATACACATAAACCAAAACAACATAAAATAAAATACTGCTTTGCCTCAGTTCAAAGGTCCTGAGGAACATCCAGGTCACTTCACGTGTTCTAACAGAACCCCGACGTTGCATGGCACTATCTCCTGGCCTCTTCGCTACAAGATAGTTGTCAAGGTTTAGGGAGAAAGACTTCTCAATTAGAAAAGAAAGCTAGAAAAACTTTAACTAAAACAGTAATAATAAAATGAAATATGTACAAATTAGTATCAAACCCAACCTCCCAGATGCCAATTACATCACCGTCATGACTGATGCCACAGAACAGGCCCTGGGGAAGTCCCAGACTGGCCTCAGTGGCAGACAGGAGCTGGATTCATGAACACACAGATCAAGATCAAAGGCAGAACAGGCAGAGCCCTCCTCAGCTGCTAGCAATTAAAGAGAGCTTGACCCTCCTGACCCCCAGCTTTATACTGAATATGACGTTTATGTGATGGAATCCCTTGCTGGTCAGTTTAGGGTCACCTCTCCTGGCCACTCCTCCCTGCCTGTGCAGCCTTTTTACATTCTGCACCCCCAACGTGGTACACAAGATTTAGCAGGGACCTTGGTCTGCACAGCCATCCTTGGTAGTAACTCTAAACCTCAAGTGTTATCACTGCTAGGAGCAGACACCGTCTGCAAAAACATGCTGCTAACTTCAGAAAGGGCAGTTTGTTAGAAGAGTCTTAGCTGAGAAGTACAATCACTGACCAGAATTGTTCTGTTCCAACTCAAACCAGGACACCAGTGCCTATTCTTGCTGCAGGCAGCATCACACACAGGGTCAGAGTAGCAGACTGCCCACCTTCTCACACCAGAGCTCGGTCCTGAGTGCGCTCCTGAAGAGGCCAGATAGTAGCAGGAACACTTACACATTCAACACCTCACCAACAGGGCAGGTGTTGGTAGTTGCCTCTGAAGGCACATTTAGAAGGTGTGGATGAGCTAAGTCAAGCCAGCTGGGTGCTGCTGGCACCTGTATCACTCTTAGGACTGGGACTTGTGCCCTGGCCAGCTTCTCCACACTTGCACAGGCTTAGCTGCTTGCAAACATACTGCAGGGAACAACCAAATGTGCAGAAATGACAAAAGCAAGGGGGCTGTCGGGAAAGGGTGGGCTCAACTCCAAGCCGATAAGAAAGCGTAGAGGTTCATCTGCTTAGCCCTTTCACGACAAAGCATTTGGTCCATAAATTCCTGCTGGGTTTGGGAGTGGTGTATGAAAATCTCTTATTGCAGTTAGCATTGGTACACCACCGCAGACACAAAGTGTGTGGAATGGCCTACTTAGCATGTTTAGTGGTTATTTTCCAAACCCGAGTATCTTGGGCACGTGAAAAAGTCAAGTTATAACAACCTGTGCAAGGTGTCTGGGCAATGTGCTGAGGCCACAGCGTCGGTCTATCAAGCCTGACACAAGTAGAGGCTAGACCCTCTTCTTGAAGAACCAGCATAGAAGAACATTGCACACAAATAACTCTTCTAATTTTTACAAAGAAATTAAACTGGGATAAGGGTTCAAGGGAGAAAAAAGAGGGTTAGAGGGTGTTCAAGGAGGGGAATGACCACAGTTCGTCCCCTAGAGATGAGAGGTTGTTGACAAGTTCTCTTAGGGCAAGTGTCATTGCACAAAGCACAGTAATGGTGCGAGAAGCTCGTTATTTATAGAGAAACTAGCAACCTCCCCTCTTTTTCCAAATATTGACTCTTAGGGACGCTTTAGTGCCAAGGCAGCCTCTGTGCTGTGGGCTTGAGCACTTTGCAGTGAGCCCTGCCATCTGGTCCCTGGGTTACCAGGGTGGTTCTCCACAACCCTCTCTGGCCTCCTACATGCCCAGTTTTCTTTGCATAGAAAGAAATACACGAGGGAGGAAGAGGTGTTGGATCTGAAGCTTGTACCTGCCTGTGGGGCTCGCACGGTCCTCAGATCAGACACAGCTGTAGTTCAACATACCAGCCTTGGAACTCAGGGTACATGAGATGCTGGCATCTTGACTCAGGCTATTTCTAGAGCCTCAGAAACACCATGAAGAGTTGAGCAGAAAGAGTTCAATGCACAAGTGCATAGACCAGCATTTGATACGCAAAACTTCATCTCTATTCCTTAACAGACGTGTTCCATGGTCACTCTAAAACTGCTCCTTACAAAATCACCAGTGCACGACGCACTTCAGAAACACCAGCACAGGGTCCAGGAAGGGGAGGTGCTGCTGGGCCTATTTCATGGAGCAGCACGGGGAGGTATGCAAAGGTGAGTGATCCTGCCACAGTGAGGAGTTCGGGCTTTGGACCCTATTAGAGCAGAACATATCATAGTTTGCCCGGGGAACTAAAATAAAGAAGGAAGCTGTTTTGTAGGTGATTGATGGAGAGATGGGAGTGCGTCTCCTTTAGCACAGCCCATCGAGGGCCAGCGCCTGGGTACGGCAAGGCAGCGCTCCCCAGCTGTGTCAGGCTGTTCAGCCCTCAAAGCAGGGCTGCAGCTTCTGCAGGGCACCCAGGTCACACTTCACACGCTTAGCATCACTGCCAGCACTCTCAGGCTGTGCCGTGGGGTACTCTTCCCTGCACCTTTCCATACGGTGCACATCCACAAGTGGGATTAGAAAGAGGACCTCCTGGCAAGCCATTCTGGGGTGAGGAGAAGAACCTGTCCCGGGGTGCTGGTGAGCTTTCGTGGGGCTTCCAGGCCCTGCAGCATTTTCAGTCCCTATGTGGTTGCCTCCAGCTTCGCTTCCCGTCCCCCCACATAGCAGATGTTGGCATATGACCCACGGTACTGCTGGCCGAGGGGTGAAACGCACTCAGTGCATCAAATCTCAGCCTTGGCCCCGAGGCAAAATCAGGCACAAGAACCAGGGAAAGCAAAAACACGGGTGCACCTTAATTAGCGCTGCTCCCCCATGGCATCCTCTGGGGCACTGGCCGAACTTTACTGCTGAACTTTCAAAGGTCTCTAAGTACCAAATTCACTTCTGAGTATTTAAGTTAAGCTGGTCTGGTCTGACTTTCGTAAGTGGAAAGCATCTGAGACTCCTACTGCAACTCAACACATGGGACCATTTTAAATAAAAAGATAGATTCTAGGTTTCGGTGCTTTTCAAGATATTCACACGCTCTTTGCCTTTTGTTTTATGCTTGAGACATCAGTTGAATAATAAGAGAATATATCAGCTGTTTCCCTATTCTTTAAAGTGTTTTGAACAGTATTCTTTCCTGTTCTTGTAAAGGCAATGTTCGAGGGAGAGAGCTGGCGCATACAGTTGAAGCAAAAGTTGTTTCACATAATCAGAGATGGACAGGCATGTTTTTAAGGGCTTTCCTTTTTAATTCTTCCCACTGAAATGTGTTTAAATACAGGTAAGTGTGCTCCTGACAGTATTTTCTAGCTGAACACAGAAATATTATTGCATTGAAACATCAAAGCCTAGAAGTAACATTGACAGGAAACAGAACTACAAACAGAAGTGCAGTGTTACTAAAAGCGAAAATGGAAAAAGTAAACAAATTGGCTAAGTAAAAGGGAATTAAGACCAGATCTACACCGCAGTGTCACAAGGAAAAGAGAGAGAATGGAAGCTCTAAAATGTGTTGTCCAATATGATTATTTCTCAAAGCACAGAAATAAGCTTCTATTTTAGAATTTATTAAGTTGAAATTCAGTTCTCCAGCCCTCTGCTTCGAAGTAGCAACCCGGTTTTTGTCTTTTTATTTTTTTAACACATAGTCTTCTTTTTGGTTTAGGTTCAATTTTTGATTTTTAAAATTTCATAAACTTTAAGGAATTGCTTCTTTTAAGGTGTTCTGTGCCAAAAAGTTGCCTTTTTTTTTTTTTCAATGCAAAACCCACATGTAGTACCTCTGAAGAATCTATGCCTGCCTGAGCAATGGTGACATGGCACCCTCATTAGCCTGACTGAGGGCACGGTCACAAATCACTCAGATGAGTTCCTTGTCCACTTTCAGTTTATTCACAGAAATATTGTTTGAGGTGCATCGGCCAAGAAATGTAAAGACCTTCCCGACAATGTCAGAAAATAACCAAGAGAAATCATGTAGCAGATGTAAGTGGTTTGCCTGCACCGAGTAAATATTCATCTGTATCTCTGCAGGTGAAATTACCCCTATGGCTTTTCACGAGGGCAGAGGGAATCACATCTATTCACTAGTTTGCAGTCAATTCCAAAATAAGAAGTCTGCCTGCTGGGCTCTCCTAATGCTCCTTAGCAGAGGTATAATAAAGTGTTATGTGAGCAGACGTTGCTACTGACTGTCCTGGAGCACAAGAGTTAGTGAGTTTGAAGAGGAGCTTGAGCTTGTATGCGCTGCAGGAACTTTTGAAATTCCCACATGTATTTTCTCAGTTGTGCCTAAATCTTCTAATTTGCCCCTGGAACTGAATCAAACCACGGAGAGCAATTCGGGCTCATTGTGGTAATGGACAAATTGATGTTGCCCGAGGACAGCAAACGTTCCGACTGCCCAGAAATTCAGGCAGCATCTCTCACTTGCTGTGACAAGCTGAGTTGTGGATTTTTAAGCCATAGAGCTTGGCAAACTTTGAAGAGGCTTGAAAATTAGATTGATTGAGCATCATACACAAGACCATTATTCTTATAAAACTCTTCCACTGTTCCAAATAAAAAGATGGTTGTAAGCACAGAAATGTAAAGCTCTTTGACAAGAGAAAGCAACAGCAAGAAGTAGACGTTGGCTGACTCCTGTAAACCTGAAAACAATTAATCTTTTGAAAATGGGAGCCAGATTCTCAGCCGTGGGATAAAAAAAGGTTCAGTTCCACTGTCTTCAACATAATTGTGTTGTCAGAGCCATCTACCACTGTGTCAGAGTCACAAGACACTCTTGTATTACTATCACTCCTTTTTGTGGCATGGACAAGGAGACTGCCGGGCTGGATATGGTGAGAAGCACAAAACAGAGAGGGGGAAGAAAAGAGCCCTATAGGGAAAGAAAGAAATGCAATGAAAGAGCCCAAGCAACTTCAGTGTTAACCACTGTCTAGATGTGACTGCTTAGAGCACACGGGATTGTAATGTGTCTTAGAGGAGACACACTGCATACTAAGAGGTCTACCCTTAGACCAGCTTTCTCCAGAGCACCAGAAGTGGGAAGCCACTCTTTCCAGAAACTCATCTAACACCTCAGAGTACCTAAAGAGGAGCCAGAGATGCAGAAGACAAGTTCTCAATCTAGAGGGTACCAGAGATCGCAAGGAAGAGAGAGATGGATGCAGCCTTGCTCTTTGCGTGGAGTCTAAACTGTGGTTCAGAGCAAAGTGGTGCTCTCACCGGCTGCTGAGGATCCATTAGATGACCCGGTGTGGCTGTTCAGCCAAGGAAGTACTGGAGGCTGAAGCTTGATGGCCATCTGTGCCTGCCGGGCTCCAGCCAAAACAGCTCCCCACAGGAACCTGCACTGATGCTTGATCTCATATTGGCAGGCAAGGAGAGGGGAAGGAGGGAGGAGCGGTACAAAGCTCTGTCTTAAGGAGGATTAGCGTCAACGAACTTCTGTTTTCCTGTAAGAGCCGTGACTGATTGCAGCAAACTCCTCTTGCAGACAAAATCTGAAGAGCGGGGGTACAATATAGAAAATGCATGTGTAATGCAGAGCCATACCTGCCTCATCGCCCTCCTACCTGCGGCACATCCCGTGGGCCACTGACTTCATTTCAGCTAGATTAGTTTGAGGACTTATTTTAAAGAAACATCCACTCTCTAACTGCAAAGCATTGGTTCATATGGATACCTACACTCAAGCATCAAATATCGAACCCTTTGTCTACCGAATTTGATGCCTGAGCAAAGGCAAATTTGGATCCGAATAAAAGCCTCATGCGTATTTATCTGAGCCTAACAATTCTCCATGAAATATTAATATGCCTGTCTAACTATCTACTTGTGCAGTAAAAGTTCACACTAGCTTTCCCAACACATATGGCTGGACTCGAGGAGCAGCAACTTGTGAGTAGTTCTCAGTGCAGAAAGGTGTCTCGTGCCTGTGAGCATTTTTACTCCTTGAGTGTAATATCCTATGCTTCTCCCAGCCTACGCACGGTTATTTACTTACTCCCTCTGCTCTGCCTTAAATGTCTGAGACAACACAAAGGTGGAGAAAGGGGACTGGGTGAAGGGCATCCAGTATACATCTGGCACTCAGCTGTGAAACGCTGCATATGCTGTGGGTTGTACTTTTTGACAAGCCTTCAGATACAGAGAATTTCTCCTGGCACACCCCCGTGCTGTGAGCACAGGCTGATCACAGGCGCTTCCCTCAGTCAGGAAAACCTCCTGGCCACTTCAGTAGGAATCTGAGGAAATGCCTCAGGCTTCCCCAGCTGCAGGCTGCAGTGCCATAGCCCAGTAGAGCTGCTCGCAGCCATATATTGCCATGTCTGAGTCAGACCAAAGGAGGTAGTCAGAAGATCATTTTGAATTTGTAGATAATATAAAACTGAAATTGCATTGCATGAAGCAGTAGCTTCATCAAAAAGCCAAATTAGGCTGGAATTATCAAGCATTACTCAGCTGTGAACAAAACTCTTTTATTCCTTCTCTATGCTTCTTCGCACTTTTCATGTCCTCTGCGTTCATTTCCCTTGGGTTTCTTGCCCCTAAGTACTGTCTGATGAGCAGAGTCTTGCATTTGGCCCCTGTTACACCATCCTCCAACCGCCCAATGACAACGGACATAATTAGCCCCAACTGGAGGGAACAGCAAGAGAGAATCCTGCAAAACAACAGCTGCAAACATCCCATTTGATAGTCTTCAGCGTGTGCTAATGACGGCTTTCAACACACGCCAAGGAAAGACAGCGCAAACACGACCGTGGAGCGGGCACCCGGGAGACCCGAAGAAGGCAATGCAAAATCTTATACCAAATGATAAGCGGGCCAAGAATCATTACAGGTAATTCCTCTCTGACACAAACGAGCAGACAGATCTTGGTCCATTGCTGCCCTCAGTGACATTGGGCAGTGAAGAGGCAATTTAAGGGGGATGGTGCCTGTGTTAGCAATGGCACCCTGGACCCTCCATATCTAATTATAATTACATAATAAAATCAATCTAACAATTACGCTATTATTACTAATTAAATGAATGCAAAGTACATAGCATTTGTTTTGCAGAAATGTGTGATTTTTTTGAGTTTCACATTCGTTGGAGCGCTTACCTTTGTCTAGTGAATCATGTCATTCATGTCCTCAGCCTTTCAGAGGATGTATCAGATTAGAAGAAGCTGTAACTTATCTTTACTATAAAACCATTGAAGTGACTCGGGTTTCTTTGGAGACCAGTTTATTCAGCTACTTGTATAAGCCTTAAGAAAGGGAACGGACTTCTGGAACGAAAAATGTCTGGTGTCTTGGAATACACTTATACATAGGTATTAAAAAAATATGTCTTCATTGTCAGATAGGACAATGTAAGCGACTGTTAAGTTAAATGTCCATTGATAATGTTTTCTGCTTACTATCATTAATAAAAAATATCAAACTAAAACTAAAAGTCAAAATTGATGTGCTGGATTTAATGCGGACAAGTAAAGAACAAGTCAGTTTTGAGGGGTAGCTCAAGTCATAGGTCTTGCCACGTGATGAGGAAAAGGGAATTTGTTACTTGACATGACAATGCTTCTGTTTGTTGTGTATGTTGACCGGCAAGATTCACTGTGAGGCTTGCACAGTTTAAGTATTAATTTCCTTGCTTTTAAGTCTTGTTTTATAAATACTGTGATAGATAATTATCTGCAGTCATTTCACAAATGTGGCTTTTGTAGAGATGTCTGGTTTTAATTTTCATTTACGCTACTATTTCGGTAGGTAGTTTTGAAATAAACGTGTACTTGCTCACCTTCTGTGAAAATGTTTGTTAAATTTTTTCCATTTCAATTTTGCTGTTCCTCTTGAGTTTCTCTCTTTCTCCTCCTGAACATCAATCTCCTCCCTTACTTCTTTCACATTTTCCCTAAAAGAGATAAGACCCAAAAAAGTCAGAATCTTTTACAAGAAAATTTCCAAAAGGTTTTCTAAACAAAATGATTATGCTGGCTAAAAGAACACGAATTGCATCTGCTGTTGCTTAACCTATTTTAATCTGTAGCAAAGCATAGGACTGGATGAGGCTAAATAGATATGTGAGCTCTTTTGTTGTTTGAGCTTATATCGTCTAAGGTTTACTTCCATCAGGTAATGGACAGACCTGGCTTTACTACGTTACTATTTCTGGTGACAAGATCAAAAAAACACCCAAATAGAACTGGGTCTCTTTAGCGATGATTAGAAGATAAACATGGTTATATAGATGATATAAACCTGAGAAAATTATGAGTCTTCATCCTGAGGCAAAAGAGACACAAGATCCCCTGTTTAAGGGACAGCACTCGAGACGAGAAAGGAGACTCAGACACAACCCAAGAGGGCTAAGTCACTGAAATGACAAAAGTTTAAATTGTCTGCAATGAGTTCCTGTTCTTATGCAGCTTATTTCTAGAAAAATCTAGTGTCTTTCCTTCTACTTGTATACTTTTTACAGACCCTAACTGCAATCAGTTTGGCCCTTAGAATCAAGTATTGATCCACCCTTTTACCATATGATTTAATAATCCTCCAAAACCTGCTGGGGTTCTCAAAAGGCCTTTATTAATCCTCAGAACACAAATAAGGATCATATAAATTACATTCTTATTTATAATGGAGTAACAACCCAAACTGACAGCTGTCTCCCTTGTCCGAGAAAAACCCCCGCAACCATCAGTGGGTAAAAAGAGGAAATTTGTAATTTACCCAGAATTCAATAAGAGAAAAAAAAAAAAGGATTCTTAACAATTTATTGTACGTCGTCATATATGCTGGTAAAAAAAATTGCTGGGAAGCCTCCTCAATTTGGGGGCACCAGAGAGGGCCCCAGGGGAGGCCCTGGAGGACATTGAGGGGCTGGCAGCAGAGAACAGACCCAGAACTGTGGGGATCCAGGGAGCAGCAGCTTTCTCCAGGACACCAGGAGAGTTTCATGGGCTTGCTCGGCCTACAAAGTCATGGAAAATCATGGGATGGGAAAGCCAGCCTTGAGGGAAGGATACATCCCGCAGGGAGATGGGAGCAGAAGGGAGGCTGGTTACCAAAATTTGTGCTCCATTTTTAGGCTAGAAAAGTAAGTTTATCTATTGAAAAATATTTTCCAGGTTTAGATCAATATTATAGCATATGAATAAGATAAAGCTCTAAGGACTGGCCAGTTCTGGTGTCTTTTCACCCGCTCGTTTCGGAGAGAGGGATGTGCCTGGCTCAGGGTTGCATCATGGGGAAGCACTGGGTTCCCAAGTGCCGCTCGGCATGGAGAAGAGAGACTCAGGCTTCTGGCAGAGTGAAAACAGAAATGCAAAGCGAGACAAATGGATAAAATTTACTTTTCTTATTTTTTCTCTTTATCCTTCCCATTATTACGTGCCTAATGCATGCAGCATTCAGAAATAATGCCATTTTTAATAGAGGGAAATTTCATATTCTCAGCCACTGATACAAACCGAGGAGAGGTCTCCCCGTCTTTGAGCGTTACTCTTTTTGCAATCATGACAGATGGTAAAGGATTTCCAGGGATCCTGAAATCAGCTCAGCCTATCAAAATTCTGCCCTATAAATGAGATAATGCACCACGTGCCACTTCCCAGAGCCCCACAGCTAGAGACACTTGTAACAAGCAGCATCTTGGCAAATTCTGTGCAACGTCTTAAGCAAAAAGGGAGTAGAAGAAAGTTTCTGAAGAGCAGGTGCCAAGCTCTGCTTTCAGAAAGCTGGGGGCACGGGGGAGAGCAGTCTGTGGGTTTCCATCGGCTCAGCAGCGCAGCAAACGAGCAGCATCGCATCCCACTCGCTGCCATCCTGTTCCAGGGAGCATTCGAGCACTAACAAGGCACTCGGGTATCTCTGTCCTGCACTAAGCACCTCACTTTAAACAGCAAGATTTTCAAAATGTTGAGCAGCCAGAGCTCCCACTGAGATCATGGAGGGTTGCAGCAACTCAGCATGTGCGAAAGATTGGGGGATTTTAATTTCCACATTTAAATATCAACTTTGGTATCTAACTTCAGGTGTCCAACACTTACAGCGGAAGCCAAAGCAAATTAGCATGTCTGCTCCTGACTAGTGCATTTTTGGAAAGTTAAGCACATCAGAAAATAATCCTGGAAATGAAGGCTACTTTCAGGAAAACTGTTTTCACATAAAGATTGCTGGAATAATGGTATTTTTATGTTTAGTTTTTTTAAGTGTTTCTTTATGTATTTACGCAAAATAAGTAATTTCTACTACAGGCTCATGTGTGTAGAGCAAATAACAAAGTGGACTGGAGTTTTCTCCATCATGTCATTTCATATCCTCACTTTTGCTTCTGATTAGGTCGGAAGCAGAGTGCTGGGATGGAGTAGCAAACATCTACCCGGTAATTTATGTGACAGGAAATTGAACAAACAGCTCCTCAACCATTGTTCCTGTGAATTTCCCAAGCTGTAAATGCATTAAACTGTAACAGGAAAACATAAACCCTGTTAAGCGAAAGGTCTCATTTTTCTAGATATGTCTACAGGCTTTACAGGAAAAAGCCCTCGGAATTAGCCTGTTGACAGAAAACCTGTAAGATCAACTGTTTACTCATTTGATAATGAATTCCCATGGTGGCCTAAGTTGTCTGAAAATGGTAAGGATTTTAGATGCAATGTAACACGTAATCCTAAAATCTAAAAAATAAAGAGTTGATTTCAGAAAAAAAAGCCACATATTTGCCACCCAAACCCCAGATCTTTTACAAATACTTTAAATTGGGAGTCCAAACTGCTGGACACCCAAAACAGTTTAGTATTTTTACCCAAATGTTAACTGGTGTACTTGGAAATGGACAAAGGGGAGGCTCTTGGTGAGGAACATTACTCTGACAAGTCCACAACTAGATACTGAAGTACCATCCTCTACATATCCTATAGATATAGAACTTGATTTTACTTACTCAAAATGAGAATTAATGCCACTAGGAGTTTATAGAACTAGTCCTGAAAAGCTAGAGACAATTACTAAGTTTGTGAACATGCCAGCCAGGAATATAATTTATAATCCGATAAAATATATTTGAACAAGGACAACTCTGACGTTCCTTAGCGACCAAAACTTCAGTGAAGTTTTAGTCTTGGGTATGTTTAAATTGTCTGAAATATACTACATTAAAACGCTCAGCAGCAGCAAAGAGCAAGGTGCCTGTGTCCATTGAGTAATACTAGCACAAAAATCAATTCTATTTTTTCACTTTGACTGCCAATTTTATGGCACTTCATTTAAGCCTGAATCTCCAAAGAATCAATTCAAATTAGCTTTATAATTTTCCCCAAAGAATCTGCTTTAAAATAAATTGAATAGGAACATAAGACTTAGTAAATGAGTATAAAATTCAAGTGAACTTCTCTGAAGGAAAACCTCTTTTAATCAGAAGGCAAATAAAGCTCAGGTGCAATAATATGTGACAGTTCTAAAAATAGTTTGTCCTTTCTGATGGTTTAACACTGGAAAAACCATACCTCGTGCAGTTGCAATGTATAAGGGTTTCATGCCATGTTACTGGGAATCTGAGTTGTTACATAGATCGTATTTTAAGGAGATATAAGAATTATTTTTATTTTTTTTTCCTAAGAACTGTCATTTCATCAAACCTCACTCATGTTGTAGCAGAGCACCAGTTCTTTTTGACTTGTTCTTGTGCCTCGTACAGTTGTGCTTCAGAGTGAGTTTTCCATCATTGACAGTGGCATTATTTGTTACAACTTTGGATGTTTCTTGGCACAGGTGTTAAAAGTTTATTCTTCCTAAGCAGCCAGTAGGAAGTCAGGAGACTGAATACCTGTGACCAGGTACCCTAACCACCGGCAGCGGGCACAGCCTCCCAGTGACAGAGCAAGGAGGTGGGACAGTTGCAGCAGTCATCTGCCAATTCAGCTGAGCCTTCCCCCCGAGGAGGAGGATATGTCTGGCACTGGGCTGCACATGAAGGCACAAAAGCATAGCTAGCAGCCAGTGGAGCTGTCAGGGAAAAGCCAAGGACGCTCACCTAAGATGGTATTAACAGATTTTAACCAATGATAGGTGTTCAGCAGAGCACTAAGCCCAGACATCAACGGCCTTTCAGAGTCCTATCCCCATCATTAATTTTCACTACGTTTCCTTTGCAATTCATTTAGCTTTCCTTTACAGTTCTGAATAGAAAATGCTGAGAAAGTGCCAAGTTTAATTATCATATCATATCACATATACATAAAAATCACTTTGCATTCTACTTCTATGCAGCTATGTTCAATGTGGAAAGCTGAAATTGAGATAATATTAATTCCAGCCACAGCTTGCAGCTGCCTGGGTATCAGGAGTCCCCAGTAATTTACTTGAAGAAGGACAGTCAGGAGATGGGGATGTTCTCCTGTGGACTTCTATGGCTCTTGCCCTGTTGTAGTCTTCAGAAAGTTCACTTGAAACCCAGCTGAGAGGTGTCTTTTGTTGCCTCAGCACAGTGGCAAAAACCCAGGTCTCAGGCTGCTCAGTGTTAATCACAAGCATGTTAATAAAGTGTTCAAATGAAAAAAAAAAATCATGCCTTGCCTTTGTCTTATGCCGCACATTTACAAAGGTACTGAGTAGTCACTAGCATTGTCATCATCTGTTTTTCTGCAAAAGCAAATGAAATCAGCTAATCAGATCACCTCCAATGATCATTATTATTATTTAAATACAAGGAACAAGTGAAATAAGCAATTGTTTGGCAGCGGTTGAGGCACGTCTGTGGCTGAACTCAGCAGCTCCTGCCCCTCACTCTGTCCTTTGGCTGCTGCACAGACTGTGAGAAGAGCTGCCCTTCATGCCACTGATGTACCAGCAATTTGAACATTTCCTACCACCACCCATTACAGAATTACTACATGGAGAAGACAGCATCCATGTCCAACACACTGCCAAATCTTGGTGTTTTGGGAGAAGCCGATGAGGAATGGCGGCATTACCTTATGAGTCCTAAAAAAGTGAAGATAGGGACTTGAATTTTTCTGCCCCAGAGGAGGCCTGGTGTTGTTTTGGGTGGCACAACAGGACCGTGACGGCCCAGCAATCCACATCGTGTCCCAGTGCATCCCAGTCTACACCCAGGAGGTGAACAAACCCTTGGGCCTATCTTTGCAGCAAAAAAAAACCAAAAACGCCCCCACAATTCACAGAGCTCAGTTTTGTATCAGGACAGATCATAAAACACTTCCAATGTAGCTCTTCTACATTTCTTCTGAACTTAAAAGAAACCACTTCACAACCAGTGGAGGCAGCACGGGCTCGCAGCTCCCTGTGGTCCATGGGCAATTGACCCTGGCTGAGGCCGGGCTGGGACACAGGCCTGTGGTTGAGCCCAGCGTGGTGGGGCCCATGGCTGGGCAGGGCACAGCTGTGGGGAGCTGGAGACCAGCCCTGCTGTGGTGTCACTGGGACAGGGTCTGACAGCCCCAGAAGCTGGCATGCGGTCCTGGGCCATGGGCAACATGGGGGAGGCCCTGGGGAAAGCCAGGCAGGGGCAGTCAGGCCTTTCAGTGTCCTTGGGGCCATGGCACAAATTCTCCTATTATGTTTTACCCTATGATGAAGGCAGATACGGTACTGAAAAGCAAAACCCCCTCTGTGTATCTAACGACCTTCATTAATACTATTTCTGCCTTCTTTTTGGAAGCATACATTGCTAGTATCCATATGGGCAACGTGATGCTCAAGATGCCCAACAGAGAACAAATGACAGGAGTACAAACACTTCACAGATACAGTCAGAGAACTCTTCATTCAGGACACCTCATTATTCACTTAATTATTCATTTTGTTTATTTACAGTAGAGATATTACACATAATATGGTGTAAATCCCTAGAATCCTCAAACACCAGATGCTGGTTTTTCTCTCTAGTCCCAAAAGGAAAACCCAAAGCATCACTGTGAGAATTAACAAAAAAGTTCAATTAAATTCCATGCCAGAATGCTAATTTCCCAAAGATAAAAGCAACAAATTAATAATAAGCTTCTAGTCCCCTCCCTTATCACTTTTGCACACATTTGAAACAACCATAATATGTGTTTAAAATGGACACGATCAGGTAGACAAGCAGATTTTAAATCTGATTAAAAAACCGAAACAAACGAATATATAATGCTGCACCATCTTCTCATCTCAAATACAGGTGAAAGGGAAAAAACTGCTAAGGGCATTGCTGCTTGGAATGCTGTTAAGCACAAATGTTGGTCTAAAGGCATGGGAGATGAGAAGCTTTCACGCAGAATACAGAGGGACCACAGCAGAGGCTGGGAGGATCTCCGAGGTCATTCTTTCATCTCCCTGCCCCGTGGCAGAATGGACTATACCTTAGCTTTTCTTGGCAGGCGTAAGTTCAGCCTAATCTTAGAGCCCCCTGCCAACTTGTCGGTTGACAACTGCTCCAGGCAATAGATCCCTGCCAATCAATGCTCATTAAGAAGTTTTTCTTGCTTTAAAGTAAATCTCACTTGCTGCAGTTTAATCGCACACATACTGTTGCACTACTGTAATACTTTCTGTACTGTCAATGGAAATGAAGTCAAGGAGGTTGGGGTTTTTTTTGGTATCTGCAAAGCTTTTGTGCCTTTGAACGACGTTATCACGTCCTCCTTCAGTTTCCCTTTCTTCCTGGGACTTTTCTCCTGTTTTGGGGGGACAAGGGCAATGCCATACACACTTGTGTCAAAGGGAATTGTGCCATTTATCTGAGTGGATGCTGCCCTGATCCTCAGCCACCTTTGAAACTCGCTCTTCCCTGCCATTTTCCCTGTGCCAGTGAAATGATAAAATGGGCTGAAGGCTTCACACTGCCACTCCACGCTCACAGTAAAAATTAAATTTTTCAAGCCCAAAACAATCAAGTATCTTTCAGCCATATTTTCATTCCACTTAGAAAAATTATTATTAAATGCACATTTCTTAAAAGGTTTTGACAGGGCATTGCTCTTTTTTTATATCAGGCTCCTACAAAATCATGCAGGCTTACATTAAACACACTTCTATTTCATGTGTGGAACCAAATCAGCACTTTCATTATCAATGAGCAACACATCTTAAGTTGCAAGCAGATGGCACTTGAGCAATTATGCACATATATTATCTGGCGCAGGGAGGAGAAACATCAAACATAGCTTTGCCAACCTACTGTTGCCCATGTGATTTTTATGATAATACCAGAGAAATTTCACAGAAGGGAAATGTTTAGGTTTTTCCGTTGATTGATTCAGGAAGAAGCATTAACTGGTTTTGCAAGACATGCAAAAAATGCAGTGTTCACATAGCTGGAGATAAGAAAATTGGTCAGAAAACAGTGGAGTAAGGACATTATCTCAGCAGGAGAAAGATGAACTATGCACCCTGTTCTTAAAGGCAGAGACCTTTTTAGATATGTTTGTGGAGTACTTTGCCTACTTGGGATCCTGTGCAAGGATAGATGCTGCTGCAGTAAAGAGTGATCAAGTCCATGCAGTTTCCAGCCTGGAGGCTTTAAAAGTCATAAAAATGCAAAGTTTAAGATAGCCCTTGTCCTATAATGCAGGTAAGAGAATATCACGTACATCTTGTAATATGTGGTTAGCAGTGTAACTTTAGAGTTCAATTAAATGCTGCGCCCTGAGAAGTGGCTGTGACATGCTACTGTGGTGTCGCGTGTCTGTTGGACAGCAATGATTTTTCAATCAAATGTAAGTTGCAGGTAACAAGATGCTTCACGTATTTGCAAAACTTCCAACAAAACTTCCAACAGAAGTTGACATGTAACTACATTACTGATTTCATGCACTATCATCAGAAGTCAAGATTGTGCCAACAAAATAAAATCTTCACTGACACCTCTGATTCCACTGACTACGGATGGGATACTGAAAAATGTCCAGGGATATTTCTCCACTGTGGAGCAATACGTAGAGAGATCTACAGTTAGCAATAGATGAACTGGTTCAGATCTCAAAAGCATCTTAGCTTCAGTTGCTTTTCACTGACATCAGTCAGCTCCTGCATATCTTTATGTCCTGGGTCAATCCCTAAGGTATTTAGTGACATGTTGTTTGTAACTCCAGTGAGGAATGCCACCAATTTTCATAGGCACTTCTGAAAATCTCACTTTTACCTTCACTGGTGCCTATGTAGTCCTGCCAGTGTTGGATTCGCACTGAGTGGAATGGATTACAGATCAGCAGATGCAATGAATATTGCTGTTACAATCATGCCTATGGAATAAAAATGCATCAAACAAAAAAAAGTTTTATGTTAATATAACTGCTTTTGTATGAAACTCACCGTTTTCTTTGTGTAGCTCCCTCAGTACTTCAAGTGCAGTTCCAGTGTCCTTTCCCAAGGTGTTCTCAACTCTTCTGGGATGCTGTGGTCAGCTTGACATGACACTGACAGGGTTGCTCAAGTCTGTTTCTGGACCCTTTTCAGTCTCAGCCTTCAAAACAGTGTCCTTAGTAAGTCTTGATCAGCATTTCTGTGCTACAATCAGCAGGACTGTTTACAAATAGCAACATATTTAAAACCTTCTCTTCGTGTATAACAATTTTATCAACAGAAGTCTCAATTTTGCTTAAACTACTGTGAACTAAGTTCATGCTGTTGAAAAGTAAATAGAAAAGAAAGCAGAAAGGCATTTGAAGTCATTCATGTTAGAGCATGAAAATTCAGGCTACCTCTGGAAAACACCAAAATACAATCCGTTTAACATTTGTCTTGGCATCCGATTCTCCTTCGGAAGAATTTTTAGGCAAACTTCCTGGGGATATATCCTCAAAGGGTCCTTGCATTAATTGAGATTTTATCTCCCGGAAATCTCCCCTTTTTCATGTAATAACAGGGTATCATGTCTATAACAACCGTGTAACAGAAAGAGTGAAGAAAACCTCTGAAGTGAGAGATAGAAGATAGGTACTTCAATTATTGCCATTCACTTGGGAAGATGTAATATTTCCTGGAATCTGAGATACTCTCTACAAGCTCTCAGAGAAGCCCACAACTTTAAACACATACAGTTATATAAAAATAACCATGCCTATGATCTTCAGTTGTTCGTTTTATACCATTTTAGGAATGTAAATGGGTGTTCAAAAGAGTATAAGCTACATTTACATTCATTCTAACATTCTTTTTTCAGTGTGAGAATGACATAAAAAGGCCTAAAACTAAATAAGAATTGGAGATAATGCATGAGATAATACAATACTCAGTCAATAAGAAATCAAAGGATGGTACTATACTCATGTCAATCAACACACTTCTGAAAATCAAGTCTCGTTAAATAAACTTGATATGATTTTCCCAGGAAATTACAAGTCTGATGTATTAATGTTGTTCTCATATGACAGCCTCTGTGAGGGTTTTCAAATTACTGTATAAAAGCAATACAGCATATATTAAAGAGATTCAAATGTTCAAAACCGTCCTCATTTATGAGGAAACTTTTCTGAATTATTCTGTAGAAGATTCATTTTGTGATCTTTATTAGTATGTTATTCTTTAATGACTGCATTTGAGGATTAACGAAGACAGGAAAATAATTAAGTGGACAGCTAATTTTTTTTTACCACATTTAAACACTTGATGCAATACACAAACCACATCGGGTGCATCTTTGTGAAATAAAGGGATATGTCAGCAAGAAAAAATAATTTTCTTCCTTCCGGCCCAAACAGATAGAGGTTTTAAAATAAAATATAACTGAAGGATTTTCTGCCTCTTCTCTTGAGTGCTAGCCCATCTTTGGATCTTTCCATCTTTGATACCAAGGTCCCTGTTAAGAGCTATAGCTTTGTTGAAAGCATGATAAAAGTCATTTAAAAGAAACTAAGTGTAAGGGAGAGTAAAGCTGCCACTTAAGAATTTCCTCTAATGTCAGAAGGCCGTGGAACACTATTAATTAGCAGTTAAAATCTGATTTCATTTGTATGCTTCCTAGAAAAAAACAGGAGCATGCTGTAATAGAACAGTGAATGACATATCTGTATAAAAGATCACAAAGGTACTTTGAAATCCTTTGACTGTTTACATTTCCTTATGACATGAGTCTAGGCTTTGGCTTTTTCAGTGACGATTGGAAGAGTCCAAGCCATTTCAAGTTTAGTTTAGCCTATGTTTAGCAGTTCTTGTAAAAGCAATTTGTTTTTTCCCCTTTTAAGTCTTTAAGACTAGCAGCGTGCCCTCCAACTTTCTTAATTCAGTGACTATGGATGCTGGGGCAGTACGAGGGGAGGGAACCGCAGGTAACATCCAGGCTGGTGTGCCTCTTCTAAATACTGTTTTCCACAGGCACAGCGGGAGACGGGCTACTGAATTAGATGGACCATGGACCAATGCCCCACAGGGCATTTCTAAAGTTCTTAGGACTTCAGACGGATGAAGGTGTCTGAA
Source organism: Baryphthengus martii (assembly GCA_013396935.1). Lineage (NCBI taxonomy): Eukaryota > Metazoa > Chordata > Aves > Coraciiformes > Momotidae > Baryphthengus > Baryphthengus martii. The sequence continues at coordinate 396,191 of VWZK01006488.1, read as the reverse complement.
CTTCTTTATGTCCCTTGGTCTATGTACACCATTTCTGATTTTTTTTTGTTCCATACTATAGTTAGAGAACTGTCATAGAGAACAGAGAATTGCAATGACGAATCACTACAATGGAGAACTGGTACAAATCAGAGAGCTACAAATATTTTCTTTATGATCCTACTGTTCTTTTTACCATGACCAGCTCTTAACTAGAGATCCAACATGATTTCTCACCCTGGACTTACAGTCCTCAGTTCTATATATCTGAGAATTGGTCTTTCCCTGATCTGAATTTTAATACATCACACCAACCTGTAGATGTGGCAGTTTTCACAATCAGGAGCAAAATATTACAAACATGGCAGCAATATATATAAACAGAGTTTCTGACCAGCCTTCATCAAAGGTTTTGCTATTCAATGATTTTTTAATAAATCTGGCTGACTCATTTTCCTTAAGCTCCAGTAAATTTAAGTGATTTGCTGAATTTAGAAATCCACAGCTGTCCTCATGTATGGTTATGAACAGAGACAATCTATGAAGTAGTCTCTAGCTGGTCATGACACACCCAGGCTGTGGCACTGAATAAAAGTCTGAATGCTGCTTGCCTAGTGAGGCAGATCAAGCACCAGAGAGCATTGCAGAAGGTTCTCAGCAGACGCCAAAGAGAACTGTTCCACGGTCCACAGCAGAGCGCAAGGACCCAAACCTTGCTTCTGGGCAGCATTTTGCATGACATTGCCCTGCAGTGTATAAACACACCGGTCCTCAAGTGCCAGTCTGAGGATCTACCTCATCTTCTCAGTGAACTGCAGGAGTGAGGCTGTTGATGGTATGTCCGATTGTAAAAATTCTTCTTTTCCTATTTATTCATATCAAGTGTCTAATTTTAAAAACCTAAAAAGGCAGGCTGATTCTTGCTGTATTTTCAAAGCTATGTAGGCAGTTAGTGCATGAACTATTAGATTCCAGTGGAAGATGCACTTAGCTGCCTCAACCATTCTGCAGATTACAAGAGCCATCTTCCTATTTATTTAGTTGATTAAATATTTCAAAGAATCTAACTGCTATTTATTTAATGATATATAGATGTATGCATTTTTATTTGTGATAGTAAAGTTCTACAATGTATGAATGAAGATCATGGCAAAAATAGAACTCTAACTGCTTCCTACCATCATTTCTGAATTAACTGTTCATCCATTTCACTACAGAATCTTCAAATCATTATGAAAGCTACAGAACACAAAATAGGAAACATTATTATGCCACTATATAAAGCCACGGTTATTTTCACAACTTCAGTAGTGAGCACAGTTCTGATTATCTCAGAAAGACGATGGTAGGACTGAAAAAACCACAGAGGAGTGTCATTCAAGACAGAGTCACTTCTATAGTAAGGGACACAACAGAACACCCCCTGCTGTACAGTTAATCGTCACTACTGCCAACTGTCAAGACACTGGACATTGGAAGAGGTGGATCTTAGGTCTGTCCTATACCGTAGTTACAATCTTCTCATATTTAGCTTAAGTGTCAGGACTCTGCTTTTCATCTTTTATGTGGTAAAGTTCTGCCTCTATCCAGACAGGGCTTTTGGGCTCCATCATCTGCACTATTCTGCCATTGTCCCTGTAGGTCTGACTTCAGGGCAGTATTAAAATCTCCAGTAAAATATGTTCATTTCACAAAGCTAACTATGAAAAAAAACAAACCAACGAACCAAAAATCCTCAAAACATTTAATTAAATGTAATAATTCAGATCAAAAGCCTTCCAGAAAAAAAAAAATAAAGCTTAAAACATGCTTCTAATATATTTGCTATCTTACCAAACCTATTTTCCAAACTGAGACTTAGAAAATGTAGGATACTTGAGGTCCTTCTTTAGGGCTGCTCTCCTTGGACATAACATATCAGTTCTGGAACTGGGCTTCCCTCTTCCAAAACAATGTTGTCAAAAGTCAGAATTTCATGTAATTCATCTTCTGAGGCCTTCCAAGAGAGTGAAATGTGTCTGTGCCTGCCTCCCCAACAGAGTAGGTAAGTAGAACTTTAAAAGAGTTATTTGTGCTCTTCTATCACTAGAATTTCATCTTCCTAACTCTGAAGATTGTCCTTAGTCAGGAATAGAAATGCTAACAAATACATGACACTTACAAAATTAGTACCATGTTTGACTATGACATGATTCCATAGCATCTGTTATATCTCAATATGTCACTGAATATTTCACAATTACTTAACATCTATCACAGCTTTCTTCTCCAAGAAAGATGAAGTATTTCAAAGTTTTCCTTTTTAGCGTAAATATTCTGCAGCTACCGGGGTTTTCTCAGTAGGCCTATCTCAGGTCTTTTAACACAGCAACTCATCCTAAGATGTACTATTGTAGGTATCTTATTTGTCATAGCTAGTTTGTAAGCCATCTTTATCTAGATTCTTCACCTTGCATATTAAATTTATTTAAATTAGAATGACTCAACAGAATTATATATCTAAATGCAAACTTGACTGGAGTGCACATAGAAATGCTCCTCCTTGGTATTAGTGAGAGATTTCATCTGACTAAGGCTGAGATTTTCCTCATAGCATAGCTATCAAAGCAATTTGAAACATCAGATCCCCTGGCTAGCTCTAGGTTAGCAAATACTTCCTAGCAAAAGTAGTAGCTCGCCATTATGCTGCCATTGGTGCTGAGTCACTCGGTGAAATGTTCTCACCACATGTTCTGTTCAAAGTTGTCTGAATAGAAGCAATGCACAGAACTGTGGTTTCCTGTCCACAGGATCCTCCACGCCATCCTTTTGTCCGTCTCATGCAGAAGACGGTAACATGTCACTGTCCTGTCTCCTTACGGTCTCAAATTGAAAAGCAGTTTTATTTCTGTTCCTGCTCGTTTCTGGCTGACACCGTGATGCTGGTTGCCAAAAAGCCCCATCAAAGGAACTAATGAAGGCCTGGAGCCACAGAAACAAATCCAAGGAGGCACTCTTAAGTGTGACACTGGCTTGTTTTGTTGTTTTGTTGGTTTTTTTTTTCAAATGGAAAAACAGCCATGGAGAATGGGATGCCTTGCTACTGTGACTGTTTTGTTGGGTAAGCTGGACTGCTTGATACGTTCTAGAGGACTTGGAGAATTTCATGGTGGTGCAAGCTAGTCATCATTCAGACTCATGTCTCCATGAGGTATTGAAGCACTTTTTGTGCCTGCCCAGAATGGTCTTCTATTTTACTTCCATTCAAAAATAATCTTGATTTGTGTGCACCATCCCGACTCTGCAATCGGAATCAACAGGCAGAAAGTTGGGAACATCAGAGGACTGACTTCAGAACCACATTATGCTTTGAGCAGAAATGCTAATGCATGTGCAGCCCCTGGGATCTTTTAAAATTCATCGCTAATTTCTTATTTCTTGCAAATAAGAGGCTCAGATATGGATCCTTAAATAAGTATGATTAAAAGCTCCACTTGATATTCCTGTTTCCTATGGACAAAGGTGCAATGTATTTTTTGTAAAATTGTTACGAGCAATCTCTACGCGAAAAGATACACACAGGTCTGATTTTTTTTTTCCACATTCAGGCAGCCTTCTCCAGGAACAGTGTTAACGGAGCAAAGCAGGGATGCAGCTGTAATTCATCCTAATTTTAAGACTGCATTTCATTGCCAGAGAAGTGTAAAGCTGATATGCTGTAGTAAATGAGAGTCATGCCAAAGCTTTTCTTTGAACATTTTGTGTGTCAGCTACTTACTGGGTTTGACTTGTCAGCCACCACCCACCCAGCTGATTAAAGATAGAAGACACAGTCACACCGCCACAAACCTAGTGTACTATCTTTACACTAAGTTTTATTTTAGGAACCTTGTAGGGACATATTGCATATTCTATGATCTACTGCACGTATTTATTTTTGATTCTTCTCATTACTGAATAAATGGATGAAATACTCATTTGATACACCAGGAAAAAAAAAGTAAACAAAATATTTCAATGAGGACAATCTTGATATTGGGCTTAATTGCCTGAACTCTTTTTCAGTCAAAGCTCTCCAGATTTCAGTATACTACGCTGTGCAAGTCACCAAGAACGTCATGCTGCCCAAAGAGCACAGCTTAACAACCACTCATTCAATCGATAAAATAAAAGAATCATAGAATGGTTTGGGTTGGAAGGGACCTTTAAAGGCCATCTAGTCCAGCCCCGCTGCCATGGGCAGGGACATCTTTCACTAAACCGTGTTGCTCAAAACCCCATCCAGCCTGGCTTTAAACACTTCCACTGATGGGATATCCATAACTTCTCTGGGCTTGTCCAACCTAAATCTACCCTGTTTCAGTTTAAAACCATTGCCCCTTGTCCTGTCACTAGAGACCTTGGTAAAAAGTCTAAATCATCCAAATCTTTTAAAAGAAAATTGCAGATTGTTAAGTAACTGAGGTGTCAGAAAACAACAAAAAGTCTACATAGTAAGAAAGCAAATGTGCTCATAAACTTGGAAAAGATAGTATATCATTATGCCAAGTAACTCCTGAAGATCCACCTCTGTTCTGTTCCACAGAGCACGTGAATAATCATTCGTTAAAGAGCTATGGCTCTCTAGCTACTGAAATCCATTTCTCCCGTGCCGGAAGTTCACCCACAATTCAGTTCCCATCAACGCGCCAAAGATGGGAGCCACCAAACAACAGGAAACTTCTGATCTGGGTTTATATCATTTGTATCACTGATGTCCTTACACACTTGGAAATGGTGCAGATAAGAATGTAGCCTGCTAATGAGTGTGTAGGATCATTTTATGTCACTCTAGAGTTGACGTGAGTCGTAGCTTGTAAACTACGGCTGATCACAGCTCTTCGTTCTGCCGATCCTTTCACGTTGAGCTGTTACATCAGCAACAGAAAACATCAAAAAATGAAGAGCAGGTGCCCTCTTTCATCCAATAGCTGGGTAGCTATTGCTTTTACTGTTTCCCAAACCATTATGGAGAAAAGGCCACCACCTAACTCACCTAATAAATGTCATTCCTAATTTTATCAATTTATAGCCATAGCTGAAGTGTTTCTACAGTTTCTCAACCAAAACCACGATAAGCACTAGCTAGTAATTAATTTTTATTCAACTACTCAGTACGAAGAGTGTCACCAGGGACTACTCAGCACCACTCAGCTGTGGTCATCTGCAGTTTCTTTCTGTCAGTCCCCATGGGAGGAGAAATGAGGACACTTATGATCCTTTAATACAGTTCTGTTCTTTTCTAAAAAAAAATTAAAAAAATAAAAAAATATCCAACACAGTAAAATAATTTCATTGGCCTCTCCCGGAGTTTATGTTCTCCGTAATTCAAGTTCATAGCAACTTTTCAAGTCCTTGAGAAGACAAGGGTTGAGAGCCAACGGAAATAAAGGAGATAGAGAACACTTTCTAGAGTTCCTTGCTGTATATACAAGACATACGTATTTCTTAAAATGAAAAGCGCACAAAGACCTGTTATAATGTTTCACAGAAGACTGTACCTGTAAATTATAGCAGGTATCTTGTCAGATATTTAGTAAACAAACCACAGCTGGACTAGCAATATAAACAAGAGGCTATAGACTTTTTAACTCCTCCTTAAGAACTGAATAATTAGTTTTAAAAATAAGTAAACTAATAATGAAATAGCATAATAAAATAATACTGCCTGGATTCAGTGTTTAGGTTGGGTCCAGGGCATGGGCACCATAAAAACGGAAGTCTTCTGACCAAACAAACACAACGTAAGTAATATCACAGCAAACCATGATGCATTTTTTCATTAATGTGTCTTGACCTGTAGCATCTATCCCTGTGGGATAGACATAATTTTATAAATATTTCACCTGAAAGTTGTGCCCTGGGATGCCTCACTAACATTTGAGAGAAATTGGAGACTCTCTTGACTTGAGAGTAGAATTTACACTCTCTTCCTCTTACTGATCATTATTATTTGTTATTTGTCATTTATTTACAGCAGTATTAAGTATGTGCTACAATCTGTAAACTCACTTGAGGAGGGGATTGCTTTTAGACAATTTCAAAAGAAAATTCTAATCCAAGCAATTGAACAACTGGCAGGCAAACAGAAATGAAGCAATAGAGTGGAACATATGACCAGAGACAGTGCCCACAATGAAATCTCTGTTTCTGTTACTGCTAATATGAACACACAAAGGCAGTAGGAAGTAAATGATCACAGATAAAATAAATGGAATAAGAAAGATTTATCTCACTATAGCACAACTCAGATGGATGTATATGAAGTTATAGCAGACAAGAGCATCCCCCAGTTACTGGATATGAGAAAGAGAGAAAGAAGAGAAGATAGCTTTGTAGACAATGACAGATTCTACCTTACACTTCCCTTCTTCTCTTGGGAAATTCTCTGATCTTGCTGAAGTGTATATATATATCCAAATTCTTACTTAAAAGTCAGCTGAAGGTTTGAATACACAGGATTTTCAGCCTGTGAGTCTGATGACCATAATGTATGCTTTATAGAGTTATTCTTATCTCCATTATTTATTTTTTTAAAATAATCTAAGCATTTGTACTTACCTTACTTCCTTACATACACAGTTACTGATAACTGTTCAGAATTAAATCACGTAGCTAATTAAGCAATAAATGTTAAATTAAGAAGTATAAAAAAAGGACAATATTGTGTAAGTGAAACAATAAAGGAAAGACAAATACAAAACTATTTTAAAAAAAATACAGGCATTGTCTGCCATCAATTTAATCAGTTTCTGTAATATGTGTAAGTGAAACAATAAAGGAAAGACAAATACAAAACTATTTTAAAAAAAATACAGGCATTGTCTGCCATCAATTTAATCAGTTTCTGTAATATGTGTAAGTGAAACAATAAAGGAAAGACAAATACAAAACTATTTTAAAAAAAATACAGGCATTGTCTGCCATCAATTTAATCAGTTTCTGTAATATGTATGAGATATTTGGTCTGTCAACCAAGGGCTGTTGTAAAAGCAAACAAAAACATTTCACAGTGACTGGCAATCAGAGTTGCTCCTTTTCAGTCTCTTAAGTGAAAAAGAAAAAGTAGAGAGCTGCATTTCCTAATGAGGGTGATTGGGAATCAATTGAGATTTCAAATATTTTAAGTATTCTACACACACATACACATGTAAATTAATACACCCAACTTGTCAACAGCAAAGCTTCAAAGGCTCTTCTTCAGAGCTACACTTACAAAGTTCTTAAAATGCTGGCTGAAACAAATGAAGTTCCATTGATTTTTAAATATCTTGAGATCTGAAGTTTTCACTTTGTCTTTCACCAGAGAATATTCTTTGGGCTAAGTAGACTGGTGATACTTCATCTTGTCCGTACTTCATTGCAGATTCAAACTCTTTGAAGCTGCTGCGGCCATCAGAATCCTGATCGGTTTCTCTGTAAAATAAAAGAGATTTGGTATTTAAACCCCAAAGACATTATGTAAAACAGACATTATACTTAGCTGTAGATATCCAGCACCAATATTGGTTTTGAAGAGCTCAAGAGTTCCACCATTTGAATTATACACAAAGAATTCATGAACTAAAAAATGACTTTTTGTGTAGTGCATCTCATATGAGGATCTCAAAGCTTTTTAAGAAGTATCATCGTACGTATTCAACAGGAAGTAAAAGTTAATTACAATATGACTTGTTCAAATTTAGCACTTTTAGAACAAATTTAGCTCTTTCACTCATTCCTAGTTCCCCAAATTCAGCCACCTGTGGCAGAGATCCTCCAAGTTCTACAACACAACAGGCAACCCAAGACCTCTAAATCTGAAGATACTGCAAATCTACACTTAAAATTTCCCAAATTGCCCCATGACTCATAAGCAAGCACTTTATTTTGAAAGAAAGATTATGCTAAAAGACCTACTCCTTATGGTTGTAAGGAGAAAAAAAAAAAAAAAAGGTAATTTCTATGTTAGCATATGTTAAAGTGCATATTCCAATAGTCAAAAAAAGTCTCTGATAAATAAAAGCTGCTAATAATTATTTCCATGATGTAAGGTGATAGAAGATGGCAATTCAATTAATGCCATTAACATACAGGGCAAAGTTTTATCCATTACCCTTCGCAAAACTATTTGATGCAGTTATAAATTAGGTTGACAAAACAGTATTCTGTAAAACATTTGTCTTAGCTTTCTTACTAGAAATATGACACACAATAGTTAAAAGCAAATAATTAAAACACTCACTATCTAGGAAAATATTTGCTTGGTTTATACCAATGCACAGTCTATAATTTTATTCACAATCTGGAATAAAATTTAGATTATTACTGATAAAATTTAAGGATGATCTAAAGATTGCTAGAATTATAGTGCTGCAGACTTGCCATCATCATTAACGTCCAACGGTAGCATTCGTACCGTCTTGCAGCCTGCAAAATGGGATGCATCTTCTAACAGTGACAAAATTGAAAATTCCAAACCAGTATGCTCTTTAGCAGAGACACATTTTATTATCCTTTAAATGCCCTGGAAATTCCAAAGAGATTCCATACTCTGAATAGTAGTACAGTAATTCAGTTTTCAAGTAAGCTTTACACAAAGGAGTAGGATGTCCTGTTTGACACTTATTCCAAATGCACTCTTGAGAAAAGCCTAGTAAAGGTGAAAGAAAATAAATTATTTGCAACAGCTTCAAATACAGAAATAAAGTTACAAAAGTTACAAAGACTGATAAGAGAAAACAGAAAGCTGCTTACATCTTCTTATCCTTACCTCACTTGCAAGCAGCTTCTCTAGATTATCCAACTTTCAAAACACCAATGACAATCAAATCACAGGACTAAAGACAGGTTTCTTCTGCAAAAAATACTACATCTTTTAAATTTGTCTTCACAGAAGAGGGTAGGGTCTCAATTTGGAATATGTGCTTCCCCTTTCCCTGAAGAACTACTATTTATATGAAAATACTATTATTCTCCCCCTCAATAAAAATTATTAATCTTCACCTTTTTCAAGAATCTCTCGGCCTACCACCTCTTTGAAACTTCTAACATCATTTGGTAAGATTCCTCTCATCTCTTGGCAATAAAAAAATCTGTACTAGGGCTTAACTTCGCCACCAATGAACTACTAACCTCTTGTGAATTAGACTTGGTCGGACAAAGTTCAAATCTCACGGTGGAACCTTACATGGCCATAAACACAGGAAATTACACCCTGTCATCATGGAAATATTTAAATTAATTTCTTCAGCTCCTTGTTGACTCTAAATTAAAAATATTAAAATGTAAGGACAAGTTTGGGATGATAATTACCCTTAGTCAAGTCTTTAGGGACAACATGACAGCTGGAGACTGACCAGTCAACACAGTTTCTTGGTGAAAGGGACCCTTTCAAACATCACATTATAATACAAAGAGATGCAAACTTACTCACCAGTGAAGGATGAATGCAGGTCATAATTACAAAATGGAGATGCTGTCCTGGAAAACAGTGACTGAAAAGGACTGAGGAGTCATAGAAAGCAATCAAATGAAGATTATCTCCTACTGCGACGCTTTACATAAGAGGATGAATATGATTCATGAATGTATAAGCAGGATCGTATCTACAACAAATAGAAGACTTATTTCAGAATACAGTGTTAGACAACCATGAAGGAAATACTGTGTCCACTTTCTGCTGCCCACATTTCAAAAAGGATACTGAGGAACTTAAAGAATTGCAAAAATAACTATGCTAATTATATGAGTTCTGGAAAACATGCCTTATAATGAGACCTTAAAATATTCGGTTCAAAAAAGAGATTGGAGAACTAATCCAATCAAATAAAGACCCTAAGTACCTCTCTAGGGAAAATATTTTGGATAGTGAACATCTGTTTAAGTTTACAAGGAAAGACTTGATGATAGGTACAAGTTCAAAGCCGAAGTTAGGAAAAAAAACCAACTTAAATAAGGTGGTTTGTTTTTTTTCTAAGTGAGGTTGGTGAACTATTGAGGTAACTTACCCAGGGATATGGGAAGTGACAGTTCTTTGGTTTACCCTTCCTTGGTGCATTCTCTGTACATTCAGGAATTTCCTAAACCACAGGTGAATGTCTGCATCCAATTATTTATGATGCATATTTATTGCATGCATTTGTCTAACAGCTTTTTGAACTGATGTGAAACCCAAGACTTGAACACCTGCTCTATGGTTAAGTACCACCTCTTAGTTGCTTTAAACCTGCAAATCATTTGATATTCCTTATAATTTAAGCGTCCTTCTCAGTGACATAAAAAGGATTTGTTCTTAAAGATCAACCATGGAAGCAATTTTTAACAAAAAGCCTAGAGTAATGACAGTAATTGCTATTATTATAACCTGTGCTATTTGTGAATAAATTAGTTAATTCAATGAAAATGTATAGAGTAAAATATCTGGGAGAAGGTATAATAATCCAATAGCAAAATCTGCTTTTTTAATATTATGATGTATTCTCAGAATTTAATTCTGGAAGATCACTTCATAAGTGTTTTAAAAGTTGGTAATGACAACCTAGCTAAGCTGAAGTTAATGAGAGTTTTGACAATTTTCAGGAGGCAAGGATTTCACCCAAAATATCTGAGTTATGGGCATAAATCACACCTTTAATGTTTACATCCGCTATGTGTGCCTTCTTGGAAGCTGCTCTTGAAACACACCCTTCAACTTCACCTGGTGTTTGGTCAACACCCCGAGAGCCACAAAATGACTCTTTGAAGTAAGAATCACTTTCTGAACAACGTTTCAGTAGACATAAGCAAGATATGTTGGGTGATAAATAAATGAGAAACTGGTAAGTACTTAGATGCTGCAATCTGAAGAAACACTCCATTTCTTTGAATGCTATGGATTTTAAGAATCTTGCCAAAAGTAATCGGAAAGCCAGAACGGCCTTGGAGTGTTAAATTTTTATCTAGCTGAAGCAAATGATAAATTCAACCTTGTGATTATGAAAGTACTTTGTCACAGCATATTGACCTTTATTTCACAGGTCACTATTCGTTTAGCACTCTTAGTAAAATATATGTAGATATTTCAAGGTATGTAGTGCCTCGGGTAGATTGTCTGATCTTTCACTGAAAATTGAGTAATAATCAGCATCACAAGTTACTGACTGTGAGATATAAATTATTCTCTTATACAATTAGGTAATTGAAGACTCCTAAAATCACCTAAGTGTATTTTCATGGGAAACTGGATTAGATAAATGGTACTTTCCTTCTGACAGGAATATTTTAACTATAAATCTAAGTAGAGTAAATGAATAACCTAAAAGACTAATGTGGAATATAAGTTGCCTCTTGAACTTTCATGTTTATTAATTGACTGAAATGAGTACTTATCAGAAAAGTATCCACATGCAAATGCAGCCTAGCCTTTTATTTTATAAATAGCTGTATATATTAATCAGTCACTTAAGCTTTTTCTCAACTAACCCCTGCAATTTACATATGGTCAGATCTTGCAGCTCCTGAGATAAAAACAGAAATACAGAATCTGGCCATAATATTTCTTCTTTTTGTATGAAAAGACTCTCACGTAAGCACTACCTATTAAAGCAAGCACACAATTTGAAATATACCGTACCTACCTGATTTATACTTGGTTTTTTTTTTCATTAATACACCATATCTGTCCAAAATAGGTAAAACAAAACCAAAAAAAAAGACCAAATATTTCAGTTATACCTTGTATTTCTCTAGATAATTCAGTATCTGTCCTAAGTGGTAAATCAGATAATTCAGTGACCATTTCTATTACGAAGAAGAGTAGCAAATGCACCGCAGAGCTGGCTTTTGACTGGTTAGCTCAGTAGGACAAGCCCCAAAAGTTGAGTAAGAGTCAGCAAAACATAAACTCTGCTCAGATCTCTGATGCCACGGCCATACATCAGATACATGCAAGTGAAGAAGATGGCTTAAAACCAGCTTAGATTTCTTTACTATGTGAATATCCTTAGAGAACATCAATTACACTGGTAAGAATGGATGGTCCCCTCTTGGACTTCAAAAGGAACTGAAGTTAACCCTTGGGAAGGAAGTTTCCATAGAGATCAGTGAGAACAAACTACCAGACGCATCACATAAATGAAACACAGGAAAAAAAATATAATGTATGGAATATACCACTGAGAATGAAAGCTTCAAGGCTCCTTCTCACAGCATTCTACATGAATAGGGGTTCACTTTATTACTGCTTAAAAAAATTTTTTTTAAAAATAAAAACTTTCTTTAAAAGTGGTAGAAATGGTTACGTGACTTTCCAAATATTTTGTTGTCTAATGTATGACTTAAAAACATTAAGTTTGGGTAAAACAGCATCAACAGTTACAGTAACTAAATCTAAACTGACTGCTTTCTGTTTACAAACAAACAGGTTCTACTATTTGTTCATTTACAATGCGTTTTACAAATAAGAAGTTAGATGTTTGAGGAATTTTAAACACTTGTTTCCAAACAATTTACAGTCAACTGAGGTATTATCAGAAACAAGTTACAGAGGCCTCTACTTTCTATGCAGAGCTGCAATTTATCAAATGCCTACTTGTGGAGGCACAACACACGGCCTTTTTTGCAACGCTATAGAACAACAATTTGCTCAGAGCAGATGAAGATACGAGATAATACTGTATAAGAACTTATTTCTGTAATACTCCATGACTAGAACAATTTACTTAATTGTCCGTATTTTCTCTTCCATATTGAAAGACTTAGCAATATTATATACTGGTCCTCCTGAATTAGAGACAAAAGCATGTCAGGTACACAAGGCTGGGTCTTCAAGTCACAGTTTTTTTGCAATTTCCATTTCCCTGGTTTTAGGACATACCAAGAATACCACTGATTTTTCCCCTATTTATTGTAGCCATACGAATGAGACGAGACATTCATACACATTTCTATCATAAATGTCCCAAATCTCTCGCTATATCAAGTTCCTTGCTATCTCATTATTTTGGTGTATACTGTGAGTAAAGAGAAGTTGTGCGTTTTCTTTAACTTCTTTCAGAGAAGTGCTAAGGAGGGCAGTTTCCTGAATTACCATGCTCGATTCTATCAACCGCTTTTAAGTACTGCCAGTCATTCAGCAGTACTGCCTTGCAACACTCGCAATACATTTTTTTGTCTCGTAAAGTATTTTCTACATTTTAAATGCTGTATCTTACTTAGACAGTAGAGTTCTTTTTAAAAGTATTTCTGGGCATAATTCTTTTATGCTTTTAGTTCCTGGCATTATTCAGGTCTAATACCACCTTCCTTACCCTCACTCCTCCAAGCCGGTTGTGACAATCTAAAGCCCATTTTCTGTTAAAATACCTTTTCTCATTGTATTATTTATGGAAATCTAATATGAACAGCACAGGGAGCCAGCCGATGCAGGAAACCCATGGTTATTTCATAAGGAGAAGGCACCTAAGAACGCCGCTGCATTTTTTACTAGTATCAAACGATGTTAAATTTTGATCTAACTGGTATTTTCAAGGAAGCAGAAGAACTGAGGAAATGCAACTTACCTTGTGATCCAGGGATCTTCCTTTACTGATTCTCTACTATTTCTGACAGCAGCTTTCCTCTGCCTCAGTCAGAAAACCTGGATTCAATTTCCAAGTGAATCATCTTTCCTGTTAGAACTTTATCATCTATTGCACGTGTCCCAGTGATAAAATTTTTCAGATTATGTTTGTCTACTGTATGCAAATTCTGTTGAACCCTATTACTGACATTCTTTTCTTTCACATTCATTTGCTCTATAAAGCCGCTTGCTACAATGTTCTCCAACCCTCCTTAATGCACCGGGCTTCAAAGCAACCTGGTTAAATGATACTCGGCTCTCATCCTGTTGGTTCTTGTTTTAGCTTATTCCTTGTGAATTTTAAAAGACCAGTAGGGAAACCTATTGCCTGCCTGCCTGCCACGAGTCGGATACGACTGCGTTACCGCTGCTTGCCTCGGATTAAATGGTAAGAACATGGGCCTCAGAATTTTCTTTTAAGTCCTCACTATCTGACTACAGAACTTCAATCTTGACTTCTTTCTTTGGGAATTCCAATTAAAATAATAATTTTACAACTCTAAAAGTAAGACATTTTACAAATACAAGTCTGTTAAACATGTTTTTCTACTATTTGTTCGCAGCTTTAGAAAATAATATTGGCTCCAATAGGCAACCATTATAAGCTAGAAAAATAAGGCATATTAACTGGAAAGAGCCTTTTTTTTTCCTTCTATGCAAACTGCTTATGGAAACAGCAACGGAAAGGACAGAACATTTTCTTAGCCTTTCTGAAGTACCAGCCTGTGAAACAAACAGCTGCATAAAAATATTCCATACGATTATGATGTAATTCCAAAGAGTAAGTAGAAATAGAACTTGAATATCCATTAAACTATATACTGGCCTCACAGACCTGTGGGTCTACAACAGCTGAAATCTTGTATTTCAGTTGGAATTGCTCTTACTAAGAAACTCACTACCTGACAATTATTCAGAAGAAAACTACTGCCACCAAATCACCTGAAAACAATTGCTAGAAACTGCAGAAACTGATCACGCGTATACAGTTCCAATAGTTTAAGAATAAAGTTTTCACATCCAGAGTTTAAAATTTATTAGATCTTTTACATCCAAATTTTATTGCTCTTACATGTATTTGATATTGTTAAATAAACCATCAGGGAATAACTTAAATCAGAGCCAAGACTTTCCTCTGCCTTTAGAACCAAAGCTGTCATCCTGATTGAGCAGCGAGACTAAAAATTACGCTTCACGCAAGGAGTCCCTGCCGAGGACAAAATGACCCACCGATTGAAGATCAAGGATGACAGCTTCTTCAACAAGCTGCCTTCCCTTCTGATTAACCAGCTGGTTCTTTCTACACATCCTTCCCGCTTCCCTGTTGATGGGATTCCTGCGGAGTTCCACAGCTGCTTTGTAACTAATGGGTATATTAATTTCACTTCTTTAAACACCTAAGTGTTGAGAAAAGCCATTCTGATCTTCAGTAAATACGGAAGAATTATGACAACACCCCGGTCTTGCTTCCTGAAACAGGACATGCTGTGGGAGTACTAGCAGTCGGAAGTTTCAGTTAGGTAGGAGAGCTTAAGGAAGCATTGAAATGGTCAGAACTATATTACTATTAAGGTAGAAATGTGCTTCAAATGCTGTTCAGGTTTTTTAACTATTTTTAAAAGTCAAGAACAAATGACTTACCAACTGAGAGGAGAACTGCACCGACAATATGCTACCTTCAGTTGTTTCTTTTCTGGGATAAATTCTCCTTTTTTTTTTTTTTTTTTTTTTTTTTTTTTTTCCTGAGTGCATTGCCTGACTACTGCTCTCGGTAACTGCAATGTCCTTTCTTCTTGATGCCAAATTTTCTACCTGCAATATTCCTTATCCTTTGATAAATGCTTTCCCAGTGGAGAACACTCTCTGAATACCCTAGTCCTGCCAAATTTTGTTCCTTCTTTCTTAACTGGTTCTGTTTTCTGAAGTCTTTATCGTTCATGCCATGGCAGGTAGTGGTACTTGGGTAGAGTAACTCTTCAGGTTATTTCTCTGAATGCTTCTCAGTGAGCAAACTACCCCAGACCCTCTTCTCTCATTCCCTTCTGCTGACCAGTAGAACTCCACAGAAGAACCTCTGAGCCTCAACTTCTGAGTATGTTTTCTAGCTCACTTTCCATTTTTCTGGTGTGCAGCTGCCTACTGTAGGTTGTCTTCTCATGTCTTCTCACTTTCTTTCACTTAGGAAAATAATTGATCCTTTGAATACAAATGACCCTTGCTTATGTTAATCATTTTTACTGCTTGTTCTTAAGTTTCTGCCTAGAAAGGAAAGATCTACTTAAACCTACAAGGATCTCCAGATCTTTTAAGGGAATTAAGAAATGCTTAGCAGAGCTCAAGAAAGAACTGCCATTTGAAACCACTATTAAATCTGTGTGTTTCTGGTGGACTTACTTAATGAGCAGTTGTGGGAACAACATAATAAATCTTTCCATCCCTGACTTGAAATTAAACAGAAATCCAAGAAGAAATCCAATGTGTACTGTAATAATATCTAATAACAGAATTATATATACAACATACTATGTATCATATAATACTTAGGCAACATTTACTGTGTAATATAGAACACAATCATTGTATAATGACACAATGTTATAGAATATTGTAATTATAAATAATATACAATGTACGGATGATTAGGAGAATGATGCAACAGCATATGGAAGACACAGTAGTTGGATACAACAGTCCGAACTGTCCGTTAAGCTTGACTGTTCAAGCAAAAATCACCCTTTGCAGAGTCAGAACTAGAAGCCTAGGAAAAAGAAATGCAGATTATTTCTCCAGTGGGAGGTTTATCATAGAAAGATGATCATAAAGAGCTCTGGAATTTTAGTGGAAACGCAATCCAGCGTGAGCTCTTAAGGAGCAGTCAAGGCATAAAGAGCGAGCCCATTTTCAGTTACACAAATAAGGGAGCAGCATTATTTATGCTGCAGATGCAAAATGTCATGGATAACGCCAATACTGGAACACGGCACTCAAACCCGGTGTCTGCCTTTTTGAAAAGAATACTGAAAACATTAGATGATGCAGGAACCTAACCTGCCAAAAAATGATTTGGAAACAGAAACGGCCCAAAGGAATTCAGTGCCTCCGCTTCCATCAAACGCTGTTGACATGACCCTAGTGTCCCTCCATAGAGATGATAGTTAATATCAAAGGGCTACTGAAAAAGAAGCAGTGACAAAGGCTAAGAAGAGACAAAATGAAGACTAAACCAGAAATGTTTAGGAAGAAACAACTCAAAACATGTAGTCTACAATGTACAAATGTTCAAGCTAGTATCTTTAAAAAATTCTTAATCACTATACTCATGTCAAAAGTTCAGATGATTTGTCATCTCTTCCTATGCTACCAAGTGTAACTGCTTTAAAAGCATCATCCTTGCTGAGGCCTAGACACCTAACTTGAGAGCTAATTCTGCCTTTAATTACTGAGTAAAAGCACTGAGGATGACTCAGAGATTGACTATTTTCTCCCTAGTACTAATTCATCAGATGAGGAAAACAGAAGAGTTTAAAAATCAAGGTTTCAGATGTATCTGATGTATTTAATATTTTCATCCTTTCACCTCCTCTGAAAAGATTTATTTGAAAACATGAAATACCTTATTCCATGACTAACATATTTATCTATTTTTATCATTAATATTCATCTGCTGCTGTTGCCTAAAAGCCCCAATCAGGCCCAAGGTCTCATTTAACACGGAACTACCAAATACATAAAACAAAATCTGGAAGAAATGAGCTTATATGTAAAAAAAACAAAATAAAACAAAACAAAACCAAAAAAAAACCAAAACCCACATGAAAAAACCTAATCAAAGTAGATGACTACTAGTCCAGTCAGATGCAGTGTAAATTGGAACTTGGGTTAAAACTTCATTAAACTCCAGGTGGCAAATGGTCATCCTGATTTCCAGAACTGCTGAAACTTTGAGGTGGTTCATCAGATGTCACTTTGCTTAGCCAAGGGTCCCCTGTGTGACAATTGTTTACCCCCACTCTCACAGGTTTGGTGGAATCATGCGAGGGCACGTGCCCACCTAAAGCTCCAGTGTGAGCAGATGGTCACCTGCACTTTCCCTGTGCTCCCTGGGTAAGTGTAAATCATTGAACATCACCAAGTAACTAAATTCAACGTAACTAGATGGTGTCCAGTTTTGGCCTTCCTCATATCTTATCTTTTATCCTAGTATTGAAAAAGAAGAATACTATTCTCTAGCTAAATTGTAGACTGCAGGAAAAAGCACACACCTACGTATCTCATGGTTTTTTCTCACTGTTTGAAGCTGCACTTTCAGACCTGAAAAGTTTCAATAAAATAAGATGCATACATTGGAAAAGAACAAAGTTAGCGTTCCAATACTTGTTCCTCTAAGTCATTCTTGCGGCAATGTTGTGGCACAGACAAAGCAGATACTCTGTGACATAGATGCTATCTTTATAAAAAGATTCAAAGTTGAGTATTGAAGATCACGGGCACTTGAATAGGCTGCGAGGCGGTGAGCTGAACTCTCCTATTTGTTCAAAGTTGCAAACCTGTGAGGCAAACTTTGAAAGAAGTGGGAAATGTCCTCCTTGATGAACGATGCAATTTTCTCACACTCTTACACGTTTATCTTTAACAAACATCCTGCTTGTTTCTCAAGCTTTCAGATGCACATCTGCTTATCTGTGTGTGGCTGCCATGTTGCAGCAAAGTCGATGCTTTGAGCTTCACAAGCTAAGACAGCACCATGATGTGGTAGCGCTACGTGCACACGTGTGAATCCAATGTCACATTCAAAAGAGATTCTTGCGAGATCTTGACTAGGACATTATTGTTGCCTCCACTTTCAGCTGGATCTTACCAATCACCTGTCATGGTCTCAGTTTATTGTAGGACACAGGATATAAAGAGCATTACTGTCGCTATTGGACAATCCACACCGTAGTAATCCCTGCTCCTTTCTATCAACCTCTCTACAGTATTTGATCTCATGGACAAAAAGCAGGAGGTGGAAGCAGAACCAGGGAAAAAAGACACGTTACACCTGGTGACTGGAAGAAACACTTTAAGGAGCTTGTGGCATAGTGAAGTACCTACTGGCTGAACGCTACACAACCCCACTTAGGCAGGTCACTCTATAATTTAGACCTGTTCCTGGACTTCTCTCTCTGACAGGAACTCTAAAACAGGTACAAGAATTCATACTGCCTTTAGTGTTGATGATCTGGCCCCTGCAACACATGTTTTTGTCATCTTTCAGCTGGACTGCAGCAGTGCGATATCCTGGGCACGAAGCCATTAGCCCTCAGGAAACCCAAAATAGTACCAAACACAGCAGCACATTTCCACCGCAACCCAGGGTACTATAAGCACAGCAAACCTGCTTTCATCTTCTACATTAGCTCCTGCAAAATACTGAGCCAGGTTTGATGCTTCTGTCACTATCTTTAACGTGTTTTGTCTAGGGACAAAACACCTATAGGATCAACTGAGAATCTGCAGCTCTGTCCCATTAAGGACAAAGGGCTTGCACCGAGCGTAGTCTCAAGCAGTGGAACAAATGCTCGTAACACCTAAAACACGGTCACTCGCTTCTTGTGTCTTAATCTCAATAACTAGATCTTTTGTAAGACTCATATTGCAGTTTGAAACAAATTCACAAATACCTATCAAGTTTTTGTTTGCTGTAATAGGAGACAATGAAGGAAAACAGAATCACACTTAAGTGTAACCCCTGTTTGTTCTGGAAATGACTCCGCTACGAAGACAATAAAGTACGTACCAATATCTGAGTAGAAGAGCACTTGCTGCTGCTTCTGATGTAGCAGCACTGCATGTCTTACATGAACAAGGATAGCCCATGTCACTGATGATTAATCTAATTGTTAAAAAAAAAAATTCATCAGAGCAACATGTTTTAGAAACTTTCAGGAAAAAAACACAACATTAAGAGGCAACGTAAAAATTTCCAAAACATCTAAAAAGTTTGAGAACCAAAGTGTAACTTATTTTCAGTGAGACAGAATTCCAAATGCCTAACAGACCCAGCAAGTAACGTGTTTGTCAGGCACTTTTTATAATTCTATTTAACTTTTATTAGACAGCAATATGTTTAAGGTGATATAAAAAACTTTTTCTCATGCCACATCTTGTGTACAAAGATTACATTTTAAAAAGCACTGCCACTCAAGTTTTCAAGTAAAGGGATAGTTACAAGGAACCATAAATATATATTAACATTAATGTGATACCAAAAAGAAGATAAAATAATTTCTATTTTAAATAAATAGTCACTCAAACTGAGCTATCTAGTACCATCTTGAAGTTGATTACAAGATGAAAGAAATAGGACAGAGATGATAATCATTTAATCCCTTAAGAAGAGCTATTCTGAAGAGCTTTTCCCTTTGTGCTCAACAGTATTTCAGTATGTAATGATTCAGCTAGAAAAAAAGTATAATGATGAGGAAAATTATGTTTTCAGTAACAGAAAATTTTCACAGTAGCAGGAAGTCCTAAAAAAGAAACAATACAGGAGAAGTGACCGCTTTAACAGACTGTGTTGTAGTTGAGTGCGCCAAGGCTGACAGGAATGAGCTTCTATCGTTAGATGCGGTTAATTTGTAACTTCAGAGTTCACACAGCAGAGATGACTACCTATTTGCAATCCTGGCTGCGGAGGCTACAGGCATGTGAGACCGTACAAGAGGAGAGACAGCACGGTTCTGACTGAACGTAACACTAAATGACACAGAAATGAAATCCCGGTTGTGATTCCCAACCTGAAGGTGCAGACAGGTGACACACGAATACCCGAGCAGCTTCAAAGGGGACTGCAGGGAAAGGAAGTAGCAGGAGAGACTTTCAAGGAGCCCTTGAGGACATTTGAGGAGGTACAACCTTTCTGTCAACTTGCTGGAGTTCTTGGACGCTAACAGACAGCGACCGAGCCCAAGAGAAAGGCACGTCTGGGATGTCCTAGAGGAACCGCTAGTGTTGTTCCCTGCAACGCCGACACCACCCTGCTCCCAGGTGAGCAGCAGAACGACCCTTCTGAGAGAACTCACCCCGGAGTTTCCTTCCTACCACGTCTTTAAAAGCGCATGAAAGGGACTGGATAACCTTCCTATCAGGTAGTTTTGGCTGAAATCGCTTTTGCACTTCCAATTTTGAAATACTTTGGAGAAGCTTGTCTATTAGCGCAAAATGTTTTAAAACGTTTTAACCAGATGCTCCTTAGCGGCTGAGCGGCTGTGCTGCGATACAAATCAAACTTGCATGCAGTCTAAAAGACTAGTTTGGAGAAGAAAACTAGGTAAAATAACACTAAAGTAACTAGCAGAGCGCCATTTGATTAAACGTGATTTGTAAGATCTGTTTTGCATACAGGTTACCAAATACGACTACTTTAGAATATCGTATGTAGTCTAGGGAGGACAACACTCAAAGCTCGTTATCCTTTTCAAACCACGACGCATCTTCCTTAAAGAACAAAATAAAATGAACCCAATGGAAAACAGGAACTGAAGTCAGTTATTGTGATACATAAAAGGAAGAGTCTACATCAGAGCTCCGGTTCTCAATGCTGCCGTGTGTTAACAGCAGCTAAAATTAATACATGCCTCTCGACTAGTGAAGCACAGAGATACGCTTCTAATAGGTTTCTATTAATACTTCACTCAGTAGACCTATCACACTGCATCTCCTACATTCAGATTTACATACCTGATTTCTTAAACTACACATCAGCTGTAATACTAAAGATTCCGGTTTTGAGCTCAACTTCAGATACACAATTTTTCAACAATATTTTATAGGAAAAAAATGAAGAATGCAACTGCTTTATGTGTGCTACTGACAAAAGGAAAATGTCAACAAGACCTCTTTTAAAACGCTGGCATTCCTATGAGATCTTGTAATGTGGACGTATTTGGCTTTTAATAAGAACGGTTTCTAAAACACTTCTACACAACGAAAAACGAGTATCTCTCAACTGATTTTATTTGCATCAGAGAGTCTCTTTGCGACCACCTATTGATACTTCTCATTAACCAGAACCAATTTCCTACTCTTCGGTGTACTTTAAGAAATACAGGTCCTACAGTTTCTGCAACTAGCATTACATGAAAGATAAACCCCTCATGAGGTAAGAAAGAATTACTGAAGCACGCAGCCAACCTTATACCTTTGATTATTACATCCCGCCTACCTAAACAACTCTCTGTAATTGCTTACAGTAGGCCTTACGTATTGATTCCGACTTGATTCTTGGATTACCGTATATTTCTGCCGCATTTCTCCTCAGAAGTGCCTTTATTCCAGTGACAGATTAATGATTTTTACATACACGACTGTGAAATGTGAACGGATGCAAAAATGCAGGTTTCTAACAGTATCTGTATTCTCCCCTGGAAACCACAAATTTTCTTCCAGTGCCAATGGCCAGATTATAGTATTTGTTTTGCTGCATCAATCTCAAGGAACATCAATCAGGGGGCAAAACTAAATTCTGAAAATGGTATCGGCAATTTATGCTTTTCATTGATGCTATCTGCACGCTAGTAAGAATATGTCACATGACGGACATCTTAAAATAAGTACTTCCATTTGAAGAGTTGATAGTCTGCTGGTTTCTCCTAGATTTTTCCTTCGCACCATCATCTCAATTTAAGAACACAGCAAATATTTTTTTTTCTAAATGTTAAGAGAGGGTTTAGGAAACTATTTTAGGAAACTATTTTAAAAACAAATGAACCTGAAAAAACTGCTAGTTATGAATCTGAAATCACTTTTGTGCTTTGTTTTTTCTATGTACTAAATATTATTGGGAAAAAAACGTTGTATAAGAGGTAAAAATAGCATTAACTGTGTGTCAGATGTTTTTCACTTTGAGATTTTCAGATATTTATGACTTGTGATAAATTCTCATTTTTCTCCCTGTTTAGCAACTGGATTCGCCATCTGTTTCAGTACAAAGCATCACATAAGGGTAGCATAGACCTGGATAACATAAGCTGCCTTGATAAAAACAGATGGAATCATACAAACATAATCTTTAAATGTGCATTTGCTGAAGTTACACTTTTTCTTTATAAAAGGGAACAACTTTTAGTATTTATTTAAAGAAAACCAGGCCAGCTATCTAGACTATTTTGGTAAAAATTATGTTACTATCTAGTATAAACATTGAATTAAACTATCACAAGACCTGCATACTTCATTAGATGTCCTATATATCACTATTGTATTCAACAAGAAGGAAAGATGTGCATCAAAGCATAAAAATACAAATACATGCTAAAAGTAAGTTTAATAATAAAGCTCTAGAGGCAAATAAACATCTCCTCAGAGTTATACAAACCATAATTTCAGAAGAAATTGTAGATATTTACTAATCTTACTGACTCAATAAGTTTTCTGGAATCCATTATTCTACACTGGCCAAACTGTATTTTCATTAAACTGTCTCTATGTTTAGAAAAAGGGCTTTATATATGTATTAAAGAAGACGAATCTGATTTTACCAATATCATATTAAAGTTAGTTAATGATACACAATACCAGCATATGATATGCCTCAGAAAGAGAAGCAACTCGTTTATATTCAAAATTCTGAAAGGATAGGAAGGCTATTTACCAGTCTGTGGAGCTAGAGTATTCTGTTTCTGCAAATCCCCACTACTGGGAAGTGCATGTTTTTCACTGTTGAAAGCAGAGGTCTGTGAAACAGGTGGAGGCTGCAGCACAAATATAATCCTCTACACTGAGTTTCATTAAAAGCTGTGTTCCTTATTGTCATGGGGGATGTGCAGAGATGAATAAATTTTTAAAAAGCCCTAAAGATGTGAGAAAATCAGAGAATATACACCTAAATTCTTCCACCCGCTGGTAAATTTATTTTTTTCTTTTCAGGAATCAGTTACACAGCTGTGCCTCTGCCATTGAGATATGACTGCAATAGATGAGAGGTAGCGGGAAAGAGTAAAAATAACAAGATGATATGTGCAAAACAAGAGTCTGATCAGATTCAGAGAGTATTATTTTTCACTAGCACTTCATATCTGGGTTTTTTTTTTCCCAAAACTTTTACATTCCTGCAGCAATCTATAGAAAGCTACTTCACATTTTAAGGATAAATGTTCTGGTACAACTGCAGCCTCTAACACCCTAAGAGGATTTAATGCAAAAGCTAATCCATTTGCATAGCATCGGAAAAGAACCAGCTTCCTCTTTAACCTTACGTTTTCACATTAGAAATAAAGAATATAAACACAAAAATATCCATATTAGATCAAATAATTGGTCTTACCTTGTACCCAGCCTTTGACAGTTATCAGTGGGAGACACTTCAAGAAAAAATACTAGTACTAGTCCTAAATGTGGAGACAGGCATTTGCAGAGGAATATTCTTCCCCATGCTCATTGATACATGGCTGCCTTATACTCTCAGTGTTCATATCTTCTCAGCTAAATAAGAATCTAAATCATATAGCTTTCTACCCTTTTACTCCTCATAGGAGGAAAAGACTTCAGCTTTTCCTGACTATCACTGAGTATTAGGATTTATGTTCTATGTTCTTCAAGCCTCGTTGCGTTTTGGATTTTTTTTTCTTTTTTTTCCACACGATATTTATACTTTTATTACAATAGAAGCTAAGTATTAGAGTCCCTTGTCTATTTTAGCATCCTCTTTTTTACTGCTTTCAATCACACCTCTTCTTACTCATCTCTTAGCCAGGCTAACTGATCCAAATCTTTTCAATTTCTTCTCACATGCAAGATTACCCTTATCCACAATACTTTTTGCCCGTTTCTGGATTTTTTCCATTAAAAACAAAGCTATTCTGAGTCAGGAGGTAGAATTTACATGCCTACCTTGTTCCCAAAAAGTTCTGTCTAGTTGTAACTAATGCTGGCTTTGTATAGCCACTGGAGAGAGGGAGAGGTGCTTCCTGAGAGGAAAGCACCCCCATCCTACCACAGGCACCTACAATAGGTGAGACAAATGATCCCCCCTGTAAATAATCCTTAAAAGTCTACACCAGTATCTTACAAATATTCCAGTATTGCTTTTTTTTCTTGTTCCTTTTACTTCCCAACACTATCCTCATGTGTTTCTGATATTGCTGAATACAAGGCAAAATATTCCTGCACACAGCTACGACAGCATGCAGGTGGCTTCTTCAAGTAGTTGCTGAGTTAATTTAGAACTGAGCATGCACATGACTCTTGCAAATCCCTCCTTTGGCTACACAGAACCTTAATTCTTTAGGTACTGCTCTTCATCTCCTATCGGGCTACCAACTCACCTTGCATTGAGGGTTCCACTACATATCTTGATAAACTCAGCCAGTCTCAACTAACATAAACAATCTGACATTCTTTATTAACCGGCGACTTTGTTATTCTCCTCCATTAATTAATAAATGTCTTTTAAAAATGATATAAAAATTTTTCAGATGCCACTATCCAAGTCTCATGTTTGCAGTTTATTTTCTATTTTAGGCATGTACTTTCCTGTTTTTCAGACACAGACATAGTCCTAATCCTGAAAGTGCCCAAAGCTCTGATCAGCATAGAAGTTTGGATGGAACAAAACGTAAAAGGTCCACAGGTGATCTGTAGTGTCTCTGTGGAAAGAAACCTGTTCTTCCACATCCTAAACTGTCCTTCTGAAAGAAGATGTGCTTTTTCTCCTACTTCCACACCTGCCAAGGCTAGGTAAAAAATAATTTAAATTAAATACATAAAAGCAGTTAGGTACACTGGATATACTCATACGCTCTCTCTACCCATAAGTCCCAAGGAAAATAGTGACATCTCATTATTTAGTAGTGTAGATGGTGTAAAATGATCATGTGAAAAAGGAATCAGCCAATCTACAACGGTGAACGTTCAGGAAAATTTAGTAAATCTTCTACCACACGATATTATTAATTTACATGCAAATTTACTAGTAATTATCTTTATTTATTCAAATTCTGTTTTCTCAATGACAAAAAAAATCTCTGTGATCAGGTGCAACTGTTTATTTTATGCTGAAATATTGCAAACAAACTGTCAACATTTCCATAAGCAAAACTGAAAAACAAAAGCAGAGTAGTAAGTAAGGTCTATTTTTCTATATAAACATAACTACTACATTCTTTCCCATGAAAGCTTGTAGCTGCTCTGTCAAAAAGTTACATGTCTGTAAAGAAATCATATACAATTGGAAAGGCACAGTATAAACAGTGGAATGTGTCATTCCACTTAAACTGATATACGAATTTAATAACCAATCATAGCCAGAATCATAAAAAAAGAAATATGGCTGGCAGACAGATGGTCTGGTCTAGAACTGGAGGCCTGTGCTGAGTGACTGGTGCTTCTATTTGTTCCATGTGTGACACCAGCCTAGCCATTTCATCTACCGTGTGCTTCTACTTTCCTCTTTACAACACTGACCAACAACTCAAAACTTCTCATTATACACTTTAAAAGTGGCTGTAAAATACTCAAATCCCAGTCTGGGGGCATAAAAATTCCTAAGAAATTTACTACACTCATCACTAAGGTAATTGATAATTTTTTTTTTACGACATCCAACACAAGAAGATCTGTTTTCCCTGTTTTATGCAACACAGATAAAATCACAACTGCTTAGTAGTTTAATCATGAGCCAGCTACAGTTGAGGGGCTGTTTTCCTCATTTCATTCCTACCTGTGCTTCTTTTTCTCTATTTTCATTGCAGCTTTTGAAAAAGAGTTGAACTGAACTTTCATTTTGGTCCCGAAGACAACAAGACCATGTCAACTTTCCCTCTTCTTGTAAGAGCTTTAAAACTTTTTCCCTTGCAGTGAGGAAATTCAACTTTGCAGTTCACAACAGATTTAAGAGTTGAAAAGTCATTAGTGGAATCTGGGAAGCACGACCTCCAGCACCTTTCTCCCATACTGTAAAAAGTCTTTAATACGGACATTGAACTACATTAAAGTACTTCTTCCTACTAATACTATTTGTGTAGACTTTTTCTTTTCAGAGGTGTTCTGGTTGGGTACAGTTCCACCCAGCCAGATGAAGAATGGAAGGCAGCACTTTCCGTGACCAGCGTAAAGGAGATGTAGAGCTGGATGATGACTCCACAGAATTGACATTAAGGATTGCTATGCCTAAATAGCCTTTTCTAACCTGATTTTAGTACTAAAAAATAAAAAAATCAACAACAAAACAAACCACAAAAACAAACAACCAGAAAAAAAAAAAAGAAAAAGAAAAAATAACTTTCTGAATTCTCCAGGCAAGTAGGCAAGTTTGGTTTGAGGTTTTTTTTTGTGATCACAGAAGCAGCTGCTCATCATTATTTTCAGTTACAAACGGAAAAGTATTTATAGAGAATTAATGTAGCTTTTTTTTCTTCATTGTTGATCAGTTTCTAAAAAGGGAGAAAACGTAAACGTGGCACAGCCAGACTGCTCAATTCTCTTACTTTGGAAAGTACAGGATGTTACAAAGGGAATTTCATGTCTCTGAATAAGACCAGATTCTCAAGCATTGCTAGATGAGTAGATGTTTCTTCAATTTGGAACTCCAACATCCGGTTTCTACAAGACGAAGAAGTTTATTGTTTCATAATATCAGTCATGACAAAATCAATGTAATGCTGTCACAACTGAGATAATCTAAGAATTGAAAAAATTGTAGGCAGAGGTAACGGCTCTCATTAGATGGCTAGATAAATTAGGTAAGATTTCAAGTGTACAAGTTCTTCAAATTTTGTATCTTTTTGAAAACAATGAATTCATTTAATAGAAACAATATATTAAATGCAGTATTATAATTTAAATGGAAGTAAAACAAGGGGAGTTTTAACAAAATCAAGATTTTTTAAAAAACAAAAATAGCATTTGGTAGATTTTAGCCCACTTGGAGGCCATCGCTGAAAGCTCTTTTATGTCTAACATCTAAACAGCTAAGGCAGGTGAAGCTCTTTGCTACAGTGAAACACAATGAGACATTATTCCATAAGTGTTAAAAGATCGACTACATCTGACTTACTCAACTTTTACTAGAGCTAGTGAAGATATTAACTCACAATGTCTATGAAAAAAAATTACATTTGAACTTGTTTTGTCAATATCTGACAAAGTAGTGGGATTTCAGAAGGAAAAATGTTTGCAACCAGCTTTACCCATTTGTGCAGAACGTAGTGCATTTAGTGTTTCAGAAATTACACTTTCAATCATCATCAGTCCAAAAGAACAAAATACTAAAATTAAGTGCTGAAAAGTGTCTAGCTGTCTGAATTCTGGTCGGTAATTAAGTAATACAAACATCATACATTTGTAGTAAATGGTATTTGCCTTCTTTCCGTTCAACCATTTTTCTGTTACGGAGGAGAGTCATGCCTTTAATTTGTAGCTCCTCACATTTTTACTTCACAAAGCAATGAAGCGATAAATTTGTTTGTAATGAAGGAATATTCTTGCCTATTGAAATTTTAATGATAGCAGCATCACAATACAGATTCAACCTCATAATTATGAAAAAGAACAATAAAACCAAAATCACATACACTCTAACATATCCACAAAGAAAATACAGTTCTGAAAGGTACAAAATACTGTTAATCCTTTACTATGACTCTACTGATTAGTACATTGTTCATAGGTCATAAGTTCAGCATATTTTTCAATAGGTTACTTATTAAATACTTCTGTGCAGATAACACTGTTTTAATAATCTTTTTTTCTTGTATGAAATATTTTAGGGAAAGAAAAACAATCTTTCTCAGCTGCAAATGGGTCAGAAAGCAGATATGCAATCTAATGAAAGAGAAGAAATCAGTTTAATGTCTCAACATAGTTTGAATCTATACGCTACCTGCTTCTCCTCAACTAAGACAGCAGCATTTACAGCCTAATTCCCCTGTTATCAGTCTCGATTTTTTTCCCTCCTCTAAATTAATGCTTCTAAATGAATATTCATCTTTTCAGACTACCTCGCCTTTCCTTCTATTGCTTAAATCTTCAATGCCATTAAAGAAAATACATTCCCTTTTTAGTCCTCTCCCTCCCTACTTCCCTTCCTTCCTCCCTCCATTCCACCCTCCCCGCCTCTCTTTCTCTCTCTTGCTTTTTCTTTCTTTATCCCTTGCCCTTTCCTCCTCCTTTCTTACCAGCTCCTTCCTAAGATCCTAATAAAATACGAGAGTTGTATTCAGGAACAGTAGAATCATAGAATGTTTCAGGCTGGAAGGGACTTCCAGAGGCCATCTAGTCCAACCTCCCTACACAAGCAGGGTCATCTCTACCTAGGTCAGGTTGCTTAGAGCATCATCAAGACTGACCTTGAATGACTCCAGGGATGGGGTCTCTACCACCTCCCTGGGCAGTAGCACCTATATGCACTTTTCCTTGTCACTTCAGTTGAAAACATATTAGAAAATGATGATGTTGTTAAATTAGTAATGTACTGGCTGGAAAATAATTACAGCTAAATGGTCTAAGTCAAGCGATGAACATTTTGGATGTACAGCAACAGTTTCTGTATCACTGTCTTTGGAGGGGGGTAAGAAATTGCCACAGTTTAGGTGGATCAATACGAATACTATTCCAGGAAAAGTGCTGGAGGAGCAATACAAAACGGATCTTTCCATATCAGAAGATTCTGATGAAGGATATTTTCAGAAGGACTTTACTACTTGCGCAATGAGCAGTTCCTAACGCAATTTGTAGCGGTTGTTAACACACAGAGAACATTCACTGCACGGTATCGTATGAAAGTCTCGGCGAGGCCTAGAGCGCCGTGCTGCAGCGTCTCAGTGCAGGACACGCGCTGAGCCACAACCGGGGGGCATCACACCCACAGGTAGACCTGTCACACACATCAACAAGAAGCTGACAGCAGAATGGAGACTTGCAGCCAGGAGGGATAAGGAATCATGTATTTTAAAGGTCCAGAGAGGAAACTGAAAACTGGAGTCATCCAGCCTCCGTACTTCCCTGCCAATGATCTTTTTTTTTTAAATTCTAACTGATTTGATATTGAATCTTCCAGCGAGTGATGTGGTTTCTTTTGCTGTTGTGGACGGGCCATTTAGAGGGGCCTTACTAAAATAAACATCTCATTTTATACAGTGAAAAATTCAAGAGAGAGAAAGTAAAGCAATAAATATTTAACATTAAACAATAAAGTTCTTCATATATAAAAACCAGACTGAAAAAGAAGGTCCAAAGATGGCTCTATTGTCTCTCAAAGTAGGACTACCTTCTGGAGCTTTTCCACTATTTAGATTACCAAGTATTTAAAGGTATTTTTGAAAGTTAAAATTAAGAGCACTATTTCATATAGGTATAATGGTTCATATGTAGCAAAACACATTCCTTGCTACATCGAAGTCTTAACCAGTGAAAAGAAAAAATAACATTTTTTTCAAAATACAGAAACACAGGGTTTAAAATCGTTCTCCATCTGGCAACAGTGAAATTGTTCTTTCACCTTGTAGTGGCTTAAAAAAAAAAATATCTGAAATTCAACTGATTACAGACAGGTGATTCATAAATTCATGGGATTAAAATGAAGATGGCTTGCTGTAACCATCTAGTCTTCCTTGACACATAATAGGCCCCCAAAGTTACAACCAATAATGCCTCTGATGAATTAAATTATTCAGTTCAGCTTTACAGGTTGTCAGTTCAGGTTTTTGCCTTAGATAGAGATAAAACTGCTTTATTTTCAGCAACCTTTGAAGAAATAAGAGCTGCTTTCTACGGGATAGGTGTCTGTATATTCATTAAATGTTTTAATGAGCTGATTCAGATAAATGGATGAAAGGCAACAGCTTTGATCATAAAATACTATTTTACTCCTGGAAATCATCATCTTCACTATAACCTTGAGTTATATTTAAGGAATATCGCTTTATAACATTTTATACTGATAAGTTACAACAGCATCATTTTATACTGCTTATGTCTGAAATATTTGTAGAACATCATAACAGCGCATGAAATAAAGCATTTAAAACTGAATTTTTCTTTAGTAGGCTCATTCATTAGAACGTTTCATGGCAAAAATAAAGGATTGGCTTAATTTACAAAAATCCACTCCTGGAACACATACTGTGATCTGCAGCATTTCCATTCTGTGGGAGAGCCTAAACAACAACCCTAATCTCCCCTGGATCTCAGCTGTACTAAGGTCTAACTTTTACCTCTCTGAAGACATAAGTCTGATGCTCCTGTCCATGCACCTCAGTTATGTCATTTAGGAATGCCTTCATTTTTATGAATATTTGGTCTGCTTGAGGCAGTGGAAAAACACTCTGATTTTTATATGAGCCAGAACAAATCATAACATAGAGTATACTATGTTAGTAAGGAACTTACTTAAACTGATACTGAATGCCTTCTGTCACTCACAGACCTTAGCCCCTTTTATCTACAGAATCTAAAATTAACAGATTAATTGCTAGTTACAAAAAGCAACATTTTCTTTTCACGTACAATTTTCACAGTCCATATTCACAGATGAAGAGTTGAAGATACAATTCCTAACCAGAATCTTCATGAAACACACAGAAACTCAAAAAAAGGCCTAGCATTATATATCAACCTGGCTCAACTACAAAACTTGCTATCATCTGCAACAAAGTTCATAGGAGTCAAACTAGATTCTGGTTCCATTCAAAGTGAAATATTTTATTTGACAGGTCCTCTCACCAGTCTTACATCTTTATAACCAGGGAGGTAAAGTCTGTGATGGAAAGATGCAAATTTTGCTATTTATTTCATTCAGCATGGAGTGATGCTTCCTGCATTGTATTTCTCACATGGTAAACTGAAGTAAAAGTTAATTCTTCTGCCTGATGAGCAAAGAAAATGGAACAAACAATAAATACAAAAAAAAAAAAAATTAAAGCTGTAAAAAACCGTATCACCAAGATTATCAAAGATTTGGCACAGTGCCAGATCATCCTAAGAATGGAACTAAATGTGTATAAAGCCAACACATACAAAGCAAATGATTCCTAGAATAGCAGAAACTCACTAATCAAAAGATTTGCATAATAATGATCCATCTGTATGAAGCACCATATGGCAAACAAGACTGTAATTTCACTAAATATGTTTTCTAGGAGAAACATGACGCTTGCATTTTCAACTAAGTAAAAAACCCAAAACCTAAATGGCTGATGCATCCAAGTACCGGGAAACTTTTGATGTAAATATGAGGAAGGCATGGAAAGCAGTGCGCTACAATAACCACGCATCTGAAAAATATATTTCATGTGTCTAAAAGAATATGTACATAAATGGTTTCAAGAAGAAGGAAAGCCCTGGGCAATGAATTACATGTTCAAGTCTTCACAAGACTTTTTTATAACACAAATAATCTCAAGTTACTAACGTATCAAAAACTGAATTCCGGCTTAGTTTTTAAGACTTCTATCTGTACAAATAAGAAGAATACTTCAATATTACTTTCTCATACACATTAGAAATAACAGAAAGATAATCAAAATTACACACAGGGATAAGGCCTAGAACTCTTGTACCTGTTCGTGTAAATGCTGAGGATATTAATATTGACAGTTTCTTCAGGAACATAATCAAATTGTACAATATGTATATAAACCACAGGCCAATCTATCTCTATTTACATAGTTGTGCTTCACCAGAAACATTGAGTTCACTGATTTTATAGCAGAGAACAACCTCCAAAAAAGCAATACTTTCAATAAGGATTTGAGAGATGCTGTGGAACCGCACGTGCAATGGGATCTCATGGTTTTAAACATCGATGTGAGGCAGTTGTTTAGGAAACGTGTCTAAATAAACTATCCTAGTCATTATGATATATAAATGCATGGCTTGCCTTTTACCCGTGCAGGGGCATAGAGAAACGTCAAAACAAGGAAGAAACAGAATTAATAGAATGTTAGTGGTTTGAAGGGACCTCTGGACATCATCGAGTCCAACCCCCCTGCCAGACCAGGATCACCCAGGACAGGCCACACAGGAACAGAGCCAGGGGGGGTTTGAATCCCTCCAGAGACGGAGATTCCACCACCTCTCTGGGTAGCCTCACAGTAACGAAGTTTTTCCTCATGCTGTGGTGGAACTTCCTGTGTTCTACCTTCCATTTACCAGATTATATCTGATATAAATTCTTTAAAGTTCTTAAAATGGTTAAAAACAATGATTACTCTGTGCTAGTGTTAGTCTAGCTCCCTACAAGCTAGTGCTTCTGCCAAAAATCCACCACCTACAACAAGGTCAGTGGCGGTCTGAGCAAAGAAGCTATGGGTTGAAAGCTACGGAAACACAGGAATCCAGTGGTAAAATTTGCATGAAATTGAATGATTTTCTTATTGTTCCAGCGAGTTCCTCCAGCCTAGGCTTGAAACACAAGAAACGAGCGGTGTAGAACAGCCTAGACCTGAACTGTACCTATAGCACATCATTCAGTCAAATCATACACAACATCACCCAGTTTTAAATACAATTTCTCTGTACGGTATTCTATGTACATTCGTGCAAAATCTTGAATATTTTAGATAAGGACATGCCTTTGTTTGGATAATTTGAGTTTATGGAATTATTTAGGAATATTTAATTTGATTACAAAGAAATCAAGCTGTGAATTATTTTTCCTTGATTTGCTTAACACATTCCTACAATAAAATATTACTCGATTTAAACTTTTATCCAGTAAACTTTTGCATATTACTAACATCTAAGGAAAAGTATACTAATAGCATGGGTTTTGAAACACTGACATTCTTTTGATCTTTAATATTATGCTTTTAATTTGTATAACTAGAGCACAGATCTTTAAGTTGTTATCAAGGCTTGCAGGTTCCATACAACTTTTTCAGTTTTAACCATTTAAAGAATTCGCCTGTAACATTCTCAACCTTTCCATTCCAAGTATCTACATTACAGGGGAAAAAAAAGCATAAATATCAATGGGTTTAAGTAGACTAGAAATTACACACCTCAAACTTAAGATCCTCAATCATATCCAGCACACATGAAAGAAACTGCTTCGGACTCTATATTTTCCTTATGCTTATATAGCTTTACTAAAGAGAAGAGGTGGGTAAAATAATTAGTATTAGCTGGTAATCATAAAGAAACACACATATAGGGCAGGCAGGGGCTTCTATTTAAAGAAAGTCCCTTTACTGACAGAGCTTTCCAAGGTTCTTACATAATTGCACATATCTATTGTGTTCGTTTTAATGAGCACTACAAAAAGGTTACATTTTTGACTTCTTGAGCTCAAAGATCAAGTTATCACAGTTTTACCTCTTGCTAAAAAACTCTGGAATCTATTCATATTATGGGCATTATATGGCCAATGGTTTTAATGAAAACGGAGCAAATACTGAAGTACGAGTCAGTGTCATGTGTTGCCTACAGCCTCTGTGTCCATAATTGATCCATCTTTAAATAATTACCATATCACCTATAACCCTGCCAAAGCATGTTTTAAGACTCAGGGCTCCCTGGAGAGAACCGTGTTTTATTACTAATTGGCATTGAGGAGAGAAGCTGGAAGGAGAAGGAGGCTAAGCTTTAACTCTACTTCTTCTTCAATGTTAGCATAACAAGCAGGTGATTATTTCATTTTAGGTTGGTCTTTGGTGGTTTTGTGTTTGTTCAGCACTCACCTCCACGTAACTGGGTAGCAAGACTAACTGCAGGCTAGCACCACGTCTCCAATGACAAAACTGCAAACTTTGCCTAATTTTAGTGGCTGTGGTGCAGGAATTTGAGCTTGCACTTTATTTTGCTTTTTGAGCAGAGTTAATAAAAGAGAGGCACACATAGAACCTGAGGCAAAGTATAAAAAGCATGTAATTATTTCAGGAAGATGGCAGTAGCTCTAAATTCGTTTTCTTTTGCTAAAGTACGTAGAGCTGTTCACATTCAGTAATAGAACCACGACACTGGATGTCATCTTCACAGTAGTAGAAAATGGAAGTTGAAATACTTGGTAAAACAGTTGTAACAGGAATGAGGTAGGGAAAAAAAAAAAAAAAAAAAAAAAAAAAGACCTGTCCAAGGAAAGGAGAATGATGTTTGGGTCACTGTACTTGCCTACGCTCATAAATTCTGCATTTGGTTTCTGTTGCACCTACAGATTCCGTGTGCTGTCTTCTGGAAGTCTCACTTCTGTCACTCAGTTTTTCATCTGTCAAACGAGAATTAAAACTCCCTATTTATTTCACTTCCCATTTCCCTCACCTCTGGCATAATGTCATTTGAGAACGTAGCACTGTGAAGAGCTTGGATATGTTGTCTTATAGCTCAGATTGCCCCTAAAGGGCAGCTGTAAAAAGCACAGTCTTTGCTGTAACTTACAAAGGAATCCTAACAACACTTTGTAACGGTTTAAAAAGCTCAGTTTTAAGCCAAACAACTATAGCAGGCATTTTAGAAACTCAGGAAGCAAAGAGCATTGTTAAAATTATAATTAAATTTCGCTCCTTGTGTCCAAGCCAGGTGAGATGTGAACTCTCAGCTACAGTTACGCTTCGTTGTTGGGAGCTTGAATTTAAAGCAGGTGGTTGATTTTGACCCAGCTCTAGAAATTGTACGTTCTGCGTCTCACTGGCCCTGACTCACTGGCGTCGTTGCCAGGGCTGCTGCTAGCGGAGAGTCTTGGCTGCGTCTGTCCACACCCTCCTGGAGCCCTATCGGCTGTCTGAGGCTTATCATAGAGACTAATATGCCAATCCAGCTGATCACAACTGTTCCTAAAAGCCATACAAACAGAAGTAGTTGTCTTCTGCTGCTGGAACAGGCAACATGACTACAGGCTATTGAGATAGCTTTTCAAGGATTAATAAAATTTAAAGTTAAAAGGAATCACTGGGAAATCCAGTGTGACTTCCAGTACCTCAGTGACTCAATTTTTTTGTTGTTAGTTGGCTGCAGAGTCAAATAAGTTCTACGTAGCTAAAATAATCAATATTTATTTTAAAGTAACAGGAAGTTCACTATTTCTCTTGCTAATTTGTTCCAGTAGTCACTCTCTAACTGCCTTTTCACCAGCATTTTTGCAATTTTGCCCATCTCAGTGCCATCAGCTTATTTTACCGGCCCTGACAAATCACAAAAATATTTCATAAAACAAAGCCTTGGAAAAGACCTTTCAGAACATGGAGTCCGCCCACTAACACAACATTGCCAATCCCGCCACTGAACCACATCCCTGAGCGCCACATCTACACCTTTATTAAAAGCCTCCAGGAATGGTGACTCCACCACTTCCCTGGGCAGCCTGTTCCAAAGCCCGACAACCCTTTTGGGGAAGAAATTTTTTTTAATACTCAAACTAAACCTTCTCTGGCACAACTTGAGGCCGTTTCCTCTCTTGCTATCACTTGTTACCGGGAACAAGAGACTGACTCCCACCTCGCCCTAACCGGCTTTCGGGTAGTTGTGGAGAGCGGTCATACCATCTTTGGAATCGGAAAGTTGTATAAGTCATACTCTACAAAATCCTAAGGTTAATGTACATAATCATCTTTATCACCGAACCTGACACTTCACAGAATGAAACGAACCACTGTCCAAATTCTGCCTCGCTGGAAAAGCAGTAAGGGAAAACTATGACGGGCGTGTCACATCTACTCATTTCTACTGTCAAATGGGACCCTACAAGGCCCAGGGAACTCACACGGCTTAGAAAACCACTGCTAACAAACGTTCTTGAGCTTGCATGCACATTACAGTGAAAACCACATTGCACTCTCCCTTAAAAGTAATATTTCTCAGAGACATTGGAATATCAGACTATTTGATATAAAATATTCAAAAACAGTAGATTCAAATATGACAGCATGACTATCAACTATAGCATATCATAAAGATAATTACAGGAAATCCAGTAACTCTCTGGGACCTTACATAATTTTAAATTCTTTTTTAGTTACCTGTTTTATTAGGAATGAAAACTATCAGACCATTTTTCTATTACATTTATGGGATATTGTTGAACACTATGCTTAGAAATGGTAAAATGTCTTTATACTCCACACTTGCAACTCCTAGCCTTACACTTCTAAACAATGCAGGCACAGCAGAATTTTAGAAAATGGGAGAGAAAAATACACTGTTAGGTGTATTAAAAAAAAAAAATAAAAAAAATTATTCCTTTCTGAAATCCATTTCTGTCTAGAAGAGGCAGGAAACAACAATGCTAAGCAAGATAATGATATGAACAGCAAAAAGATCAAAACCAGCACTGTAAGTGTGAAGTATACCATTGATTTGGGGGTAATGAACAAGATCAGTTAAAACTGGAAATAACGTGTAGCTGTGGATGTCCTCTCTACACATACACGGCACACACCTTCTACAACAAAGTAACCTGCTCGGTTGACGCGGAGAGATCGGCAGACATCTACCTGGATTTCTCCAAGGCTTTTGATACGGTTCCCCACAGCACCCTCCTAGAAAAACTGATGTGTTAGTCTAGACAAGTGGTCTGTGTGGTGGGTGGGCAACTGTCTGACAGGCCACATCCAGAGGCAGTGATAAATAGCTTCTTTTCAACCTGTCATACGTGAGGCCCCCTAGGGATCGATACTGGGCCCGATGCTGTTTAATATCTTCCTAAGTGATCTGGATGATGGGATTAAGCATATCCTGATAAAGTCCGATGATGATGATACCAAACTGCAGAAGGTAGGTGCACACTCCAGAAGGGAGAACCACCCTGAAGGAAGATCTGGATAGGCTGAAAGAGTAGGCTAACAAGAACCTTACGAATTTCTGACAAGGACAAATGTCTTGCACATGGGAAAATATAATCCAGGAGTGCAGCACAGACTGACATCTACATGTCTGGGAAACAGTTCTGTAGAAAGGGACCTTGGGGTCCTGGGGGAGAACAAGCTCCATATGAGTAAACAGCATGCTGCAGCAGCAAAGAAGGTCAACAGAATGCTGCTTGCATCAACAAGAGCATCACCAGCAGAGATAACGTAGTAATTATCCCACTCTACTCAGAGCTTGTCAAGCCACATTTGGAATACTGTGATCAGTTTTGGTCCCTATTGTTAAAAAAAAAAAAAAAAAAAGATGTGGACAGGCTGGAGAGGGTCCAGAAAATGGCCACAAAGACAAGCAAAGGACCTGGAAGCCTGCCATATGAGGAAAGGCTGACAGAACCGGGTTTGTTCAACTTCGAGAAAAGAAGTCTTAGGGGGGACCTTATCACCATGTTCCAGTATTTAAAGGGCGGCTACAAAGAGAATGGAGACTTCCTTTTTACAAGGAGTCACATGGAGAAGATGAGGGGTAATGGGTACAAGTCACTTCCAGGGAGATTCCAATCGGACACAAGAGAATTTTTTTCACAATGGGAACAAATGGAATCATCTCCCCGGGGAAGTGGCAGATCCCCCAACACTGGACTCTTCTAAGATTCAGCTGGACATGGTGCTGGGCCACCTTGTCTAGACTGTGCTTTCGCCAAGAAAAGTTGGACCAGATGATCCTTGAGATCCCTTCCAACCTGGTATTCTATGCACATGGTAAGAGTGTTTTATGATAATGATAATACTAATAAAACCAAAATAGTTCTTAGGGAGTAATATAAAGTTGGGATCCCATCCAAAACATGACACTTCACTGGCCAGTTTCTTATCCAACAGCAGAGGAATTGACCATCACAAGGGTCCAGCAGCAGATGCACACTCCTGAAGCACCACAGCTCTACTTATCCTGTCTTTGCTCAGGACTTTTATTAGTTGCTACTATCACAAGATTGATGGAAAACATCCTCTTCAAAGCCTGGGGGAAATAATATCGCATGACAGAAGGAGCTTCACAGCCACCAAGGAAGAATTGGCAAAAGCAGGTCGAAAAAAGCTTCTAAACTTTACAAAAGGATTCTTTATAATTACCTATCTAGGATCATTTTCAGACTGAAAGAGGATTTCCAGACTGACAGCATGTCTTTCTCTTTACTTCTGCTTCCTATTTGTAATGTGCTGGTTGTAAGAGTCAACCCCTTCCACTGGATCTTGTGTGGTGGTGTTCTTGCAACACGGGAATTGACTGAAGACCTGTTTAACTCAGTTTCTGTTCCCTTCCAACAGTTATTCCTAGATCCTTCAGAGAAGGGCACTCCCACCGTAGTAAACCATTAAACAGATTGTTCACAAATAAGTTTCCTTCTTCATCTCATCCACCTACAACTGGTGGCTGGCTCTAAAACAACTCACAATGTAATTTAATTAAAAACGCAATGTAACTGTAACGTACTGTCAATGCAACAGCAAATATCCCTGTTATTCACACAACTGCTTCGATTTCTTGAATACAGCTAAGCTTTAATCTTTGGGTTGTATTTCATGGAATGCATTCTTTAAACAACTATTCTCGGGTGTGGGCCAAAACAAATACTAAAAAGTATATCCTTTCAGCAAAATTAAACTCTTTCGTTTTCTATTCCTACCCCTTTGCTTTACTACCCTCATCAAATGAAAAAATGGAACGATAACATTTTACATTCAAATAGAAACTGGTACTACGTAACCTAACACTTATCTGCTTCCTAAACTATAGAGTGCTCAGCTTTGCAGTCTTCTCTCACGCAGAAGTCTAACCAGGTTTGCTCCTGTTTCCTTGAGTTCTTTTTAAGCTGGAGAAAGCTGGTATGTTCAAAGGCAGAACATACCTTTGATTCATTTCTATACGTGCTCATAATATGCTTTCTGTGCCAGTCTTACTGGATATTTTAGTGCTCTTTGATATTAATTCCACATTTCCAGTGAAAATTCAACATTAGCACTTCTCTTAATAAGAGCTATCTGAAACACAACAATTATTCATTCTAATTTGTATTAGCTTTGTTGTTGAACACATCCCTCATTAGTCATTGGGCAATTACCAGTCACTCCTCCAAGTTTCACTGGAAGCCTGGCTCCTCAAACCTTTATGTGTAACTAAGATAAATAACATTATGTCACTTGTAAGTACTGCTACTTGATTATTCATCTCCTATACCGGGTTTTAAAACCCACAGGCATTTTCTTACAAGTCTTTTGAAAGTTCAAAATGGCCTAATTTTCCTCACTCTTTTATTCTCATTCACCAGTGTAAAGAAATAGATTCTAA
This sequence comes from Baryphthengus martii, assembly GCA_013396935.1. Lineage (NCBI taxonomy): Eukaryota > Metazoa > Chordata > Aves > Coraciiformes > Momotidae > Baryphthengus > Baryphthengus martii. The sequence continues at coordinate 356,494 of VWZK01006488.1, read as the reverse complement.
ATGAGAACTAACATCATTGAAATTTCTGCCAAAGTTTATTTTAAAAAGTCTTCCAAAATCTTGGAAGCTTGGCTTTAGTTAATATCTATGGAGTACTTTGGAATCGTAATCTTTCTTGAGAATAGACACACCTATCTTTTAATTCAATGTCACCACAGAATCCTTAAGATTAGAAGGGACCTCTTGAGATCATTGAGTTCAACCCCCTCGCCTGCTAGGTTGTTCAAGATCATCTCACGTTGGCTCTTAAATAACTCCACAGATGGACACCCCACAAACTCTCTGGGCAACCTGTTCCAGTGTTTGACCACCCTTACAGCAAAAAAAGTGTTTTCTTGTCTTTCCACCAACATTTAAACATCATGACCATTACAGACAAGTTGCATACTGACAATAAATTTCTACTTAAAAAAAAAACAACTACAAAACCTAAAAAGGGAGATGTACAAGCTAAGATTAATCTCAGCATTATCTTGGTACAGAATTCAACAATTTTTGGATTGAAAGTATTTGGAACGCACTGGATCTGATTTTTCTAGGCGTTCTTCTCAAGTTATTCTACAAGCCTGAGCTGTCTCCTCTGGGACACTTGTTGTTGCTGTGTTTGTATACAGAGCTCATCCTGTCGAGTGCTCTGCGAGTCAGATTAATTAAAGTATTCATTTTGGTTATTTCAGCACTGCTGAATCCAGGCAGGACCTACCTCTGGTAAGAATATAAGTACTTTACACTTCTACTTCTAGAGCGCATTCCACACAAAGCAGTAGACTTTCCTCATAGGGACCAATTATAAAAAACCTGAAGGAGAATGACACTCAGTGACATCGCACGCTTAAAAGGCCAGTGCAAACAGTCACAGAGGAAAGATACTTACTACTCATTTTTGGCTCCTTTTGCAGAAGTTGATCATGATATACATATTCATAATGTTTTTTGTTAGAACACCGATACACACTGGAGAACTTCAGCAAACAGAGTACTTAAAGAGCAACGGTCAACTTAGTTTGGCATAGTATTACATCACTTATCCCTGAGTTTATTAAAGCAGATTTGCATTTCATTGGTAGTAACACAGAACGCTAAGTTATATCCAATAAAATTACCGAACAATATAACTGTTCTGTTTAAATAAATGCCATCTTCACACTTAAACATGTGACATACTAACAGTCCTGAGACTTCTTTGTACATCAGTACTTTGGAAAACTATAGATGGCTGCTGACTGTGACCCAGATAAGTGGAAGCCAGACACAGAGACAAACATTGGAGGACAGAAACCGTTGGAACAGCCACCAGAAGCTATCAAGTAAACAAATTCCACATGCAATCTGAGACTAAGCTTTAAAGGGCCCAGTCAACAATGAGATCTTCCTACAAATGTAAACCTGAGTATCCTTCTGTTACATACCAAATGTAAACCTGAGTATCCTTCTGTTACATACCAAATGTAAACCTGAATATCCTTCTGTTACATACCAAATAAAAATACCAACCCTGCCGGCTTTTGCTGATACAAAGAAGTTTGTCACCTAGCTGATTTTTTTTTTTTTAAAAGAAGGTTACACTTTGAAGAAAGACAGTCTATGACTCAATACATACTGGTGATGCAGTACCAGAGAATAGAGTAACATAAAAATGGCTTTACAGTTTGATGAATCACACCTGAGTTAACTTTGCAGAGTTTGAATGGTGTGGCTTAAACTAGGCACAAGTGACACCACCGAGCAGATGCTCATTAAGGGAACGATTTCACTCGATGACTCTGAGCGAAACAATGAAACAGGATTCTTTCTTCAAAAAAAAGAAAAGAAAGTAATATGTAGTCACCTAACTGCAGACCCTGACAAAATGCATCATCTCCAAGTGGCTGAAATAAATCCACGCAGAAAACCCGTCTTTGATCATTAGATTCTGCAACTTTAATATTCATTTAAAACAGACTTTGCAAACATAGTTTATCCAGACTCAAAAAAATAATCTAGTAAAGATAATAGTATTGAAATATTTTAGGATTAGAGTTGGATCTACCCTACATTCAGTTGAGCAAACAGAATATACATATATATTTATGTATATTAATAACTTTGATCCCTCTGTGTGGAATTGAAGCACTCTATTGATGTCCAAAATTCTTGTTGAGTAGGAGAATACAGAATCTCAAGAGTTTTGGGACTCCAAATTATATCATATTTTTGGGTGCAAATTTCCAGATGTCTCCTGGGGAGTCCTTCCTACTAATTTTAGATTTCAGTCCCTTGTAACAGCATGGCTTTATTCGAGCCACCACTCAAATGACGATAGCCATAACAAATGTAAAAAGCTACAGCTGAACAGCAATTTAATGTAAGAACAGGCATATGTCAGAATAAGAATACGCACTCCTCCGTTAAAGCATGTTCACTGTACAAACAATCAAACTTTGTAGAAGTATCTCTGATCACGATGTTCACGTGCTCAGCGTGGCTGGCGGGAAATGCCGTTTTGCAATGAGGAAGCCGAGGCACAAAGAATACAGCAGTTTGCAGAAGAGGATGCAATAACCTTTGGCAGGTATATAAATCACAGATCCTCTCACTCCTCTGACAAGAGAAGCATCCTAAGCACATTCATTGATCTGATAACTTTCTAATTCAATGGCACGGAGGAAATGAATGAATAGATTTTTATTAAAAATTCATCATAAGCTCCAAATCATATTTGAAGACAGTTAGGTGAAAAAACGTACTATAAGGAATTTTGTCTAAGTATTAGAAAATGAAGCTTTAAAAGCAATCACATGAACACATTCTTTTAAGAAGCAATTCAGAGGCAGAAGCTGTGGGCAAATTGGAATCTTGCTAAAAGAGAACAGCATTATTTCAAACGTCCGTTTTCTAAGTAACTGAAAAAATAAAATTCTGTGTTAATTCTATGTTGCAAAATAAACTTTTACGACATTTTATCTGTATCTTTTATTACATCATATCTATGATTCTATGATCTTAAATTTACTATTTTGTGGGGTTTTTTTACATTTTTCTTTATAATTAATTCACATTTTAAAATTTATGTTTCCTTAGAGTAAGTTATTTTATATTAAGGCAGCATTACAGAGGAAGTTGCTGCCTATTTTTTTCTAGCTAATGTTACAGGGGAAAAAAAAAAATTAGTCTACAAAGAGTATAAAAAGTTTCAATATTTCACTTAATATTCTTTAAATATGTTTTTTCTTCATCTTTGCCTTTCTCATTTTTTTTTTTTTGTATTCCTGGTTACTGTACCGTACCATGCCATGCACGCGCCTCTTTCCTTTAATTACTTTTTGTACGTACTTGTTCATCCCCAGTTTTACTGCCTGTTGCTAGGCAACACGTATAACATTAAACATACATTCATTTATTTTTGAGTATGTTCTACTTGCTATTTGTGGCGTTCTTTTCCAGTACTTTATCCCATTCAATGTAGCTGTTGATTTCCACATTTTTCCACACCTTGTTCAGAATACCTTGCCTAAGAAAATCTATACACTTTTAAAAATAATTCCTAAACAGCCAATATAGTTTTAATACTCAATGCTGATGTTGCTTTTTCATTTTTAACTCTATTCAATTAAAAAAAAAAAAAAAAAAAAGGAGAAGAAAAAGGTGATACAGAAAATATTCTGTATGAAGAAATGCATCTGTTAACTTGGGCAGAGATATGAAGTCATGAACAGAAGAGAGAGAAAGGCAACCAAAAATGGACTTGCCGGAAGGGTAAAAGCCAACAAGTTAGGATCTAAGATGGACCTTGTTTCATAAATATGTTGGGGTCTTGGAAGTAGAGAAAACTGTAAATCTGATGTAATTAAGACACGGGGCCCAAAGCAGAACTTTGAACACAGAACATCTTGGATTGATCAATGACTTCAGCAATTAGGAAAGGGAAAGCTTTGGTCCTGTGTGTTTCTTGAAAGCTGCACAGAATAGCAAACAGGTTAACTTTAGTAAGCTCGCTCTGCAGGGTTTTTGAGACTTACTTTACAGACATCACAGATGTCTTCTTTCATATTAACATTAAAAAGAGCGGTTATAAACCGTTACAGAATTTGAAAGAAATTCAACCATCTGCCATGCTTCAGCTTCCCCTATCTCTATTAATTTTCGTTCTTTTCCATTCTTTCAGAGTCATGGGACATTTCAATAAACTCCCTTCCAAAAGCCAGGCAGGGTTATGGCAGGGTAGAAAGGGGTTAATAATGTCCTGAGGAACTAGCCTTGCCAAACACCAGATGCTGTCAGCATCAATCCAATTTTCTCTTTCAGAAAAAAAAAATTACTTAGAGGAGCAGAAACAAGATGTTTAACGAGTAGAGAAATAATGAATCTAGCTTCTAAAGATATGCTTCACCTACCTACCACAATAACCTGATTCCTCAGTGACTTCTCACTCTGTAACACTTCCATTTCTCTTCACGCTTCTCACTTTTTCTTTTCCTTGTTGATTGACTAAGAGGCAGTATATGCTACAACTGACTGAAACTTGGTGTGCTTGAGAACTACATGTATGTAAGAAATAAGTAAATACACCTGGTTTTCCCATTTACTCAAAAAAATGTTTTCTATTTTCTACATGTCTTCATAGGACTAAGAAACATTAAAAGGGGTGAGGAGGGAGGGGAAATCAACAGTTCCTTCAGTGTAACAATTTCTCCTAACATTTTCTGTAACATATGGCATCCTTCACACACAACCGTGATTTAGTCCTTGCCCATGTTCTACCGATTGCCCTCCTTTCCCCAAGTTTTCAACGAATCCATAATGTCAACAAACTTTAAATAAAGCGTTTGACTTTCCCCATCTCACCTGGCAGGCCTCTGGCACTGACTAAAAAAGCACAGATCTAAGAGGTATTTTTTGCACATTTCTCTGCAATTGGTTTGAACAGGCATCTTTGTTCACGCTGTTTCTCATTGTTTCACTTTGGCTTTTGCCAGCTTCTCTCTTCTGCTGTATTTGAGGGTGACATCTCCAACCAAAACAAACATGTACTTTTTCCCACTGTTATTCCCTGCAAAGCAAACCCTGCCTACACTGGCGAACAAAATCTTCCTAGACCATCAGGAACCAACGGCAGCACCAGCCTCAGCCAACAAGACAACCGGATCAGAGCCCCCATATCTACGTGGTCATCAAAGGAAAATCACAGCTGTTGCTGGCTGTGGCTGGACATCTGCCCCCACGCTAGATTCTCCTAAAGTTTCAGGGGTTAAACCAATTTAATCTGAATGACTCTAAAGACTATCGAGAACACTTCACGATTCCTCATTAAAGCTGCAGTCCTTTAACATCTAGAATGTCTCCTGCTATCAAGACGCAAGAGTATGAAAGAGTTTGCATAAGAGCAGGAGGCGACACATGGCCAGCAGGGTGAGGGAGGGGATTCTCCCCCTCTACTCCACTCTGGTGAGACCCCACCTGGAGCCCTGCCTCCAGTTCTGCAGCCCCTATGACAAGAAAGACCCAGTTGTGCTGGAACGTGTCCAGAGAAGGGCCACGAGGATGATCCAAGGGCTGGAGCACCTCTCCCATGGAGACAGGCTGAGAGAGTTGGGGTTGTTCAGTCTGGAGAAGAGAAGGTTGCGAGGAGACCTTCTGGTGGCCTTCCAGGATCTGCAGGGGGCTACAAGAAAGCTGGGGAGGCACCTTTTAGGATGTGGGGTAGTGATAGGACAAGGAGGAATAGATCCAAACTAGAGGAGGGGAGATTTCGATTGGACGTTAGGAAGAAGTTCTTCCCCATGAGGGTGGTGAGACCCTGGCACAGGTTGCCCAGAGAGGTGGTGGAAGCCCCATTCCTGGAAGTTTTTAAGGCCAGGTCGGATGGGGCTCTGGGCAACCTGGTCTGGTGGGAGGTGTCCCTGCCCATGGCAGGGGCGTTGGAACTTGATGATCTTCAAGGTCCCGTCCAACCCTGATGATTCTATGTGGTATCTTATTACATTACAAAGTCATGAAGATTTTAAAATGGAATAACATTCTATGCACTAAATAAGTAGCAAATGTATATATGTGCCTCTGCAGGCTTCATTACAGAACTTCATGTTCAGTTCAGCAAGATATCATTTCAATTCATGACAGTGAAAAAATCCTGATCACGTTTCATAAACACATTAAAAACTTTTAATAATTTTTTAAGGGAACATCACTAGATTTCTCGACATTATTAACTGAGCTCTGAATTTAAATTAGCATTTGCTGCTACCAAAAATTATATTAACTGAAGAACAGAAAGAAGCAATTTCCAACTTCTGTGTAGGTACTTAGGTTTTCTATCCCTACAAGTGAAAGCATAAAACAATACAAAAGACAAAAACCGTCCAAACTGTTACGAGCCATTACTAAGGAGAACAGTTAACATGTAAGAACAGTATCTTTTCCAAAGCCATTAAATTCTAACTAGTGACACTGCTCAGGGGAAATCAAGGATCTCTGAACACCGATAACACTAGTCACTTGACTTCAGAAACTATAGTCGCTGAAATTCATACCCTCCTTGGTTATCCTTAGGCATATATGAGAGGCATGGCCGTTGTTTACTTTCATCTAAACGAAGGACGGCGGCAAACGCAAAAGGAAATTCGCTACCAGAAGGGGCCAGCTATGAAAAGCTTCCAGTCAGGAAGCTAACAGTCAAGATTTTAAAAATATGAAAATCAGGAAGGAGTCTGTAAAACTGACCGGTTCTGCTACATACGTAGATGAAAATATACATAACGCATTTACCAAAATCAGTCTTCAGAAGACAGAAGAACACTCAGGTGAGGGCTGGAGAACAGATCAGTTAAATACAGTCTTGCTAATTAAATGCATCAGTGACTCCTTACTAGATGACTCCAGACAAGACTCCACTTGGAGGGTTTATGAAGTAGTTTGTCAGCAAGAAAAAGTTAGGCCAAAGAATTTATTAACCTTCCAACATAAGAAGTCAGGAGGAAGAAAGTAAATAGTTGATACAATTCTTTCAGATAAAACTTGACACGCTTTTTAAAATTACACTAAAATGTTTAAGTTTTCAGTAATTTTTTTTCACTATGGAATTAATATAAGGAAAATTTGATTAGGTCATTAAACTGCAATAACATACATGCTTAAAAATTCTAGTCACAGCACATTATGTATATTTATGCATAAGCAGAAGACAATGCCACTATGTGTTTCGATTCACTAACTTAGGTAAAGAATTACCATTCCATTTGGTATGGTAGCGCAGACACCATGTTACTCATGGGAGAAAAACCCAGCAGATAAAGACCAATAGAAGGAAGGGGAGAATTCGCTGCCAACTTTGGGATTTCGATGTGCAAGACAAACAGCTTAGTATTTATTAGATGAAGCAAGAGACACTACACTGTCAGTTACAGCAGATAAGATGAATCAAAACTGTCGAGAAAACAAGGGTTGCTCATTTCCTAAAATTATTTTCTTCCAAAAGAGATAAACAGTACTAGAAGTTTATAATCAGGCACCAAAGATACGGATAAAACACAGCAGACAGGCTGACTAGGAATACACTAAAAAAGAAACAAGCAATAAAAAAAAAATAAAATAATCCTTAATACAAGATAATTACAAAAGGATCGTTATTTTCACTTTGCTAAATTTACTTACCGGTTAAATTACAGAGATTACCGATCAATTTCTTAACAGTAAGTCTGCTTTCTACCTATGGAACCTGGCTGGCTTTCAGCAAAGGCTCAGAACCAGCTTGAAGAATAAGACTTCAAATCACAAAGGGCTTGAAATAATTTCTTTACCTGTTTACTGCAGGGTATTTGGCAATACGGCGTGACAGGTTATCTTGATAGGAAGATTCAAGTTTGTTTCCCTGTGCCGTTTCGTGTGTAATAAATGTGCCCTCTGCATGTGTCGGAGCAACCCCAGGAAGGTACTTTACTTCTTGCAAAGGGAACACGTATTCTGATGCCTCCTCCTCAGGTAATTCCAACAACAGACTTTCAAGGCGCTTTTTTGCCATTCCCATTTGTGTTGTGACAGGCGCCCACATTTCTGAGTCTTAAGCTCAATTTTCAAAAGCATTAAGGAAAGTCAGTTCCATATCTCTATCTCACGGAGATATATGCCACAGGTCTTAAAAAACTGTGGAAGTGTTGCATCCTGGAAACGTCCTCGGTGCTCAAAGAAGCACAGTTTGCTTCTCTAAGATTAAGAGAACCACCAAGGTACTGGAATCTACTGCCTCTCAGAGAATCCTAGAATGGGAGAGGGTGGAAGGGACCTCTGGAGATCCTCGAGTCCAAACCCCATGTCAGAGCAGGATCACCAGGGGCAGGCCACACAGGAACAGATCCAGGGCGGGCTGGAAAGTCTCCGGAGAAGGAGACTCCACCACCTCTCTGGGCAGCCTGTTCCAGTGCTCTCGCACCCTCACAGGAAAGTTGTTTCTCCGCATGTTGAGGTAGAGCTTCCTATGTTCTAGCTTATACATCTCATACAGATTACGGAGCGGAAACTCACGGGATCTTTGGGAAATAAATGGTATTTTGCTAAGTATTTGTATATGGCCTAGTGCAATGTGTGACCCTAGCCCTCAGTTAAGTCTCCCAAGTGCTCCTGAACACCCTGTTACCTCTGAGATTCTTCTGCTGTATCAGAAATCCCAGAAGCACACAATCATACCAGACTTCGGCTTGGAAGGGACCTCTAGGGATCACCTGGTTATGTTGAAAGTAGGGCCTCAGATTAGGTTACTGTTGAGCTGAGTATTGAATATTTCCAGGAAGGGAAATTCCACCACTTCTCTGGGTAACGTATATCCAAACGTAATTCTCCTGAACAATGAAGACTTTTTTTTCCCCCATATTCAGACAGAATTTCCCCTGATACAACTTGTACATATTGCCTCTTGTCACGGCACATCACAGAGCTATGCTGGTGGAATTTGTGTACGGAAGGCTTCTCTTCTGTAGTATCACCGATGTAGCAAAACACAAGATGCAGCTTATGCTCAAGGGAATTTGTAATTTTACTTTTTTTTTTTAGGATTCCATGATTAAAAGGGAATCCTCTCTTGTCACAAAACTTATTTTAAGAGAATTTGCACAATGTACAAAAGATCTTTAGGAAAAATTCAGCGGATGCATCTTAAAAATTCAGAAATCATCTTAGACTATTAAATCTTTCGGGATTTATGGCATTATGCTTTTCAAACTTTGAGGGAGATATTACAATAAGAGACAATAGTTATTAAACAAATAATTTTGTGAATAGTTGAGCTAATGATGCCTGATTTCCTGGAGATTTACAGCTTACGATTGACTGACTTTAAAGTCTATGATGAAATCTTTGTCTGACGCTTCTCCGCTGTCGGGCCTTTAGAAGGTCCTTACAAGTACTGCTAAGAGCACATACACCATTCAAATGCTACTACTAATATTTTATCCTTAATTTCAACAAAATAAAAATCAAGCAATAACTTTGTCATGTAAAAGCCAAGGGTTGTCATCAGGTATTTCTTTAAACTAGCTTTTACTTGAAGTTCTCTCAGGATGTAATACTACAATATCTTCTTTAAATTGTGCTGCAATTTTGATGCTGATTAGTTTTCTTAAAATGCAGCAGAGATTGTAAGAGAAAAGAACAAAGTCTAAATCCAAAGAAAACTGGCTGGTCATTTCTCAGAAAGCTGTTCTTTCACTATGCTGTAGACTGGCTCATCTTTAATTTTGTCACAGTTTTTTCTACTATAAAGGGACTTCTCAAAGACATCTTTGCTACTGCACAGAGTTACGGCTACATATATTATCTCCTCTTCATACTATATTATTCTACTATATTCGATGCAGTTTTTGCCTCAGTCTTTAGTAACACTGACGGACTCTGGCTGCCTGGTCCCATGAGTCAGGACCACGAGTGTGGGAACAGTGACTTTCTTTTTCTGGATGCTGAAATTGTTCTGAAACAGAGTTCTGAAGAAGAACAGAGAAGCTGTGGATTCCCCGTCAGTGGAAGTGTTCACGGTCAGGCTGGATGAGGCTCTGGGCAACCCGATCTGGCGAAAGATGTCCCTGCCCATGGCAGGGAGGCTGGACTAGATGATCTTTAAAGGTCCCTTCCAAGGCAAACCTTTCTGTGACATCATGCTCAGCAACAAAAGTTTCGGGATAGGACAAGGAAGGAGGGGATGTTGGTGGTTATAGTGTTTCTCTTCTCAAGTAACCACTAGGCATGCTGCTTTCCAGGAAATGACTAAACATCTGCCTGCCAATGGGAAGAAGTGAAGAAATTCAGTATTCTGCTTTGCTTGCACACACAGCTTCGCTTTACTCCACTCATTAAAGTGTCCTTAAGCCATGAGCTTTCTTGCTCTTCTGATTCTCTCCCCATCCAAGTGTGGGGGCAGTTAGTAAGTGACTAAGCGGGCGCTTATTGCTGGCCAGGGTCAACCCTCCACAATTAGCAAAGCACGTTACGAAGTAATTGGATTACAAAAATCAGCAACAGTGTTACAGACACAAAAAACAACCCAAAACTCGTTCTTATTATTACCCAAACCATACATCTATCTTTAGGTGTTAACTCAGGATCCCCCCCAAAATGTTTTCAACCGTACGTGTTACCTCACCAGTATCACCCCACTTTGGCAGAATCCAGGACATATCCAGCCTTAGCCATGAAACAGGTACTGCCTTACCAAAAAATCCTGTGTTAGGGCACAGCTTCTCAATATAAACATAATTCGACTCAACTCTTGCGCCCCTGAACACCCTTACTACTTTTATAGATTAATTATGAGCATCTCTCACCCCTCCCCACCCTGTTCCTCTCATTTCTTAACTTACAAGGGTGAAACAGAGTGGGTATTATAAGACATCTGCTAGATTTTTATCCACCTCACAAATGCCAGCTAAGGACAAGCAGGAGAATCTGTTGGATTATTTTTACTTTGTTTTCTCGGAGTGACATACTGGTTACATTCCTAACTCTAGTGCCTGATAGAAGATAGTAAATAAAGATGCTGAGACAGGCCCGTTACACTTTGATGTTCAGCCTGGTTTACCATCTTCTTTTACCAGTCTTAGGGCAACAGTGTATTATTTGTGGGCAGGGGCCAAGCTTTTAACCTATGATTTGAAAAGAAAAGTACACACGCTGATATGCACGGGTAGACAAAAAAAAAATGGATCTTTTCTATTAGAGACGATTCTCAAGAGATAAGGAAAAAGACTTGTATAGGTGATGAAGTGTGATAACATGAAAGGCTGCAAGACAGGAGCTTAAGAAACAAGAACAACAAAGGAATAAACTACTGCAGGCATCACCAGAGCTGGAATGACATTGTACTGTGTACTATGTTTCCATGGCAACTGGCCATAAGAAGATGAATGTCTCATATTCACTGTGTTCCGCAGTACATGTCTATAAATCAAACTTGCATAAAAGAACCTAAGATTTCTTCCATGGGGTGGCTCTGAAAAACAGGTTATTTTCTCATTACTAGATAATTACACGAAAGAAATACGAGACAATTGGGTCATTTTTCGTATGGAAAGTACCAATACACATGAAAGGACTAATGTACCTCCAGTGGGTGATTCTATTCATCTCAAGGCACCGCGGCAGCAAATGCACAAACGCCTGCTTTTCTTCCTTAAGATCTGATTTATGCTTGCTGGGTTTAAAAACTGTCTGAGACTTTTCTGTCCACTTTTGGTTTGTAAGACATTTTTCATCATTTACAGGTTCACTCACATTCACATGTGATTGGTTTCCAGCTCACTTCTGTCACTATTTCCATTTTCACGGTCTAAGGATTTAGCATACAAATAACCTATTTTTTCTAAACAAATGGTACAGCTAAGACAAACATTTTCTCAGCAGCCGTAATTAATGATATTGTATAATTTGAATATCACATTCGTATTCAGAACAAACAAGGAAAATAGTACTTGAAATATTTAAGAATTTGAATCCCGCTTTAAAAGACAACATGTTGGCTTCCAGACAGCCGTTTGTCACAAATTATTAGTGCAAAGGACTTGTCACATTTCATATCCATGGAGCTACCTGCAGAACAGCAGCATTATTATCAAGAACTTCTTGTGCTACCCATTACAAGGAGCTCCACCACAGAAGAACAGATCATCACATCATTTACCCTGGTAGGCACTTCAACTCCTCTGTTACAAATGTTGAGTTTTTATGGCAGGATGGCATTTTAATCAGGTGCACAATAACCTCTTGAGCATTTTGTTCAATCTAAGTGCAATATTAGCTCAGAAAAGAATAAATGTTACGCTGCTGTTCAGGCAAGATTATGGTCAGCTAGTACGGCGAGATATAAACTGAGAAAACTCACACATTTTGCAAACTTCAGCAACAGCTAAGTGCACTGTATTACTGACAACTGCAAGAAAACAGTCCCTCGGGAGAAAGACTGTCTACATTCAGTAGTATTTTATCAGCAGGAGATGCAAATATATTTATGCTCGGACTTATTCCCATGAAATTTAAGAAGAAAAACAACAAACCGCCCACTTACTAAACTTAGAAACACAACTGAATGAGGTATCTTTTTTCTTTCGTAAAATAGAGCATTAAACAGCACCCCTCCAACCTGACTCTCTAATACCAAGTCAAAGAATTCCTTTCATCTTTACACAGTTCCAAAACACACAATGTGAAGGCAAAGCAGAGATATTAACAGCATGTTTCATACATACTGGTATACAGCTCCGCACAGCAGTAAATGCAGTACAGCCATTGCTAATAACAGGCCACAAAGTATGGAGTTTGAATGATCTGAGGACTGAGGCTTGTCAGACTTGGTCTGAACTCGCTTGACTCGCCTGGAAATTTTACTTGTTTTCTCTCTAACGGGAGTTCTTTTAAGGACCAGGTTGCTATGTCTAATTTGTTCTTCTTCCCTTCATACAGTATAAACATAGCTTTGCACAGAGAGTAGTAAGAAAAATTTCTTTTATGTAAAATGAAATATTTATGAGTTTAAGAGGATGATGTAGAGAAAGAGACACCTGGCATGACCGCAGAGGGCTGCCCATGTAAAGTCACAGCACAGAGTAGAGGAGCACAGGCACGGGACGTCATGGTGCCGGGCACAGCTCACACAGGAGGACCAGGACTGCAAACAACTCACCAATGGTCAGTTAAAGAACTGCAGACACCAAAGCTGGACACAAGTGGTTTCACGGATGAACGAGAGCGAGCAAAGAACAAGTATCTAAAATACGTAGTATGTACCGTAGATAGTAAACTGGGATGCGACGTGGGCTTGCAAACCAATGAAGAAAGAGGAAGGTGTAAACTATGTTGAAAAACATAAAAATGACCCAAAGTGGATGCTAGAACAGGACAAAAGAAAACATCAACATCAACATCATACTCCTCCCGGTGAAGAAGTCAGGATAACGGCAACTCAGCCTACCACACCCGCCCGGAACGTGTCAACCTCCGGACTGGGAGGAACAGTGGAAGTCTGAGAATAACAACAGAAAGAGAGGTAGAAGTTAGGAGGTGTATAACATTTAACAGCGTAAAGGCTTTTTGTAGCATAGTATTCTTCATTTCTTTTCAATTATTAAATCTGTAGTATTAATAATTCTTTGACTAGACTGCTAAGATTTCAGTATATAGGAAAAATAAAAATTGGCTTTATGTAACAGGGGTGTCTCCTTTGTGGCCACGAAGTTTATTTTAATAAGTTCAGCATGTCTGCAAGCCTCATTACGAACATTAGGAACACCTACAAATCAAACCTGCTGGATCTGAAAGCTAAACGACTTTGGTGGGGCCCTTCATTCTTAGTGCAAATCAATTACTGATATTCTTTCTTCCTTGTGTTCTGTGTAGCTTGAACACACAAGTTTTCATTTTTATGTATAAGAATACGTTGAATTACACTTTACAGTAGAAAAAAATCCCTGCTCTGCAGAGAAGCAAGTATTAATGTATGTGTCTAAAAACTTTCTTCCTACTTCCCTTTCCTTCCCTTTCCTTTTAGCCTTTGTGACACTAACCACAGACTTAGCTCATTCTGTAACATTTTCCTTCACTTAAAGAAAATAATATATACAACCTTTGAAATTAAAGAAACCCACCAGTACCTGACCCAGTTTGGAGCATTTCCACCAAAGCAAAAATTTTGTAAATAAACATCAGAAGAGCCTTCTCACATAACAATTTCACTAATTCTGACATACACCAATTAAGCTTTCCCTCCCCCCTCCCTTATCTCAATATGTCACTACGTTTTGCTTAAAAGAGCCTTCCAAATCTTGAGTTGATCTCCCAGTCTCCTGAACTGGTTCTACCATGGCTGACACCACAGCGATCACAGTAGGCAAACTTCACACCTTCTAGATGAAATTCAACTGAAAGATGTGCACCCAGCATGCACCCAAAGCACTCCAACTTCTAGGGATCAATCAGCCTGTTGACTAGACTAGAATTAGTCCAAGTAACTCCCTTAATCACAGAATTCTTGAGGCTGGACTAGCCCTCTGAGGTCATCAAGCCCAGCCTATGAGCCAACACCACAACACCTAGCTAGACCACGGCACTAAGTGCCACGTCCAGTCTTTCCTGAAACCCCTCCAGGGATGGCGACTCCACCACTTCCCTGGGCAGCCCATTCCAGTGTTTAATCCCCCTTTCCATCAGGAAGTGTTTCCCAATATCCAACATAAATCTCCCCTGGCACAGCTTCAGGCCGGGCCCTCTCTTCCTGTCCCCAGTTGCCTGGGAGAAGAGCCTGACCCCCACCTGACTACAACCTCCCTTCAGGGAGTTGTAGAGCGTGATGAGGTCTCCCCTGAGTCTCCTCTTCTCCAGGCTGAACAAGCCCAGCTCCCTCAGCCTCTCCTCATAAGACTTTCCCTCCAGTCCCTTCCCCAGCCTTGTCACTCTCCTCTGGACCTGCTCCAGCACCTCAAGATCTTTCTTAAAGTGAGGGGCCCAGAACTGTCCCCAGGACTCGAGGTGAGGCCTCCCCAGTGCCCAGTACAGGGGGAGAATTCCACCCCTCCTCCTGCTGGCCACACTATTCCTGATCCAGGCCAGGATGCCACTGGCCTTCCATGCCCCCTGGGCCCACTGCTGGCTCATGTTCAGCCGGTTGTCACCCAGCACCCCCAGGTCCCTCTCTGCCTGGCCACTCTCCAGCCACTCCTCCCCTAGTCTGTAGCACTGCCTGGGGTTATTGTGGCCAAAGTGTAGGACCCTGCACTTGGCCTTGTTGAACCTCATACCATTGGCCTCAGCCCATCGATCCAGGTCCAGGTCTCTCTGCAGCATCTTCCTACCCCCCAGCAGATCGACACTCCCCCCAACTTGGTGTCATCTGCAAATTTACTAATGGTGGACTCGATCCCCTCATCCATGTCATCAGTAAAGATGTTGAACAGGACTGGGCCCAGTACTGAACCCTGGGGGACACCACCGGTCACTGGACACCAGCTGGATGTGGCACCATTCACAACCACTCTCTGTGCCCGGTCATCCAGCCAGTTTTTAACCCAGCGCAGGGTGCACCTGTCCAAGCCATGGGCTGCCAGCTTCTCCAGGAGGATGCTGTGGGAGACTGTGTCAAAGGCTTTGCTGAGGTCTAGGTAGACCACATCCACAGCCTTCCCCTCATCTGCCTGGTGGGTCACCCAGTCATAGAATGAAATCAGATTGGTCAGGCAGGACCTTCCTTTCCTAAACTCATGTCAGCTTGGCCTGAGCCCTGGTTGTCTTGTACATGCCACTTGATGACACTCAGGATGATCTGCTCCATAGCCTTGCCAGGCACCAAGGTCAGGCTGACAGGCCTAAAGTTCCCTGGATTCTCCTTCCAGCCCTTCTTGTGGATGGGTGTCGCACTGGCCAACCTCCAGTCATCTGGGACCTCTACGATAAGCCAGGACTAGTGAGAAATGGAGAGCGGCGTAGTCAGCCCTTGTGCCAGCTCCCTCGGCACCCTGGGATGAATCCCATCCGGACCTATAGACTTGTTAGGATCTAAGTGGCACTGCAGGTCACTAACTACTTCCTCTTGGATTACAGGCGGGATATGCTGCTCCCCATCCCTGTCTACCAACTCAGGAGACCAGTTGCCCTGAGGATAATGAATGTTAAACAGATACTGAGCCCCCAACACAAACTTCAACTTCTTGCTCTGCAGACCTGATCCCTATGTGCTGTATTAATTGCTAATTTAAATACTGTTTTAGAACTCACACTTGATCACAGTCACCACACCTAAAGATGCCCAACGTCTTACATGTATGTGCTTTGTAAATTATTTTACTTAACGCAAACCAAATATTTTAAAACTACGTTCAGTCCCAAAACTTAACTCTTACCTCTGTACTAAAAAGAAGGAAGAACAAGAAATCTCTCTACAAACATGAAGTTCTGTACACTCTGACTGCTTTAGCCATCCATTGTAATATCTATTTTGTGCCACACATACAGCGAAGCTTCGACAAATACCTATGTCCAAAACCTTTTTTCTGGCTTTCTTTTCTTATAACTTTAATCCAATTGTAGAGCTCAGTTTAGGACAAAAGTCTTAGCTGTTCCCCTACAAAGTTCAACATACACACCAAGAGTTAAAAGAAATATCCAAAAAGGATGTATATTTAAAAGAGGATTTAGGAATCTGATTTCAAGTTACAATTCTGAAGAGGTCCACACAGATTTGACCTGTTCAGTGGTAAAGAAACATGTACTACACAACGGTATTTTGCAATTTCTTTCAAGACTAATCAAAGAAACGTGCAAGCTTCTTCTTGAAAAACATTTGTTCTGTGTTTCTCTTCATGTTCCATACCTCATTTACAAATACGCAATCACAAGCTTCATTTGCTGGACTGGGATATTTCTAGACTAATCCGCTAGCATTAGAGTAACTGTTGATTATGACAAGTCTTCTTTACTGGACAAACAGGATACCATAACATCCGGATGAGCTTTCCTTCACTTATTAAATTCATCACGATTTGATGAATTTGGGGAGTTTCATTGACAAAAAGACGGGCCAAAAGTTTTCAGAACTATTTTACAATACCAAGCTAGGCCTGAATTCATTTCAGTTTTTCATATAACAAAAAATACATGTAAAAATGCAAAAATAAAACAAGATAAACAGCATCTACATATGCTTACCTGATCTAAAAAGCATTCATATTCAAGATAAACATTTTAGTCACTGAACAGAAAACTTGGACATTAGGTCCTTTACAGAAGTTCTTAAAAGAAAAAAATTTAAAAGGATAAAACCTCCAGCTATTCTACCTGCATTTTCCTATTCATTTCTTGACAACATACCAAAAAGTGATAGTAAAATCACCTAGACATCAAGAAAAATACACCATGAAACTTCTCAAATCTTTTAAAAATAATTACTCTCCCAAAATATATTACATCTTTAGTGCAAAACCACAAGATTATCATCTAAGTCATCAGTCACTCTACACTTTGATTTTGTTACTGCGTGCCTGCAGCTTCAACGAAGTGCGGGCCAATTCCTGTTCTGAGATAATGCTTTGTACCATGACTCCACATAACACCAAAAATAAATAAATAAATAAATTTTAAAAAAGCAGTAAACCAACCCAAAATCCACTTGCTCAGCAAGGTATCAAATATTATGTCTTCAAAAGTACTTTCAAAAGGAAAAATTTGCCTTCTTTTTAATCCTGCTGCAGACTTAAGACCCTGATTACATTTTATCAGAGTAATTTCAACTGATCAATCACTCAGGCTACGAATTCACTTCTAGATTCAAATGGAAAATGAAGCATCTCAAACAGGGCTATCGCAGATTGTACGCAGCAGGCAGCAAGACAAACAAAAGCAGAGTGCTTGAAACAGTTAAGTCCTTTGAAATAACTCACTAAAAATAACACTTCAACAGCTACTTTTAGTTCATGGCAAAAAGCTGAGTGGATGCTTAACTGATCATCCCAATACCCGAACTGCCACGTGTGTCCCTCTTCCTCTTTTCAAGGACCATAGTCTATCTCCGGTCAAGAAGAAAAAAGCAAAGGATCCTCTGAATGTCCATCAGCTCAGAGGCTCCTGATGAAGCTTTCCTTTTCTCACTTTGGTGACAGGAGATCCTCTGCTGTCTAGCAGGAATGAAAAAGAATCACCTCATCTACTTCTCAATGGGAACAGGAGGAAAAAAAAAAAAATATCCTTGTTGCATTGGTTTCCCTTCCTTGGTCTATTCTGAGAAGTAAAAAAGATCTACAGCCATCACCAGGGACAGAAATCCATAAAACACATGGCATAAATGAGTGGATATAGATGAGTAACAGAAAGAATGAGAGACAGTAATACCAAGTAGGTAGGGTGAATGGCTAGAGATTTCTTTTAACGGCTGGAGGAGCTTGTAGTAAAACAGACAATCCCAAGCTACCATCCAGAACACCGCAACCTACTGACCGTGATTTTATTCATAGTAATATCATCATGATCTTTGTCAGTCTGGTACTGCTTTGCTTAACTTTGCAGCATCCAGGACACCTCACCTTAATTTCTTTTAAATTCCTTCAGGTGTCCTATTTGGCTTAACCACTTTAGAATTAAATGAATACTCCAGAGGTTTAGGAGAAGAACCTTACCTTGTACACCGAAGCTGTAAATATTTGCCTTGTTTCATTACTGTATAACTGTGCAGCCTTCTTTGCACTCCTGAGATCGAAAAACTTTTCAAATAATAGACCTAGAAAAACATAAAATATAAATAAACGCCCCCGTAAAAAAGTCAATTCTATTTTTCTCCTTAAAAACGTGCATGACTGTGGTCTACTAATTGTGAATCATTCCAAGGATATAAACAAACATAAAACCAAAACTGGAATAACAGCCTTCTAAGTTAGATCATGATCATACAAATATTACAATATCGTTTACATTTTCCTCATGTGTTTTCAATACTTGAATAAATAATGCTGCTGTTGACTTCTTTTTTTCCTTCTTGTTACCTGCCACCTCCTGTTTCTTTGCACTGGAAAGAAACATGGACTCTTCTAAGTCAATAGGACTTGGATGCCACGGCTAAAGATCCATGCTGCATAAACACTCTGTCTGGAGGCATTCCCAGCAGTGAGAGAAGCCTGAAAGAATCCATAACCTCAGGTAGAGATCGCTTTGAAATTCATAACAAAATGGAATGTAAAACTCAATTGGTTATTCCTCCTGCATACTACAGGAAAGCTTTTACTTGCACA
Source organism: Baryphthengus martii (assembly GCA_013396935.1). Classification (NCBI taxonomy): domain Eukaryota; kingdom Metazoa; phylum Chordata; class Aves; order Coraciiformes; family Momotidae; genus Baryphthengus; species Baryphthengus martii. The sequence continues at coordinate 337,274 of VWZK01006488.1, read as the reverse complement.
TTTATCTTATCCTTTTAACGAACTGAAACTCAAACCTAGTCTGATTTTAGAAGAAATGGCCACCTAAGAACAAGGTAAAATGGGAAAATTAAGAAACAAAAATCTGCCCCCTCAAACATCAGGCCTCACCATGAAATATGCGATAATCATGATAAAAAAAAAATGTGTCTACAGAATGTTTATAAAACATCTTTAGCTTAATCTTTAAACACAGACACATACTCTTTTCTCATAACTTCCTACTATACGCTTCATGCTTATTTTAAACAATTTCGTTTTCTTTAGAAGGCAACATGACTGTACCCTGCAGGAATTTGTCTTTCTCAAATACCATAACAAAAGCTCTGCACTTCTCTTGCTTTTGATTCATTCATCTCCTTCCTGCAGTGGTTCGAAAGCACAACTCCTTCAGCTCCACCTGCTGGCTCAATTCCGACCTTAAAGTCCAAGCTTCGGGATATCCGGTGTTCCTTTCCTTATTTCTCCTCGAAAAATCGTATATTAAGGGCCGTTACAGTCTTGCCGTCCAGGATTACAAAGTCTTGCCTCTTTCAACCGCTAGGTTCTGAATATGCACATTTTCTTTAATAACAGAGGTTGCCTAAACATACTGAACTTGCCTGCAGGAACAGCTTTCTCTTCAACTGGGGAACTATGGAAGCGAAAGCATAAAAAGCAATATAAGCTTTCCAACCATTTACTTTTTTTTTTTTTCTTTCAGAGTAATGTGTGAGCCCAGAAAAATATAGTATAGCGTTTCCCTTTCCTAGAATGACTGCTATAATAGCGTGCTGCCTATTCATCGATCTTGAGAGGCAGCAATTTATGTGCTACTAGAACGGGCGGTAAAGTTCTCTCAACACAAAAAAATGTCATTTAAAAAAAATATCCAAGTCAATTAGGTATTAACAAATCCATAATCTAGCTTTGTATCTTAGTTCACTATTTTTTGTTCAGGTTGTGGTGGTTCTTTTGAAAAAAAAAATAAATCCAAATAAAGTCTTTACTCTGTATTTGGTGCCTAACAAAGATCTACAAGCAAGAGCGTCGTCTAATGAACGTGGGTTTTGGCATCAACAATGAAATAAACAGAACCAGCCCCCACACCGCCCTTGAAATGTGTACAAACACTTGTGGGGCCGTGTGGCTAAAGAGATGACAGGATTGATTGGTAAAAGCAACCACATTTTTTTGCCACTTCCTTCTCTCTACGAATAATTTCTCCAATAAGACTTGCCATATGATCCCAGAAAGAAATGTATGGGCATAACTGAGAAGGTCAAGGACGAGAGAAAACCAAGCAGAACTCTATAAATGAGAGGGTTGAGGTAAACGCCGGAACAGCGTCAAAAAAAAAATGACAGAAACTTTTTCATGACCTACCAACCTGGACACTAAAAATTACTAATTACTTTTCCCTATCACTAAGCTATATAATGACGCTATTAAGAAATGTCACTATAAGAAGCAAGAATAAGTTCAAGCTAAATGTAACATACAAACACTAAAAATATTACAAAACAATATGAAATCATATAATCCTCTTTAACAGCCATGGGCAGGGTCATTTATAGAATCACGGAATCATTTAGGTTGGAAAAAAACCTTTAAGATCATGGGGTTCAACCCTCAGCCCAACACTGCCAAGCCCACCACTAAACCATGGCCCTCAGCACCACATCTACACGGCTTTTAAATCCCTCCAGGGATGGTGACTCAATCACACCCCTGGGCAGCCTCTTCCAACACTCGGTAACCCTTAGAGTGATATTTTGTTTTTTTGCTAATAGCCAATCTGAACCTACCCTGGCTCAATTTGAGACCAATTCCTGTTGTCCTATCACTTGTTACGCAGGAGAAGAGACCGATCCCCTCCTCCCTACAACCTCCTTTCAGGCAGATGTAAAGAGCGAGGTCTCTGAGTCTCCTTTTTTCCAGGCTCAGCAAACCCAGCTCTCTCAGCTGCTCCTCCCAGGACTTGTGCTCCAGACCCTTCCCCAGCCTCGCTGCCCTTCTCTGGACCTGCTCCAGCACCTCAATGTCCTTCTTGCAGCGAGGGGCCCAGAACTGAGCCCAGTATTCCAGGTGTGGCCTCACCAGCGCCGAGTACAGGGGGACAATCACCTCCCTAGTCCTGCTGGCCACACCATTCCTGATCCAGGCCAGGATGCTGTTGGGCACCCTCGCCACCTGAGCACACTGCTGGCTCACTTCAGGCTGGCTGTTGACCTCTTTGGCCAGGCGGCTTTGCAGCCGCTTTTCCCAAGCGTGTAGCATCACATGGGGTTGCTGTGACCCAAGTGCAAGACCCGACACTTGGCCTGGTCCGATGTCATATGATCGCACATGTTATCATTCATCTACATCAGGTTTTTTCAAAACTCTCAAGAGGCTAAGCTTCCAATTTTTTAAATTTATGAATGAAAAATGAGCAGAAATCATTGATGAATAGGTGTTTGAATAGTCCTTGAATGCTGTGGTCTCAGAGAAGCCATTAGTGAATCCCCCTCCACCTGGAACACAGAAGATATGCCACAGTGGTCGTCTAGGGGAGTGATACATCTGAACTCTTGTATTACTTCCGTTTTACAGCAGGAGTATGTGATTTCAATAAATGCTGATCTCACGATAATAAATAACACCACAGATATTACTGTTACCTAAGCAAAAAAATATTTTATTCTACTTAAAATAAAATCACCTCCTTTTCATCTATCAAATTAAGTATAGATATAGTCCTAATAGAACGCTAATCAATATCCAATCCTAAACCAAGTATGCTTAAACAAACATGCTTAACTTTACACAGGCTGCAGTTCAACTACAGACAAAGAACTGTAATATTCAAAATTAAAGGGAATAACAAATGCTCCAGAAGTCAAACAATGAAAGAACTTTCTGTTTCAATATTCAGATTGGAGACCAACTATTTCCTGAAACTTAGTTTGACCAAAATTCATTGGGTAAATTGGCCTAAAATTAAAACTTTAATAAAAAGATAGAGAATAGAATAATTGGAAGGAAATGAAAAAAATCTGTTTGCATCACCCAGCTTCTACAACCCTCCTGAAACCAATCCACTACCGTCTAATTTTGTGCTCTATGCATCTCCTCTACTGTCTGTCGGTAGGATCTTGCCTCACGATTTTATCCAGCAGGAACACGGGAGCGACACTTGAATGTTGATTAGCGTGTTATCAGGATTCACTAACCTTGATGTATTACCAGGATTCAGACAATGCTGCTGGTTCCCAGAAATGATGATTTTGATATGCTGACAAATATATCAAATGTACATATGGTAACAGTCCAACAATTAGCTTAATCCATTGCTATTTTTATGTTTTCCCAGTTACTTGTTTCAGAAGGCTTAATTTTAAACAGCAGCAATCTCAGAATCTCGATGAATAACCCCACAAAGTATTTTAAGACATAGTATAGAATTGTTAGAACAAATTCTTTTGAAAAAGCAAGTGGAATAGGAATGCGATTCAAATCCTTAGGCCCCATCTTCTCCAGTAAAGCGTTCGTAGAAAAGCAAAAAGCTAAACAATGTGAGGAAAATAAAACAAACAAACAAACCAACAAAAAAAAGACTTCTCAGAACTGAATTAGGTGGTGACCAAGAGACAACTGGAAAAGATCTTTGAAGAGCGTAAGGAGCAGAAAGGCAGTGCCTACCCAAGAAAATCCACTCTGGGCAATATTTACACCGAATCTCAGCACGACCAAGCCCAGACTCTCCCACCGACGTTACTAGAATACAAGACTGCACAAAGGCGCAGCACTGAGGCAACTCTCCTGAAAGGAGGTGACAAGGTGGCAGCTTCTGACACAAGCTAAGCACGCTGCATTCCGGAGCAGAGACAAGCCAAAGATGCCGTGACCGCTTAACCTAAGACTCTACGTTCCAGCTGGCCTGCAGCGCTGCTCAGGCGGGCTGCGTCAGACACACAAGCAGACCAGAGAGTCCTTTCAGAAAGCCTGGCTGAGATGTGCCAGAAGAGCAGATGGAAGTTGTGAGCAGCCCTGAGCTCAGCCTGCCTTTCTCTGCTCCGGACGTCCATGTGCTCCGCTGGTGGCACCTTGTTCAGCAGCAGATGCTGACCTACTGGTGTCCTGATGTGAAGGCATGGAGTTAGATCAGGGAAAATACGGGATATTTTGAGGGGCCTGGCCTCCTAAGCACAGTTTTTAGTTAGATATAAATGCAACAGTACCAGGAACGAAACTTCAGCTAAGGAAACCACATATTTTCATGACTAATATTCCTGCAGCACCCTTTTCATTTGCAGCACTTAACGCCTGAACACACAGCTGCTGAAATATGAGCATTTTAGATCAGTCCAAATTATTTTGGGGAAAAGAGGATTCCTGAAACAAACTTGCAGAGAAAAAAAAAAGATAAAATCCCCACAAACACGATTCAGACAATGCTGCTGGTTCCCAGAAACGATGATTTTGATACGCTGACAAATATATCAAATGTACATACGGTAACAGTCCACCAATCAGCTTAATCTCTTTCTGTTTTCATGTTTTCCCAGTTACCTGTGTCAGAAGGCTTAACTTTAAACAGCAGCAATCTCAGAATCTCTATGAATAACCACACAAAATAGTTACAGGAAATAAGATAGAATTGGCATAAGATATTCTTTGGAAAAAGCAAGTGGGGCAGGAACGTGATTCAAATCCTTAGGTCCCACCTTCTCCAGTAAAATGTTCCTTCATGACATCTAGCGGGTAACGTCAGTATTACTTTGAATTCATAGAAAAAATGAAAATGTGACCAAAAACCAAGATGCTGCAACTATTTACTAAAAATGCAGATGCTTGGTTGCCTTTGATGATGCCAAGTAATTGCCATGTCTATTGAAAAAAACGGTGCATTAGGATGCAGTGTAGCTGAGGAAACAGTTTCATCTTAACTCGAGCAGTAACATGCACACCATTCCCTACTTTCTGGAAAAACTCTTGAAAGTACTCTCCTTGCCAAGGCTGTTCTTAGTGACTTCCAAAGAAATACAAAAGTTGTTACTATAGTCTCTGATTTTAACCATTTTGACAACAAATGAAAACGCAAAATAACATGCCCAAAAACTGGATCCTGACAATTGACTTTCAGGATTGTAACTTCTGAGCTTGGTTCCTAGAAAGTTGTGTTTCCCAGAACTAGATTAAAACCTACCCAAATGTTGAAAGGAACACTCCCAAGGCCCAGCCATCAGCAAAAGCAAAAAACCACAATTAATATGCCATAAAGCATAATGAATGCCTAGTAGCAAAAGCCACAAAGGAAAGTATCTGCCTACCCAGGGATCCTCCGGTACTCCACAACCAGCAGCCACTGGGTAAAGAGCAACAGTTGCTGGAACTGGGCCCACTTCACGGAGCTGGTAAAACCACCGGGTGACAGAATCAGTCCTGGAACAAACGGGTTTAATTAATTTTTGTGCAGCTGCACAGACAAAACGGTCTAGAGCCAGCTGGTGGTGGCCCTGCCTAGAGAAACAGCAGGTGTGACTTGGCACCTTGTCAAGAAGAAATAGCGAAACCTGAGCTTCCTCTCTTCCCAGGAGTCCTCCACTTCCATTCTCTTTCAAGGAGCCATCAATGACTTACGCGCAAAACCTGCTCTTTGCTGAATGCCTTAAGCTTATTTTGAGTACTCCTACCGGAAGGAACATTCAGGGAATTGAACAGAACAGCTGAATTTTATATGGAGGTAAAAACAGAGAGGAGAAGATAGGGAAGGGGAAGCTGAGCATTTTCAGGTTCATAATTCAGCAGTTAAGACTCACTTTAGAAATAAAAATTACTTTCAGAGGCAAATTATTTTTAGAATTTTTAGAATGCATCAGAGGTGACTATTTTCAGAGTTTAATAAAACATTTCTGTGGTTTTTACTTGAAATAATCATAGACAATTTTTAAAAATGATCTTGTTAAGACTATTTTTCTAAAATATATAAAGTCAAAAAAAAAATCAGTCACAAGTGGTCTTTGAGGAAGAAGACAGCTCAAACTGGAGAAGAAAGATGAATCAATTTCTATGCTAAATATACTTTATAATGTATTGGTCAAGCTTGTGTCTACGTGCCATGAGAACGGCAAACTCACAGGCACACGTGTGTTCTTCATACTCTCTGAGACCATTAGCAGCACTAGAGTAGAAACAACTTCCAGAACTACATTAAGCCATACAATTTACCCTGTAACTGCCCGTCAGCAACGTGTGATTTCTCTCAACAAACCTTTCTTTTATTAAGATTTCTCATACAGGTACAGATTTATTCTGGAGAAGGCAAGACTGAAAATGCTCAACTGTTACTTGAAACTAAAAATAGCCATATCGTTGAGAGTACACGTCCATTTTTGTGACATGCAGTAGTAGTTTCACAGCTACTGAAATCACTGACTGAAGAAATGGAGTGTATTGCCAAAAAATACCAACAACTGAAAAATAACAAGCTCAGTAAGTCACTCATTTTATGTATCTTGTACGCACGTGAAATACAATGCATCCTGCTGCTCATTGCAGTCTGCAGCAGGAAAGGTAGGGGGTTGATTATTTTCTTTTGAAATAAATGCCCTCAGATAAGAAAAAATATTTTAAGAATCTGTAGGCATTTGTGTTTACCAAACCTACAATAATCCACTCCAAGGAGTGCAGGCCAGCCAGTACACAGAGTTCTCCACAGTGAGACATCTACAAAATTGAATTTGCAGAACAGAAACGAAAAAATACATACCTTTGAGAGTTTACAACCAAACATGACTACAGCAACTTTGAAGTCCTCTCTGCTTAAATAGTCTTTATCTTCATCACATGCTTCAAAAACCCACAGAAGGAAAGTGATTTGCATTAAAAAACAATAAACCTAACCTACTATTTTTACTTTGAATATCTGTTACGGAAAGACTAAAATAGGCATTTGCTGAATAAATCATGCCGTTTAAAAAAAAAATTGTTGAAGACTAGTCACATCTCTCAGAAATTTGTTCACCTGCTGGGTTACAGAAGCCAAAAATGGAATGAGTCTATTTAGTTTTATTTTTCTGTTAAGTTCAAATAAAGTTTTCCTACTTCTATGGTTTATGTGCTTATTATAAAAAGGCTGTTTTGGCAAACTTAGAAGATATGGTACAGCCCTCTAGAAAACAAATCACGTCAAATTTGTTTCTGCAAGATCTTGATTTTTTTTTTTTTCCTTTAAAAACACCAAGCATCTTCAGTTCTCAGTCAGGTCACAACATAGACAAAAACTATGAGGAGAGCCTGGAACGCAGGCATACTCTGAAGCCATCAATTTTTCTGAAGTACTTTTCTAAAACAAATACTCTTTCCAGGGTCTATACTTGGATAAGAAATTACACGCACAACTAACAAAACTATGCAACTTTCCGAAGAGCTTTTCCACAGAAGACCTTCAGCAAGTTGATAAAACAGTTAATCTCATAGCACAGAAGACTATAACCCCAGATTGTTTCAGGACGAAGCCCTACGAGCAACTTTGCAGAAAAGGACCGATAAAGTTACCCAAAGAAGTTGAAATACTCATTAATGCTTTTCTAGGTGTAGATTGCCAAGTTTATTGCACGCTGATGGAAGACACGTTATTTGATAATTGCAGTCACAAGCTCATAATAAATGAGAGTAATGAGAACTAAATGCTAAGACAGTTCATTTTGGTAGCCGGAGGAAGCTTTGCTGTAGTCCGTACTCGGATTAACTTTACACCTGTTTTACTCCCACTCCCTGAAGCCATCACGCAGTTACCTCATTAGCAGGGCACCTCAGACACTGTAACTGACACCGAGTTGAATACACGGTGATGCCAACACTGCACCTGCACTAAACTAACATTGAGGTCAAATAAATACTTTTTAGGTTAATTCAGGTCGCTAAGACTGGAGCTATTGCGCCGGTTTAGCAGCTTTGAGAGAGACTCCAAGGCCTCTTGAGCGCCTCTCGACGCCTGGGCGGCCGAAAAAGACCATCAGGCGTTCCTGGAGCCTGACGAGCGAGGAGGAGGATGAGGGGAGGTAGGGAAGGAGAAAAGCCCGAGCCGGGCCCGTTCCTCTGAGGAGCTAGAAGTTTCCCGCCGGCGGGAACAACAGCAGGCCCCGCGCTGCCTAGCAACCCGCGCCCCAGCGCCCCCTCCCGCGAGGCGGGCGCAGCGCCGGCGCCGATTNTCCCGCCGAGCTCGGCTTAGCGGGGAGGCGCCTGGGGGGCGGCTCCAGGCTGTGGTCCCGCTGAGGCAGCTGGAAAGAGTGGCCCTGGGTCAGAGAACTGCTGGAAAGAGTCCAGAGCAGAGCAGAGCCACCAAGGTGATGAAGGGAGCGGAGCATCCCTCTTCTGAGGAGGAAAGGCCGAGGGAGTTGGGTCTCTTTAGCCTGGAGAAGAGGAGACTGAGGGATGACCTCAGGAATGTTTATAAATATGGAAAGGGCAGTGTCAGGAGGACGAAGCCAGGCTCTTCTCAATGATGTTCAATGATGGGACAAGGGGCAATGGGTGCAGCTGGAACACAGAAGGTTCGAAGTAAATATAAGGAAGAACTTTTTCACAATGAGGGTGACAGAGCCTGGCCCAGGCTGCCCAGAGAGGTGGTGGAGTCTCCTTCTCGAGATTTTCCAACCCCCCCCGGATCTGTTGCTGTGTGGTCTGTCCTGGGTGATCCTGCTCTGGCAGGGGGTTGGACTCGATGATCTCCAGAGATCCCTTCCAATCCCAGACATTCAATGATTCTGTGTCTCTTTGGCAGCGTTACCCCGAAGCGTTAGTATCAGTGTGAGAGGTGTCAGGATGATGCACGTCAATCTTTTGATTTTTTGAAGTGTTTTCCTGTGCATGTCCTTATCCTTGCCCATTTTCCGTAGGCGGATTTCCACATTAGCTACTTCCCACTGATAGTTGCTGCCATTGCACGTGTTCCTTTGTTTCCTGGGCACAGAAATAAGTAAGCCTTGTATGCTATGAAATTTTCCTGAGTCGGCAGTTGTGTGGAAATCACACCAAATGCAAAAAAAACAAAGTTCCCGAGTACTGGAGCACTGGAACGGGCTGCCCAGAGAGGTGGTAGAGTCTCCTTCTCTGGAGACTTTCCAACCCCACCTGGCTCTGTTCCTGTGTGGCCTGCCCTGGGGGATCCTGCTCTGGCAGGGGGGTTGGACTCGATGATCTCCAGAGGTCCCTTCCAACCCCTAACATTCTGTGGTTCTGTGAGTAATAAGCAAACGGAAGCTAGGAAGGGAAAAGGAGTTGAGCATAGCAAAAATGCACGCTCTTTGCTTGGTGTTTTGTTTGGTTTTCTTTCAGTCCCTAGGAACATGCTTCAGGAAAGTGCTCATGGAAGGTGGACAGTATCTAGCAGTGATGAAAGTACTGAGGAAAATTCTGACAATGAAAAACCATCTACATCTTCAGTATTGGATGCTGCAAGCGGTAGAACAAGCGGGCCACAATATCCGTGCTCTGAAGCTAGGAAAGCTGCTCACAAGAGAAAAGGTTCTCCCCTGAAGCTCAGTGATAAAAGTTTTTCTACAGAAACGCCTCCAGCAGGAAAACAGAGAGCTAGCCAAGAAGGCCTAGGCTGGTGTCTTTCTAGTAGTGATGAAGAGCCTGAAGATCAGGAAAAGAATGTCCACAAAGAAACACTGAAAGAAGAAAAATGTGATGCACCCAAAGAACATCCTCTGAATCTTCACAAAGCTGCTGATCCTTCAAAGAATCAGAAAGCAGAGGAGTATAATGAAACAGCCGGCGAAGCGCAGGATACTTGGGATTTGTTGAATGGAGGGAACCCTTTCAGGTTTTTTCTCACTAAAGTCAGAGGAATTGAACACAGCTATAATTCTGGAGCCTTGCACATAAAAGGTGAACAAGTGGCTTCTACAGAAGTGGGCTTTTGGGAGACCTGTTTGCAAGGGAATGTTTATTTTAAGTTTGTGGATATTTTTAAATGCATATATTCCTTGGTGAAGCTGAGGCTTCATATTCTAAATCTGCAGTTTGTGGGCATTCGTTCTGTTATTTTCACCTTTTCTCTGTTAAAAGTAGAGTGTGTAGAACATTAGTTTGCTGCTTCTAATACTGTTACAACCTCTGAGTTATGCTGCGCAAATCTAACATGTATTTAGCCAAGGCTAATCGGGTGGTGCTTCTTATTGCTGCTTTTCCTGTGAGTTCATCTGGGCAAAACAGCTTTCCTTTGTGGCTCTTAAAGGGCTGGTTTTCTTGGGTGCCGAACCATCCTCCTGGAGTAGTTGTTTGCACTTGTCATCATGCTACCAAGGGGTTTGAACCTGATAATCCACTACTACTTGGTGCAGTAGAAGATAATGCTTTTGAGGTTCTGTGGCTGGCACTCTGGGTCCGTTTCAAGCCGATTAGAAATGAGCATAACTGAAGATGGAGTGAAGCCTTCAGTGTGTGGTGCTGGTGCTTCGGGAATGCTGTGTGGTTGTGTGTTGATGGCGGGGGGAGCAGCTCTGTGCACCTGTAAACATCCCTTCCTTCAGAAATGAAATCTCATACATCACAAAAGAGAGCCAGAAACAAGTGTTAACGAGAGGTTTATGGACAGAAATGCAGTAAAATTCAGCAGGACAATTTTGTAGTTCTTTGAAGGAGAACAAGCGGCTGAAAACCTACACAAGTAGGTTGTTGCTTTTCCTCGACCTGCCGTGTTCCCCGTGAGCAGTGATGGTTGCTGCTGGCCTGGTGTCAGACCTCCGTTGCTGTACCGCTCTAGGCCTTTATCTGCTTTGAGAATTCATTGTGGCTTTTGGCCTTGGCCTCTCGTAGGAGTAGTTGTTTTCTAGGTGATTAGTTGAGCTGGTGGAGGGAATGAGTTGGGTTTTTGGGGGATTGTTTGACCGGCAAAACCAGATTTCTGTAGAGATACGGCATGAAATATTTTTGTCTGCCCTAGAAGGTTATTTGTAGGATATGTTTTCAAGTTGCTGCTGTGCTTCAGTTACTGAGGTAACTCCTCAGTGAGGTTTATTTCCTGTGTTACCCTGAACAAACTGAAGTCAGTCTGCAACAGATAAATCTAAGCATTTAACTGTGCCCTCATTGCTTCTACTCTGCCACAGTTGAAGCCTTCTCTATAGGGGAAAGAGTAGTTTCATGTTCTTTTCTCCATGCAATCTTGGTCTATTTCCTAAAGAGTCTTTAAAATTTATTTTCTAATTGGAGGGGTTTAATGCTTTTTATAAGCACAGGACCATAAGAATTTCACAGGAGACTTGAATATTCAGAACAGTAAATTTAATTCTGAGTGTCTCTGTTACACCAAGCCTGTGAACAATCCGGCCCTTGCGTTACTGTAGGTATCAAACCGTTCAACATGTGAAATGTTTACTCAAACCTTTTTTTACTCAATTATGCTCTAATGTTTTTAATAGATATTTTGTCTCCGCTTTTTGGGACTCTCGTATCTTCTGCCCAGGTGAGTTTGCCGTTTGCAAAATTGATTTCACTTGCTTCACTTTATTCATCTGAAATTTGATAATGCATGTTTGTGCCACATAGCTAGTATTAGCAGGGACCTTTGTTAAAATACAGAGGGAACTCTAAATATTTTCAACTGTACAACAGTATATTGACATATAAAAATCATCCTGTGTTCTGTTTAGCATTCAGGCAATTACAAGACTGCTTTCAGTCCCCTGGTGTTGGGGAATGTGCAGCTGAGAAAATGCCTATTTTTGTGCACGCAACCTATTTTCTTGAAAGAAAAAAAGCCTTGCAATCTAGGAATGATTTTTTTTTTTTATTATTATTGTGTAGAAGTTTTTGCCATCTGTTATAGTATAAGCACATGGCAAAAAGATGGTTCTTGAACCAAAGCTTTTACATTATGTGTGTGTGATTTATTTTTTTTCCGCATGTTAAATTTTCTGCACACTAATATATGCTTTTGAATAACTTATGTCCTGAATTGAGACATGAAAGAAAGAGTGTGAAATTCAAAATACACCTGTTTTTAAAACATGCTGTGTTTGAGTACAGAGTGATGACTTTACACATGAAGCTTTTCTGCTGTAGTTTATTGTTCTGACAAACGGCTTTTCTTTTTAATAAGTCTGTTGTTTTTTTTCTTGTGCACAAGTTTAACTACTGCATAGATGTGGGATGGCTCGTACGACAGTATCCACAGGAATTCAGGTATGCTGATTTTACAAAAACTAAGTGATAGTTTCCAAATTGTTCTGTCCCTGCGAGTTCCTGCTGTAAGTAGATTGTAATTCTTGGTTCCAGTTACAAATTATCATTCCCATTTGTGTATGGGTAGACTCTTGGTTTTCCTTGTACTCTTATTCCACAATTGTAGCTCTCTAGTGATTTCTTGCCTCTTTTCAAGACTGTTAAATGGTCAAAGTTTGGTGAGGCTGGTTTCTGAGGTTTGTTAATTAACACTGAGGAGGTCCCCTTGTGGGTGGCAATGACGATGCAGTGGATGGTCTATCAAGACAGAACAAGAAGTTTTTGCCGAGTTCACTGAGCCGAGAGCGAGGTAGCGCCAGAGAAAGGAAGGAATGTAGGAAGGCTGCAAGTAAACGATGTGAAAATTATCGGGATGATGTGCGGATGGGATATGGTTGGAGTTACTGGATATTCCTGTGAAAGCCGTTCTTATGTTTGTTGGAAATGGCTTTCTGACAGTTGGAGCCTGCTGCAGGTGTCGTGAGTTTATGATGTGCAGCTTTCTCTCCTTTTCTTTGCATTTTACTGGAAACCCCCTAACACAAAGTATTAGGCAGTCAACATGAGAGTACTGCCAGAATAGAGCTCTCTCCTTTTCCCTCCCATTTTTCCTCTCCTCTCTCTAAGGTAGCAATGATTAAATTGTCTTAGATCACACTGTGTAGCTCAATATTTCCGAGAGCTTTTATGTGTCTGTTTCTGGCTACGCAGACAAGAGTTCCTTGCAAGATCTTGTATTATTCGTTTCTGTTTTGGTGTCTGATTTACTCCATGCCTCCTGTTTTCTGTTTTTTTTTTTCCAACGAAGTGTTTTAGTGTCTTTCTCTTAGAGGTTCTATTGTAGTTACTGCCTTTCCAAGTTAGTAAGGCATACAGATTTTCGTGCCATCTTTCTGCTGGGCTATCAGATTTAGGGGCCAGAAGTCATAACTCCATGGAGTAGTTTAAACTGCTTACTAATTCATTTGATGTTTTAATAGTAATCTCCTTTTATTTAAGGAAGAAGCCACTGTTGATAGTTCATGGTGAAAAGAGAGAATCCAAAGCTGAACTGCTTGCACAAGCACGCCCTTATGAGAACATCAGTTTTTGTCAGGTAACTAACATTTGTATCATGCTTTGGTTGAAATTAAGTCATCTGTTGGACTCACTCTCGTTATGGATTGAGAGAGACACAACTTGTATTGGAAGTCAAGTATTTATGACTGTGCTGTAAGGAATATACTTACCAGGATCATAGGAACATGGTAACTGTGTTCCTGGTCTTCTGCTATTGCAGGAGACCACCAGCCAGAAAAAGTTTGCACTGGAAAGCTGCCCACAGAAATGTCCTGGGTCACCCCAAAGAGCTGCACGCCCTGTCCACTAACATCTTACACTCACCTTCTTGTCATGGCAGGAAAGGAAGCACTTTTTGTGTGAAGTGCAGAACTTCCTCCTAGTGTCACTGTCATCTTAGCTCTCATCAAAGACTTATTATTTGTCCAAGTATGTTTTACGTGAGAAAATGCTGTGACAAATAGTCATCATAATACTGTTAAAATTGTGGAGTAGCAGCAACTTTAGATTTAAGATTTCCAATATGCTAACAATAAATTTGTGTTCTTGCATGTACTGTTTCCTTTTCAGCCAACAAGAATCTGAATACCATATGGGACATATTGCAAACTTGTCAGTGTAGTTAATGGTAAGAAGCAGGGGGAAACAGCATTTCTGATGGTTTTCCTATTTAGTGTGGTGCTGCAGATTCTTCTGGTAGTCTACATGCATTTCATCATGCTAGTACTCCAAAATAAAATGTACATGTTACAGCTTTTCCTCCACGCCCACATTCACCAGGCATAATGTTTGGAGCTACCACTGGCTAAAAATCTATTCTTAACACCTGTAGCTCATGTTTCATTCTCTCCCTAGAAATTGTGCTGTAAATGCTCTTTAGTAAGGGCAAAGCACTGATAAAAAAGCATTTCTGTCTGGCTTCTGGCCTCTTCTTTGCAATGCTACTGCTTGTAACAGTCATTCTATGCTTCAGAATCACAGAGTGGTTGAAGTTGGAAGGGACTTCTGAAGATCCTCATGTCCAGCTCCACTGTTTGAGTTGGGCCACCTAAAGCCGGTTGTCCAGGACAACGTCTGGATATGTTTTGAACATCTCTGAGGCTGGAGACTCCTTAACCTCTCTGGGTAACCCATACCCAGCGCTCAGTCACCCTCACAGCAAAAAAGTATTTCCTCGCGTTCAGACGGAACCTCCTGGGTTTCAGTTTGTGCCCGTTGCCTCTGGTCCTGTTGCTGGGCACCACTGAAAAGAGTCTGACTCTGTCTTATTAGTACCCTCTCTTCTGGAGTTTATACGCACTGACCAGATCTCCTCTGAGCCTTCTCTTCTCCGGACTTGAATGGTCCCAGCTCTCGCAGCCTTTCCTCTTAGGAGAGATGCGTCAGTCCCTTAATCATCTTAGTAGCCTTTTGTTGGACTCCCGGCAGCGTGTCCGTGTCTGTCCCGTTCTGGGGAGCCCAGAATTGGACCCTCTGTTGCCAATGTGGCCTCACCAATGCTGAATAGAGGGGTAGAATCGCTTCCCTCAACACGCTGGGCAACACGCCAAGTGCCACCCAGGGCACCGTGGGTCATCTTTGCTTCAAGGGCACATCGCTGGCTCCTGTTCGAACCTCAGGTCCTTTCCTGCAAAGCTGAGTTTCTGAAAATACCGATGGTAAGAAACCAGAAACTCTGCTGAAGCAGTTTCAGCAGAGAGTTGCATTGCCATTTAAAGTTTAACTTCGAGCAGTTAAAGAGTACATATAAAAGTGTTGAAGGGAAAACCAATGTGTTTTGTGATCTGCCCGCTAGAGAGCAGCACCTCTCCTAACATTCTTCCACGTAGGGATCAAGAGAAGCTTTTGGGCTGGAAAGGCCCTTTAAGCATCATCTAGTCCAGAACCCTGAATGCACAGTGGGAATTTTTAATGATCAACATTTTTTTCGTTTTGATAGGCTAAACTGGAAATTGCATTTGGAACTCACCATACGTAAGTAGCAGCTGTGAAGCAGAAGCTCCACTTGTAAAGATGAGCACAGAGCTGGAAGATGCAGTTACCATGATTAGACTATGAACTAGTGCCTTATTTATAGGATAGGAAGACAGATTATTACTGTCTGTGAAATTACTGTTTGTTAAAATATCATTCTGAAGGCTCAGAGTATATTGGTAAAATTTAAAAGTGGTATCCTTCATAGAATCATGAAATCCTAGAATGATGGGTATTGGAAGGGACCTCTGGAGATCGAGTCCAACCCCCCTGCCAGAGCAGGATCACCCAGGGCAGACCACACAGGAACAGATCCAGGGGGGGTTGGAAAGTCTCCAGAGAAGGAGACTCCACCACCTCTCTGGGCAGCCTGGGCCAGGCTCCGTCACCCTCACAGCAAAGAAGTTTCTCCTCATGTTGAGGTGAAACCTCCAATGTTCTAATTTAAACCCATTATTTCGTGTTCTATTGCTGGGCACCACTGAAAAGAGATTGTCCCCTTCCTCTTGACCCCCACCTCTCAGAGATTACTAGACATGAATCAGATCCCCTCTCAGGCTTCTCTTCTCCAGACTAAACAGCCCCAGTTCACTCAGTCTCTCTTCATAGGAGAGACGTTCTAGGCCCTTCCTCATCCTTGTAGCTCTATATGTATCATGTTCTATATGTATCTGTTGCATTTATCTGCAAGTTACTTTAATATATATAGACTGTATGAGGCTGCTAGCAAAATATAGGGGGGTAGATTACTGACTGCCATGTGAGTTTGGCGTGCACATGGATTGAGTCTCAAGTGTTTGCACTATGCAGGACAAAGTTTTTGAAAATAATTATCTTGGAGCATTTTAACGAATTGTTAATTTACCTCTTGCTCTCAATGTACTTGAAATAGATGAAGTTTTAATTTTTATTTTTTTTTTAAAAGGAAAATGATGTTGCTGTCATATGAAGAAGGTCTTCGAGTTGTGATACATACATCCAATCTTATTGCTGAAGATTGGCACCAGAAAACTCAGGGGTGAGCAACGATCTCTAGCAGATGATGTTTGCTTTGACACTTACTGTAGGTATCTGCTACTGCTGGAGACAAGGTCAGATGATCCAATGCTGCAAGTCTTACACTCAGAAGAGAGATCTAGCCTTAAAAAAAAAATAAAAATCAAACCTAGTATGGTGGTAGCTATCTCTAAGCCTGAACTCTACTTGCTTCGTTCTGTAAACATAATGATGTCCTGAGCTGGCCGTTACTTTAAATCTGGTCTCTATTTTATAGGCTTCTGAATTACAAAGGATAGTATCAACATGTTGTAAAATTAATAATGCAGAACCCTTGGTTTCCTTGGGTACAATAATACGTGACTGGAAAGAAACACTTGGTTTTTTCTATGTGTCATGCCCGCCCGATTTTATTCTGGTGCAAGTTCTGGAGAGGCAACCTACTGTTGTGGGTTGCTCTTCAAAATACACAGAACTTTCAGTTGCTCAAATTGATTGATTTTTCTTTTTTTTTTTTTTTTTTCTTCTATCTCATTACCCAAAGCAGTAGCATAGCAGAATGCATTGCAGTGTTCTATTCAGACATCAGATCTTGACGAAAGTCTGAGCCTGGCTTGTTTACCAGCGGTGAAAGCTGTTAACTCTGAAATCTGCACTGAGTATAACACCTGACAACTCTGTAGTTGTGAAGGAAAGTCCCTTTATAGTTAGTATTGCAATAAACCTGTTCAGTGTTCATTTAGGACCTTCAAATGTGTTTAATTGTGTATTAAAATCATGTGTTGATGTATAGTGTCCTTGTTTTTGTGGCTTTATTTTTAGAATATGGCTAAGCCCTTTATATCCAAGGCTACCTCAGGGAACAACTGATTCTGCTGGTGAATCTGAAACTAATTTTAAATCTGACCTAATAAGTTACTTGATGGCTTACAATGCTCCTACGCTCAAGGAATGGATAGACTTGATTCAAGAACATGATTTATCAGAGACAAGGTATATGTTATCTTGTGTTTCTAGTAACTTGCATGCTTTTTTTTTTCCAAAAAATGAAACATCTCTGTTAGACTGTGGGTTTATTTTGTAAGCTTACTTTGTTTCAGACTTAAGCGTTCAAACCTGAGTCTAACTTTAGGCAGTTTTTTAAATCTATCTTATGCAGATTATGTTGACTTGACAAACTTTTAGTTTTATAAATCCACATTTTAAAGGAATGAAAAATGGTGCATCGGCAGTAACTTGACAGAAGGTAGCTGTAAGTGAGAGGGACTCAAGAGTTTTATTTAAGTAAGCCTGGCTTAGATATTTGCTTCAATAAAATTATCGAGGGGGAAAACTGCATTGTATTGGATTTGTTTAGAGGGATCATCTAAGCAAAAATTATTGTAATGGGAATTCTTCTGTATTTATAAGGTGAAGTTCAATCCAGGTGCAAGAGAGCTGTACTTTGCAGCCGAACTATTAGGTACCCAGGTGAAATCTTATGCCTGATTCTGCTGATCTGGATGTAGCAGTAGATTCGCTTTACTCAAAATGACATTCCTGGTCCTGTGCCCAATGAGCTCTTTGCATTTCTTGCTGACATCCTCTGTTTTCTGTGGTTTTGTACACAGAGACAGATGCAGTTTTTATCTAGGCTGTAGAACAGCCTGATGGTGCATGAGAGCCATATAGGGTGCTAGTGATAAAGCACACAGCTGAAAATCCACTTTTCTTTAGATTGTGAATCTGAAGTGTGAAAGAGGAAATGTTTCTGGCTGCACCTCCGTCCTCATCCTTGCTTGTAGGTTTTACTTAAATACCTTATGACTTTACAAACCAACACACTCCAGAGCTGTAAATAACTTGGCGTTGCTTTTTTTGTCTTTCTCTAGAGTGTATCTGCTTGGTTCTACCCCTGGACGATTTCAAGGTAGCGATAAAGAAAAGTGGGGCCATCTTAGGCTCAGAAAGGTACTTAAAATTAACCTTTTTTTGTTGGTCTCCTTTTAATTGTAATTTTGGAGAGCATTCTTTAGTCCCTTTCAATTTTTCCAGCTCTGATCAGCAATCTTACTGTTACGGATCAAGTTAGCAGTAACATAAGCTCGCAACTTCTGACGATGTAGACTTTGCACAGTCCTGGGCATTCCTACCCTGGTCAGCTTGTGGTCTGAGTTGTCCTGTGCTTACAGATATCTGAGGAATCATCCTCCCTTCAGTGACTTCCCATCAGCTGCCGTTGTCTCTAGCCAGTGTCACCCTATCAAACTCTAGTCTTCTGTGACTGGGAATCAAATACAGCCTTCTTCAAAGGCACTCTCTGAGGAAAGAGGAGTTGATAGGGACTTGACTGCACATAGGGAACAGGCTTCTTTTATTTTATTGCTTCAATGTTAAGGGCTATTACAATTGTGGTTTCTTTCCCTAATGACCTGGCAAAAAAACCCACCAAATTAAAAAACACTTAGCTGACATCTATTCAGTCAGGTTTTCAGTTTTGCTCTAGAACATTTCTAAGATCTTGGTTTATTTTTTTAATTATCATTAATTTTTTAATCAGCTGAATAATTAGTAACATGGATTAGGTTTGGGGTTTTTTTAAACCCTCAAACCACCCAGACATTATTTAGATAAGCCATAATGGTAAGTCTTCATGCCAGGTTGCATATCTCAGGTTTGTAGGGCCTCTTTTTCAGTGTTTATTTAGAATCAGGTGAGGTATTTCATGTCAGCTCCTCAGTGCCTCTCATTGTTGGGGAATTCTCAATCTGCACCTCCTTCTGAAGTGGCATTATTTCAAAATCCATCATGAGTTTTGTGGAATATTAATGCTGTCCATGGCAAACTTCAGTGACGTACAAAATGTCTATTTGTCACCTTACTTTTCAATACAAGGTGACTCTTTCAGACCTCCCCTTACTCGTAAAGAGCTTGCCAGTTCTGATATGTTTTGTCTGCGTGTTTGTTGGTTTTTTAGCCTAGTGAGACACTTCATGAAAACAAAATAAAATGAAAGAAGCCTGTAAAGGATAAAGATGGTTTTGTGGCAAATGTTTCTGTGATTAAAAAGATGAAATTTTTCTAGTGACAAGACAGATAGACCTGGTGACACTACACTGGTGACTGAATTCATGCAGTCGTGTCCTCTCTAGAGGAGTAAAAAGGTAGCCACTACACGCAACTTACTGTGTGCCTATCATCCGTCTGGTTTTAATGTGACTTTGAATTCCATTCACAGCGAAAGAACCCTCTAAAAGGATTCTTTCCATTTTCTCTTCAATTGTTCTTTTTCCCCTCTTATTGTAGGCTTCTATTGTAGCTGGGTCTTTAGGATATGAGAGGAATTTTATGGCCAATAACCACCAAATATAAAAAGATTTGGTTAATTTATTGTGACTTTGGAAGCTAATGTTCAGTGTTATTCAGGAAGAGCTGCTGGCATTCTTTTTACCCATTATATACTTTTCTTGCTTCGGTGCTTCTGAATAAAGCTTGTGATGTTTGATCTTCTCTTGAAGGAACAGTGGGTTTATTTGGAGAGCCTGATGACTGCTTTTATTACAAAGTTAGATAGCAAGAATGTTGATCTCTCTCTGTCAGAAGTGAATTACAGAGGATTTAATGTCAGAAGCAATATCAAACCACCAATTAGAGGTATTTTTTTGCCTGTTGAAGTCTAACAGTGTTTTAATTTCCCTCATTAGCTTCTGAAAGAGCATACTTCATCAAGACCAGCCCAGGAATCCTGGCCTGTTGTTGGCCAGTTCTCAAGCATTGGTTCAATGGGAGTTGATGGGTCCAAATGGCTGTGCTCGGAGTTCCAGGAGAGCTTGGTGGCTGCAGGAAGCAGTGCAGCAGCTCTCCTTAAATGTGATGTTCCAATGCATTTGGTATGTCTCTTAGGTGCCAGTGACCTTTATTTAACATTTGTTCAATTGTTGTTTCAATCTTCAGAAGTGGTTTGGTTTTTAACTTTCAGAAGACATTACTGTAGTTTCCATCCTGAAGTCACAAGAATGCCGCTTAGTGACACTTATGTGTAGTATCCTATAAAAAATTTACTGTCATTTTCATCTGCATGACACTTGAGTGTTTATATAATTTAATTGAAATTCCATTCTCATCCTCTAGTTTGTCTTCCATTGAGTTTTGTAGTTGCAGCTGTTTCTGCTGCAGAGATGTAACTGAACCCTGAGAGGTTGATACCTAAAGCAAATTATTTTCTAACCTGGTTATTTGGTTACTAGCCCAACTAGAGGGAGGAGCAGAAACAAGTTTGTGACAGGAGCTTGTTAAATCAAGGGGAAAATGTCAAATTACGCCCTTGCTGTGTCCTGATTGCCCCTACATACTCATATTTGAGACATAAGTCTAAAATCTCATAGAAGAATGTTACGACCTTGCTTTGACCATCGTGGAAGTGGTTGAGGCGGGATTGTTTGAGTCTTGCTACCTAATTTGGACAAGCTTTTGTTGCTGGCACACAACTAGTATTAAGCTTCAGTGTAACTGTATTCATTCGGAAAAGCGAACCTTTTAATGTTATTTTTTGTCAACTAATTTTCATTATTTGAAGTGATTTTTGTTAGAAATTGACAGGTTATGTATTTAGAGCTATGTTTTATTTTGTTTTTCCCCTCGTCCATGAAGGTTTATCCTACTGTGAACAACGTGAGGCAAAGTCTGGAAGGCTATCCTGGTAAGCAGATGAATCCCCACTTTATTAGGTGGTTTTTTTTTGTGGTGGTAACGTCCTGCAAAATCATTGATTTTGAATGAACATGAAGTTGTCATCTTGTTGAGCACTCCATAGAATGGGTGGCAATAGAATCCTTTTATTACTGTTGCTGGAGCTCTGACTCCAGCTCTCCTATTGTGACTGAATAGGAAAAGCTTTGTGGACATTGGTCTATGATGTTTAAGTCTGTATAGCCGTGTTCATATGTCACTGCATAAAAAGAAAACAGCTCTTGCCCACTGTTCTAACTCCAGTCATACTTTCATTTCAGCAGAAAATTAAGGCTTGAGTCTGCCAAGTTCT
Source organism: Baryphthengus martii (assembly GCA_013396935.1). Taxonomy (NCBI): domain Eukaryota; kingdom Metazoa; phylum Chordata; class Aves; order Coraciiformes; family Momotidae; genus Baryphthengus; species Baryphthengus martii. Next base: position 316,009 of record VWZK01006488.1, on the reverse strand, counting down.
CCTTCTGTTTTCTTTGCAGTGTCATCCTGCCCATCAGATCCAGTGGAGAACCTTTCACTACTCGTTAGTTGTTTTTTAAATATCGCAATATGTAGTTGTTCCGTTCAGTCTTCCTATGTTTGTCTTCATGAAGTCAATATATTTGTGTAGAAAGCGTAGCCCCATCCAGCATGCAAGAGGAAGCGGTACTGTGGCACGCTGACGCAGCAAAGCTGCGGTTTCTCAAAGTCCGATTCGTCTTCAGACCATCAAGGCAATTGGAAGAGATTCCTGAGGACTGACAGAAAGGAATTCTTTCCTGTCATCAGGAAGGGGAAGGAGGAGGATCTGGGGAGCTATAGGCCTGTCGGCCTCACGCTGATCCCTAGGAAGGTGATGGAGCAAAGAATGCTGGAAGCCGTTTCTGAACATATGATGAATAACAAGGTGATCAGGAGTAGTCAGCATGGATTTATAAAGGAGAAATTATGCTTCATTAACCTGATGTACTTTTGTGACAAGATGACTGGATTGATGAATGAGTGCACTGGATGTTGTTTGTCTCAGCTTTAACAAGGCCTCAGACGCCGTCTCCTGTAACATCGTTACGGACAACCCGATGACGTACAGGCTGGCTGAGAGGACAGTGAGGTGGGTTGGAAACTGGCTGAAGTGCCAGACCTGGGTGGTTGTGATCGACGGCACAAAGGCCAGCTGGATGTCAGCCACCGGTGGCGGTGGGTGCCAAACATTGATCCTGGGGCCGTGCCTGTAAAGTCCTCCTCGATGACCTGGGTGGTGGGGCAGAGTACCCCCTCGGTGAGTTTGCAAAAGATACAGACTCAGGAGGAGTGGTTGGTGTATCTGATCGTGGCGCTGGAGAAATGGGCTGACGGGAGCATCGTAGAGTTCAGGAGAGGGCAATGCAAAGTGCTTGCTGGGGCAAGAATAACTCAGGCACTGCTACACACCACAGGTTGACCGGGATAAAGCCGCTTTGCTGAAAACCACCTGGGAGTGCTGGCGGTAGCTAAGCTGAAGATGAGCCAGCGACTGCACCCTTGTGTCAAGGAGGCCAACAGCGTCCTGGGCTGCATTAGGAAGCAGTTGCCAGGGGGTGACCCACCCCCTCTCTTTAGCACTGGTGAGACCACATCTGGAGTGCTGTGTCCAGTTGTTGGCTTCCTGATACAAGACAGATGTGGATATACTGAACCAAGTCCAGCTAAAGGTCGTGAAGATGGGTAAGAGACTGTCACAGAAGAAGAGGCTGAAAGCACCGGATAATTCTTCAGTCTGGAGAAGATTTTCCGGGGAGATGTTATCAATATGTATAAATACCTTACAGGAGGATGCAAAGTAGATTCTTTGCATGGTGAGCAGAGAAAGAACAAGAAGCAATGGACGTAAATCGAGATGCAGGAGATTCCAGCGTACCCTTACAGCAAAAATGTTTTCTGATGTTTTAAATGGAACGTGTTACTCTGAAAGGCTGTAGAGTCTCCATTCTTGGAGATGTTCAAAACCTGATAAAGATTGTCCTGAGCAACATGCTCTGTTTAACCCTGCTTGGAGCAGGGGTTTACTCTATGATCCCAGGAGAGGTCACTGATGCAATCTCCATGATGACTCCTTGTGGTGGGTTTGACCTTGGCTGAGCGCCGGGTACCCACCAAGTCGCTCTATTGCTCCCCCCCTCTCTTACTCAGAACGACAAGGCGGGAAGAGAATAAGATGGGAAGAGCCTGTAGGGTACGATAAAGGCAGTTTAATAGGAGCGGGGAAAAAAAAAAGGCAAAGAACAAAAAGCAAGCCACGCACGAAGCGAAGCAGAACAAGATCTTATTCTCTCCGTCCCATCAGCAGGCAATGTGTGGCCTCTCCCGGGAAGCAGGGCTCTGGTACACGTAGCGGTTGCTCGGAGGACAAGCGGGTTCATGACCCCAACCCCCTTCTCCTCTCTCTTCCTTTTATACTTGAGCTGACGTCACGCGGTGTGGAATATCTCTTGGGTCAGTTTGGGTCGGCTGTCCTGACTGTGTCCCTTCCCAAGATCTTGCCCACCCCATCCCACTTGGAGGAGGCGGGGGAGATGTTGGAAAGCCAGCCTTGGTGCTGTGCAAGCGCTGCTCAGCAGCAGCCACGACACTGGCGTCTGATCTGCCTCCCAGTCCAAAGCCCAGCACCATAAGAGCTGCTCTGGGGACCACTAACTCCAGCTCACCCAAACCCAATACACTTCTTACTGTCAATTCTTTCTTATTGTGAAGTAACTTGGTGAATTATAACTGTGCAGACGAACAGCTCCGTGGGCTCCTGCTGTGTTAGTGCGTTCCTGAGAGCGGCCCAGTTTTTCTAACGCTTCCTTACGGTGTCTTCTAGGACAGGTTGAATGTAATAGGCGTTGCATCAGGTTTTTAATACACAACGCTAATGAGACTTAGTGTGCCGTGGCTGGTTCTTCTTTGTTAAATCCATTTCGAGATACGTTAGCCAAAGAACAAATCAATACAAATACCATTTCATCAGAGAAGTTCTTGCTTCTGAAAATAATGTTGTCTGGTGCTTCTGTGTTGGGCTTGTTGTTTTGGGGTTTTTTTAGTTTGTTGTTTTTTGCTTTGTGGTGTTTTGGGGTTTTTTTTGTGCTGGAAGCTGCTTGTTTCCTCCCCTCTAGCTTCTATAGGTAATGATTCTAATCTGTTGATACCAAGTGGTATCATAACAAAAAATTAGCAGTGAACTTCTGTCTTCTGAGAGGACTTGATTCTATAGCCTGTATATTGTTTATCTTTTTACTAGTGTAAACCTGCTACATAGTGTTTAGGAGCTCGCTAAATTGTAAGGATGGAAAAAATACAAAAAGCCAACCCCAACTACGTGCCTTTTTATACTCCTGGAGCATTTAGCCATTCTCTGAAAATAAGTCATGAGGATAGTACAGATCACTGATTCGCCAAGATGTTTACTTTTAGAATATCTTTCAAAAAACAAATGTCCATGTTCTGTTTTTTTTTTCCCTTAAGCTGGTGGCTCGCTTCCATACAGTATACAGACGGCACAGAAACAGCTGTGGTTGCATTCCTATTTTCAGTAAGTAGAACTCAATTCTTTGTGTGGTTTGGTTTTTTCTTAGACTGTATATTTAAACTTACAATGCTGTGACGATTGAGTGTTAAAAGAAAATTACGGGGAAGTCGTCGAAAGCCTTAAATGCCTTTAGTTGCTTATCTGCTGGTCTTCTCTCCAAACCATAGTCAAGAGATGCTATTTACCTGCAAAATAATGTGGGATCCTTGTTGCTAGTGGAAGACACTACCAGATTTTAGATTCTGTAAACTTCTGTTTCAGCTTTCCTTCTCTGGAGTAATGTTACTCCTCTTTCTTTCTTCCTTCCCCCCCACCCTGCCCCATTTATAGTTGTATTTCACTTGCCCACTTGTGCCCACAGTATTAACAGAATTTCAGCTGAGCCACAACAGGGTTAGGAAAGCTTTTCTTTTTGTTGTTTTTAAGTGCAGCAGTCCTGCTGCAGAAATTCTCGGTCCCTTATGGTAATACCATCTCTGGTTGAAGGTGCCTGACGTTTTCCATTAAGAGCTTCTATTTTCACGTGCTCCTAGTTTCGCCAAATTCTAAGTCTGACACATTTCATGCCAGATGTCTCCCTCAGGCTGAATCTTTAAAAATCTTAAGCGTGTTTCGAGAACAATGGGGAAAGTTGTTTTGCACAGATCAAAAAATAAGTAAAATTTACATCTGGTAACCTCTCACAAGACCAGATCTCCCTGTTCCCTTCACAAGAAACTTTGAACTCTTCCAGGTGGAAGTTGCTCTGTTAAGGTGCTTTACCCATAAGTAAGTAAGAGCCTATAAAGTTGTGCGTATCTTCAGAGGGCTGAGGATATAATTGCTTGTTGCAAAGAGCATCCTCCATTCTGGAATGAGAAGTTAACAGCTTAAAATTTTGAGTCAATTTGACTAGAAGTAGCCTGACATGCTCTCACCCTTGCTGTGTGCAAAGCAATTGCTCTTGTATTTTACTTCAGGCCTTTTATAATCTGCTTTGGCGCTTTTTT
>VWZK01006488.1:286596-311919 GCA_013396935.1 Baryphthengus martii | reverse complement strand
TTTTTTTTTTTTTTTTTTTTTTTCTAAAACATGCCCAGAAAGTTCCATGGTGAAGTTGAAATTTAGCTATATTAAGAAGAGATTAAATTAGATATTATACGTGTCTGAAACACCTCCTGGTTCTTTTGGTTTATCACTCCGTTATGCAGTCTGGAAATAAGTTGGCTTTTAGACTGAAGAGAAGCATTTCTTCAATATTTCTTTGCTAATACTGCTTTTACTAAAAGCATCTGAGTTTTTTCCATAAGGTAATTACTTAAAAAAAACAAAACAAAACAGCAAACAGCCAAACCTAATCAGAGACCATAATCACTTTCTTTCCCCTTTTTATTCTTACATATTTTGCTGTCCTAATAGAAATCTGGCCAAAATGTATGCTTCCCTTCCTGATTTTAACTTTCTGGAATACCACTTTTAATCCTTTGTAATTGAAACTACTTGCAATTAGATTACTGTAGCTAGTAAATAGGAATGGAAGTATTCTTGCTAAAACACGGGTTTCAATCATATCTGTCAAAGATAAGGAGGGAAAAAGGCAGTTGATCTCAAAATCATTGTACGTACTTAATACTGAGGGGGGAGGTTAGTGTTCCATTCCCAATTCTACTCTTTTCCATGGTTTTCATTTCTACAGCGGTACTGCAGTTACCCAATTATTTTGTGCCCTCAGCTTAACGTGTGGCTAAACTGTCGGTTGGGAGAGAAAAGCTATTAACAAGAATTGTTGGGTTACGGTATAGGCTTGCGATCTGTGTGTATGGAAAGCGTAGAGTTCTCTAGGGGAGCACAAGTTTAGCTTTTTCTGTATCGTATCTCAGTCTGTTCTTGAGAAACAGACTTAAATGTGGCTTGTGTCAAAATACGAAGATGTCTAATTTGCTGCGAACGTGCAGACAGTGTATCAGCTCCTGTCCTGTACAACCAGGTTTCAGAAACCGTTTTCTTTCCTTCTTTGGGTAACGGAGTTGTGAAAGTCAGTCTTACTGAACTGCAGAGCCTCTTAACTCACGTGAAAGTTAGTCAGCTTAGGTCAGTAATTACAGCTTTTCCATTTCAGTCGTCTTAGGTTTTTAAATGAACACAGTCCACTTAACTGATCAGCTCTGAAATCTTTTTGATTTGCCTTTTAGAAGGGAATGCTAAATTAGAGAAACAAGGCTGTGAGTGCAGGAATGGAAAAGCTTGGTAGGAGAGCCTGATACACTGAGGAGGGTATCTGTCTGGTTTGTTTGTAAGGAAAAAAAAAAATCCTGCCCTTCTGACTACTAGTAAGATTGGATTTCAAGATTAAAAATTCACTTACAGTATTTTCAGCCTTTCTGTAGGGGAAACAGTTATTAAATGTGACAAGTAGAGGGTAGAATTGTTGAAAACATGGTGCTGTAGTATGAATGCATTTTAGACCTCAAAATAAAACTGTCTATAAGAAGAACTCTTTTTTTTTTTTTTTTTTTTTCCTTCCTAGCAAATGGTCAGCAGAAGTCTCAGGTCGAAGTCATGCTATACCTCACATTAAGACATACATGAGGTCCTCTCCTGACTTCCAGAAGATTGCGTGGTTCTTAGTTACAAGGTAAACTACTAACCATAGACCTCTTGCTTCAAAAAAGTCCTGTATAAAGTTCTTGTGAATTGCAGACCCAGGTGAGTTACTGCCATAATCCTTATAATATTGTAAGCAGAGAGAAGAATTTTCACCCATGATTAATATTTCTCATTACATTACCTCTTTTGGGGCTGCAGGTGAAGTAATTCTGTCAGGAACTGTTGGCAGTTGCACCCAAATCTTGTCTGAGGTGGAAGTGCCAATTTTGGGAGTTCAGCATGAACTGAAGTGATAGGTACTTTCAAACCTTGGGTGAAGTTTTTTTAGCACGTGGTGTTCAGGAATGTGCTGGTTTGTACAAAGTAAATATGGGTTAAGCCGAAGTTTGTCCTTGTGCTGCCTTATTGTTATAGAACATGTAGATACCTAATATTTGGAATCTGAGCTTTTGTCAGATTGAGCTGTTAGGCAGTGTAGGTTGAAGTCTAGCTTTGTATTTCTATCATTTTATTTCTTTTAAAGAAGCCAAAAGAAGGGGTAAGAAATTTCTTGACGTGAAGGGAGAGTGTCTTACTGTGAATGAAAAATACAGATGAGTTTCAATTTTACCAACACTGATCCTTTTTGCAACCCTATAAACTACACATTGGGGTCTTTGTGTCTTTACTCTTAAAGGCTCAGTTGCTTTAGTCTTTTATCCTTTTTGTATCCTGGCTCTTGCAATGTAATCAATCATTGATACTGTTGCCTGCAATAGCAGTAGGCATTAAAGCGCTTTTTAAAGTCATTCAAATGCGATGCTGAGTCCACCTAATAGAGGAAGCAATGGTTGCTTTAATTTTTTTCCTTCTGTTCCACGTTTGCTACTACCAAAAAGCATCCATTACGTCTGTCAGTTAAAATGTAATAATCAAGCTTTCTGTTTTGCTGGGGAAGTAGGTTTTGACAACAGAGCTGCATTTATTTTTTGACCCAAATTTGATCTAATTCCTGGCAGATACTGATGATGGATTAACTAAAATACAAGATGGTGCTGAACAGCATATTAAAACAAAACTACCGCTTTGATAAGTACTTGTTCTTCGATGTGTTTGTGAAAACAAAATGCCCGGAGCAAAAGATACTGTTTAACACTTGCAAAAATGCTCTGTACTAAATGTGTTATAATGGAACTGGTCATCATTGAACTAGCCTTTCGTCTTCCCAAGTCATCAAGTTGAAGCTATTCACCGATACAGAGTTCCTTCCTGAAATCTGCAGAGAAGATTCAAAAGGCTCGAATTTGTCTATGGCACAAGTAATCTTGTTTAATTACCCCCATGTTGTACGAATATCCCTCTCTGTGCTGTCTCTGCTGCTCCCACTGTGCTGTAAAAACAGCAATAAGGAATCGCACCCAAATCACTTCCTATGAAAAGACTTTTCTGGTTGAAGTTCTCCTTGTAGAAGTGCATTGCTACAGCTGTGGTGCTTAAGTATTTTCTGCTGTGAAGATGATGCCTTCCTGAAATGCTTTGTTTCTCTTTGCAGTGCCAATCTATCTAAAGCAGCTTGGGGAGCTCTGGAGAAAAACGGGACTCAACTAATGATCCGTTCTTATGAACTCGGAGTCCTTTTCTTGCCTTCAGCTTTCGTAAGTACCTGGTTCAAGTACATACTCTGGGGTATGCTGAGAGTTTGCAGTTCTTGAGGAATACAAATGGGAATGAATAATCTGGTCACTAGGTTCTGCGTTTGCAGGTGAAAGCTGATAGCGAGCGGAGTTTCCGCAGGATAGTCTTTAAAACAGCAATAGTCTGTTTTCTTACACAGCCAGGATGAGTTTGGCATCGATGTCACTTTTGTCATGTTACCGAAAGGCAATAATATTTTAAAATTGCCACACGTACTAAATGTTGCTGGAAAGGATGATTAAATCTCTTTCATGCTTCTTAAAACTTGACTGCGAGTGCATATTCACTTTCAGCGATATGTATGGTTTGTAACCTGAAAAACAATTCCTCATGTTGCACTGATTGCTGGTCTTGCTCCTTCCATGAAATGCATTTGCAAAGCCACGCGACTGTCTCTTGTTCTCACAAGTTCTCAAATGAGTCTTCTAAAATCTCCGCTACGGATCTAAGAACATCTTCATAAAGGGCTGTTTAAAAGCTGAAGCCTTGTACCTTCCAAACCTGCGCGAGAGCAGTCTCGCTATGGAGAACACTGGTTTGGCCCAGGATAGCTTACTCCGGTCTGTGGAGCAGGGAATTGAGAGACATGAAATGTCTTCCCTTTTTTTTTATTATTTTTATTTATTTATTTATTTATTTCAGGTTGATTTTAGTCTTGCTTAGATCTGCTACTTGATAGTGGGGAAATGTGGGGTTTTGTTCCTGTCATTGATTCCTTCTCTGGTAAACCTGCTAGTACCAAAATGTTACCAACAGCAGGTAGTCAATGATCAGAAACCATTCAAACACCTTCCTGCGTGAAACTGCTTCTTCTCCAGAGAAGAAACTTCACGATCCTCTGAAAAAGTGTTTGTATGCTTAAAGCCCTCAGAAATATTTTTCTGGTGAAAAATATGCATTATCTTTCCTAGACAATGTTCATGGATGTTCACATAAGGTTTCATCATTCCTGTTGGTTAGTAATGTACTCCCAGATAAATATTAATTAATATGATGCCATTGCAGAAACGTTTACCGTAACCATGTAATTGTAGTCTCTTAAGATTGCGCTATTAATACTGAATGGCTTCTGGCTGTAGCCGAAGAACTGTATCTCACTTTTTTGATAGGCATTCAGGAGTTTACATAGCGCTGTGGTCTCTGATATCGTGAACCTTAGAGACAATCTCAGATCTTATTCTCCAGCATGGTTTATGTGGACGAAAACTTTAAGAGAAAATGTATTGATCAGGGCCTGAAACAAGAAAAATCCTACAGGTTCCTGTTGTAGGAACCATCGATTTTGACATCACTCTAAAAGCAAATATCACTTGCATAAACAGCTATTAATAATAGAATAATGAAGTGCTGAGCAATAAAATCGTGCAAAAGAGATTTAACAACAACTGAACTCAAGAGGTAAAATAAATTTCTGAGAAGTTTGCTACTGTTGTCTCCAGATGCTCCCAAGTACGGCCCTGGTATGATTGTGCTTAGTGAATGAAGCTTTTTGTCTGAACATAACTGATCACCAGATTGCACAGTCAGTTTACATCATTTGAATATTCCTCTTCTGACTCTGGCTTTTCCATGCATTGCTGGCTTTGGGAAATGACCTCAAATGGCTAGCAAATCAGGAACAATTGAGGTAGTCTTTTTGCCAAGAGTGACCGTAACTGTTTTGGATTTGAGCAATCTGCAAAATTTTCACTTAAAAATACCTCCAAACAAAATGAGAAAAGACACATGCACAAAATAAAAAACCCTGTAAAATAATCAACCCTGTGAGAATTCTTGGTTTATATTCCATCCGGAATCTTGCTTTCTACACAGGATTTCTTGCATGTGGAGCCAGAGAGGGGGCATAAGTACAACAATTTTCGGAGGGCCAAAACTTATAAAAAGATCTTGAATCTTCTTCCTCACAGCTAAAAGTTTAAGTCTTAAGGCCTTTTATCTCATTTTTGGGAGTTTTTCTATACCTCAGTTTCATTCCAAAATCAGACATCATTTCGATGAACAGAATTGTTTATCAGAAATAGAAGATCGTGAAGCATTTGAACCTTAGAAAATTCTTGCAGTCTGAGGTTAAAACTACCGTCTTTGCAATCTAGTTAGACCTTTCTGCTATTAATGACTTTTTCATCAATTTAATAATTTTGGTCTAAATGAACACCCAGTGTTTTTGGTTTTGCTTAGCAATTGGAATACAATCCACTTGGCCATTTAATAGATTGAGAATTATTAAACATTAAGTTTACTTTTTTTGTTTGTGTTGCATCAAAATAACCAGAATTTAAATGCAGTGTCGAAGCCAAGTTTACTGCTGGTTAGGAACACATTGGATACTTACCAAGCATCTGCTCCGGCCTTTAGGGGATGCTTGCAAGCCTGTTTACACAAGAAAATTTAGAGATCGATTCTTTTATAAATCCAATATCCGTACTCTACTAGTAATGACAGCTGTAAAAACCTGTTTTGGTAAATACTCTTGGGTAAACACTTCCTGATGAAGCTCGAGACCACAGTCATCAGGGTGAGAGGGATAAAAGGCATTGGTTGGGTCTACTCTAGTGGCAGGAGGAGTTTCACTGAAACACAGCAGAAAGTTGACTTCTCTCCCTTCTGTGCCAAATCTCTGTTTAGGTACTAGAGAGAATTGGAGGGTGGCTGCGCTGCTTTGAATCTTAAAGGCTTTTCAGCAATTTTTGCTGCGTTCTACATTCGCATGCACGTTCCAAATTTGTTTATGAAATGAGCCCCGGAGAACGCTTGATTTTAAAGTGTGTACGAGTCCTTGATTTATGGCATTCTGTTTTTTTCCTTTTGATCAGCATTTTGGGAAAGGCAGTCAGTGTTCCAGTTTGAATCCCCATTATGTTCAGGAAAAGATCAAATTCTCTTACAGCTATAGAGCTCTATGTTATTTTGACATTGAAAACTTCCCGCAGTGTGGAAGAGTCACTGCTGAAAATCTGACCATTAAATAAGGTGTTGAAAAATGTTTCTTTTTCACATTTGTAGCAGCCAAAAGGAAGAAGAGCTAATAAATTTCATACACTAGGAGCTGGAACTGTAAGCTTGTATAGGAAATCAGCAAGATAGTGTCAGATTAATTACAGAAGCAGGATTAGAACACTGCCAAACTACTCCACTGCTCCCTGCTATCTGATTCTTGTAACTGTCCCCTGGAACAAGATTTCAGGCTTTAAGACCCTGATAATATTACTGTGCTGTCTTATCTAACGCCTGTGCAACTGTCAACCTTACAGCCATAGTTGAGTCGTTACAGTTTTCATCTTGGGACTGTCCATCTTCTCTCTTACTAAGAGAAAATTGTCATGGGAAATACCATTTCTGTGCTGCCGTGTGATTTCTTTTTAAAGTTGAAAATAAACACAACTGGTACTCAATAGAGTCGGTGTCAAATGCAAAAGTTAGGGGTGAGTGACCTCTCTAGGTGATCCTGCTCTGGCAGAGGGGTTGGACTCGAGGTGCTTTCCAACCCCTACCATTGGGTGATTCTGTGACATTCTATCAGTGTTTTCACTTGTACCTCTAATGTGGTTATAGACGTGTAAGCAAGTTGCATGGGCTGGGTAGAGTGGGGTTGTTTGGGAACTAAATGGCTTTTCAGAGCGTGCAGAAACGCCTATCGGGGAAGATGAGTCACTACCAACAAGTGAGTAAGTACTGCTGGAAACAAATTTAACTGTAGGCATCATAGGTCTGAATGGCTGATGTTTTTTTGTTGCGGTGTACATTTATCCGTATGATGCATGCATAGCTCAGGCTTCTGTCTGAAAAGCAGAAACAGCTTCACGCACACAAGACGTCTTTCTGGAATTGCCAGTTGACGGTTGTCGCAGTAGGGTTCAGCACAAATTGGCAAAACTGTCCAACTGGAGCTACTCCAGAGCCGTGGCAAGTCCTTCGTTAGGATTTCTGTGCTAGTCGTGTCCACGTTAATTTAAGGCTTCCTCAGGTGTACAAGCTGTTGTCATTCCAGGGACATTAACTAAATGCATTTGTAATGTTTTAGTAGCCACCAATGCTTTTGGCAAAGTGTTTTCCCTTCTGCAGCTGTAGGATTTAGCATTTCAAGAAGACTTAATTTAACATTGCTAACTTACTTCTAAGGCTGTGTGTTTCAGCCTAATTGATACTCCGCAGTAGATTTTTCTAGTGATAGGATCTGACTCGTGGCACCTTACCCTGTCAAAAATAATTCATTTCAAAGGTGTCATTAACCATTAGAGATGAGAATTTTGTCTATCGGGCCATCCTTTGCCATCAAAGGCTGTGGAAATTTTGTAGCTATATTCAGTAAAAAAAGGAGCCCGCAGCAGGAATTTGAAGTAGAGTAAATGAATACAATTTCTATACATACAGTGGATCAAAACAACAAAAGTTACTTAAACCTGGTCAAGATTTGATCTCACTGAGCAGTTGTAGGGCAAGTTCAGCTTTGCAGAAAGGGTGCTGACAGTCTTGGGATTGTGGCAATCATTTTTGTTTATTCAGGGCCTCTCTTCCTTAAACCTGCAACTGCTGCAGGCTTAGGCTCTCTCAGCCTGGGAAGAATAACATATAGTGAAGCTTTGCTGCAACTCAAGCTCCTCTTCTGGTGACAAGCTGGTTGCTGTGCCTGTCTGACTCGGCCCATCAGTCATTAGAGAATTCACCACCTGATAAGGTCGGCTGGAATCTGCTTCTCTAACATGTCAGAGCGATAGATTAGCTGAACATGTGGAACTGCATCAGTTGTCCCTGCCATGATGGCAGCCTGTCCATGACTCACTTCGCTGCCTTACTTGTACTGCCACTGGTGCTCGGTGGATTGCCTTCTGCTTTTAAAGCAGCTCAAACTGGCCAAAACCAAATTGCACAGGTTGTCAGAGTGTTGTTCCGCGAACCAGCTCAACGTGATCAGGTGGGTGCTAATGCAAGAAAAGAAGTAGGAAGGGCAAGTTCAGGGGGGCAGGGAGATGAGTGTAGGATCCCACTGAGAAAATCTTTTGGCTTGATTTAGGAACCAGATCCTAGGGCTGATCAGTTAAGTTTCGGATCAAAATAGATGTAAATCCCTAGGACCTGGTTGGGGAATGTGTATTGTGCATTAGAATGGTAGAGTCACCCCCCCAGGTATTTCCCTTTTTGTTACACTGGTTAATTTAAAGTAGCCATTGCGGGATGAGCAGAAGGCTTTACTTTGTCTTGTCAAAGGAACATCTAAAACTTGCAGGAATATGTAACATTGAATATATATTTTGGAAGAGAATACTTAGTTATTTTCCTCCCAGGTTCTTAAGTATGGATACTTAATTGTGAAGACTGGCAACCAGAAAAAAAGTCACCTGTCAGTAGTCACATGATAGAGAGTATCTGGGAGCAGAGTGGGGAGATGGACTGCAGCTGTCTGTCTTGTCTTTTCACACTGGGAAATGGCTGTGGAGACACCTGATAACAAGGAGGTGGTCGGAGGTGCAAATATTAATATTTGCCTTATGTACGTGCAGTCATCTGATCTTCAAGTTGTGGTGTTTAGCTTGTGAATCTATCTTATAGAATCTTAGAATTGTCAGGATTGGGAGGGACCTTGAAGATCATCTCGTTCCAACACCCCTGCCATGGGCAGGGACACCTGCCACTAAACCAGGTTGCCCAGAGCCCCATCAACATGGCCTTAAAAACTTCCAGGGATGGGGCTTCCACCACCTCTCTGGGCAACCTGTGCCAGGGTCTCACCACTCTCCTGGGGAAGAATTTCTTCCTAACGTCCAACCTAAATCTCCCCTCCTCTAGTTTGGATCCATTCCCCCTTGTCCTATCACTACCCCACATCCTAAAAAGTCCCTCCCCAGCTTTCTTGTAGCTCCCTTCAAATCCTCTGGCCAGCAGATCCCTGAAGCCATCAAAGTCTGCATGCCTAAAGTCCAGGATCATAAGCTTGGAATACATCCTCCTAGATGTCCCGAGGACCTTAAATTCTACTGCTTCGTGGTCACCGCAGCATATGTATATGCCTTGCAGTGAACTCTGCCTAAAAAGTGCTTCTTGGATAACTTAGTCTGGTTGCCAAGACTTTTGGTTCAGTGTGGTTTTAACCTACTATGTGACAGCAGTCTTAGGTGAAGATAACGGAGAACTAAGACTAGACTTACACTTTTAGAAACGGCAAGTTTGTTTGCAATTAAAAATACGCACAACACTGAAACATAACTGAGCATTCCTGGCGCTCCAGAGACTGTACACTGCAAGCTGTTGAAACGCAGAGCGAGTACTGCCCAGTTCTGATCATTCCGGTTCTTCAGTTTTTGTCATGCCGTTTATGACACTTCTTTGGTGGAAGTTAAACCTTAGAATTAGAGAGGTTGGAAAAGACCTTTGAGATCATTAAGTCCACGTGTTAAAACCTTTATGGCAGTGGTGGGATTCGAACCCACGCCCCCGAAGAGACTGGAGCCTTAATCCAGCGCCTTAGACCGCTCGGCCACACTACCTTGATGTGTTTATGCTGGATGTGCTTAACTTCCTAATCTTAAAATGACTCCACTGGCTTGGGAGTTGGTGCCTTCTGTTTTCTGCCAAATACAAACTCAGAAGTGGATGGTTCCTCCCTTGCCAGCTGTTGACTGCTAGGTTGTGCCTGCTTTTTAAAATGCTCCCAGAATTGGTGCTTTGAGGTTGGGGCTCAGCCTGATGTGCTAGTGCAGGCTCTCGGAAGGATATCGAATGGTTGTTCTCCACAGAGTAGCAGCTGTCTTCATTTACAATTTTAGTGTTTAGGAGAAAATCAGCTGATGCTGACAGTAGATCACAAGCTTCTCTTGACTGAAAAATAGAAAACCTCGTGTCCTGTGTTTGAACCACATTTCCCTTTCCATCTCCATTTGCTTCTCACCTCCTCCATCTTCGCTCTTGCTCTTTCAGCTGCTGGGGATTCCTTTTCAGAGGCTGAAATAAATTACATCTTTAACACACAGAACATGTTGAGACAGTCCCATCACCTGACCACATGGAGTTCTGGGAAGCGTGCTGCAGTAATTATTTTGTTTGAAAACTCCTGGGACTGTCTGACGGAAAGCTTTTTTTAAAGTGTCTGATAAGATTGTAAGATAAACTGAACTTGATCTGTAAAATGGTATAAAAGTTTATGGAATGCTTCAGTTTTCCAAAAGGACTGTTAAAAGAGCCAGTTGGCGTTTGGAAACATAAACTCAGTGGTTGGTCACTAAAATTTGTGTGCACCCTTAGTTCCTTACTGCCCAAACTGTTCAATTTTTACATAGTTTTGTTGAAGAGTGGGTTTGTTTTTTTTCCTATTTACTGGCATGGGAAAGGATAGTCCCACAATCACCTAGTGGAATAGTCAGCTGTCTCCTGTAGATGTTGCTTCAATAGTATCAAAATACTGTGGTGATATCAGTGTTAATTCCCTTTGCTATCAGGGATAGCAATTCTTACCTCTGTCGTGTGGGGTGTTTAGTGGTTTGGTTTGGTTTTTTTATTGTCTGTCTGCAGTCTCTCTTGGTTGGGGGAAGAAAAAAGGCTGGAAAGCAGAACTTTAAAAACCGTCCTACTTTTGTTTCCCCTTCTTCCTCCTAATGCCTACTTTTACAACGTATGATGCTAAGGCACTAATAGAGCCCACAACAGCATATAAAGGTTCATAAGTACAAAAAAAATACACTTTTCCAACTGAGAAATACGCTGCTTAACATTTCAAAATCTACTGCTGTGAGCAGCAGTCAAAGAACAAAATATAGTTGCAGAGGGAAAAATTCTGAAAGAATAGACTAGGGCTGAGGAAAATTTACAAGGCAGGCAGAATGTTTTTAGGCAAGATCCTGCTGGTTTGTTTTTTGGAAACAGCAATGAGAGCTGTCAACATCCAGGAAATGCTCACAACAGACAAAATGTGTGACTTATTTCAGTTTCTATGTGAAGATAGACACGGGAGCTATTTTTAAAAGCATGTGAATCTCCTCAGAGGGCCTTTATTTAAATAATGTATTCCATAACCTAGACTCTTACTCCAGGATGTTTTGAGGAAAAGCGTGTGCTTTTTCTTAGATTAGCATTTCCTGAATGCAAGATCTCTACAGGTTAAATTCTGACAGACAAATAAAACACTTTTGGGATCAACTGATGGAGTCCAGTGAGCTTGGAGGGCAACACCTGAGAAGAAATGAGACTCGGAGAAGAGGAAAATATAGCTGGTGACTACTGAGAAAGAACAAAGAAGAGGAAGCAAAATGCCAGAGAAGAGACCCTGAAGTAATAACAAAGTGCAGAAGGTAGAAGAAATGAAGCAGAAACAAAAATGTTACTGTGTTGAGAAAAAAAAATACCAGGAAAGAAAGTGAGATTAAAACTGTCCTACACATGGTGCCTTTTTCTTTCATGTAGCACGAAAAGCACCTACTGCTATGAACTTTGGTGCGGAATAGGAGGCACGGTTCTTGATACGTGGATTAAAGTGAGATTACGGTGTCTGCACGTAGAGGCCCAAGTAGGTACCTACGTTCCACAGTGTGTGCTTTGACAGCAATGGTTCAAGGAGTTTCGAACTCAGGCGGTGCCAGGCCCTGGGTGTGTAACGCTGGTGCTCTTGCTCAGGCAGGCAGGTGAAGTTCACTGTAGAGTAAGAACCAACTCCTGAGAGAGCACAGAAGAGCAGCAAAAAGCTCCCAGGCACTCAGGGCAATCAAACCTCATACAACCAATTTAAGCGTCATTGCAATTTAAATGTCGCCTTAGGAGTAGTATCTAGGACTGCACACCGCTCAGACTCTCCACTACCTGAAGCCTGACTACTGTAAGTTGTGAAAAAAGCTCTTACCTCCCGACACAGTTCCTGTTCTTTGTGAGCTACGGCATCCCTGGCGTATTTCATGGTCTTTCTACTACAGGCATAGCTCTGGATATTTGCTTTTTTTCTGATTCGAGTGATTCAAGTTCATTGGAAGTAAAGCCGTACAACTTGATTGTTGCTTTTTTCCTAAGTAATTCTGAATTTTGTATTTTTCTGTGCAGTCAGTTTCAAATCTTTAGATATTTATGAGGTGTAAAAAAAAAAAAAAAAAAGCCTGTATCCTGGTTTTAATGAAGTTTTATCAAAATTCCCCTGACTTATAACGGTGTAAGAAGGGCAAGTTTAAGACGGATTTTCATTCACGCAGTCCTTTAGCATGGACCTTGCTTGTTCGTTGCCTCTAGTCTTTCATTTAAAAGGCAGTGGCTTTTACCTAGTCCTTGAAAGAATACAGCGTTTCTTACATCATAACTAATAGTTTTCTCTTACTTCGGGTCATGAGGCAACAGAAGCGCCTCAATTCTAAAGGAGTTTCTTGAACTGACTTGCTAGAACTGCTGTAAGACAGCCTGATGTCCTTTGCCAGCTCTTCCTTTTCTCTGCTCCTATGCTGCTTGAATGTCAAAGTCAAAGGTCAGAGGCTGCTTTGTCTCCCAAGCTTTGAGTGGTCATAGGAATGTTGCTTCCTCCAACTTAATAATGCTGACATTTGGTGAAGTAAAAGTGTAGTAAAGAAGAACTTACACTACTTTAAAAGTACTGTAGATAGATGAGACTATCAATTCAGCCATCATCTGTGTTTGATAGGATTATTTAGTGGTAATGACATCTCTCCTATGAAGAAAGGCTGAGAGAGTTGGGATTTTTCAGCCTGGAGATGAGAAGGCTCCAGGGAGACCTTAATGCAGCCTTTCAGGACTTACAGGGGACTTACAAGAAAGATTGGGACAAACTTTTTGATAGGACCAGTAGCAATATGACATGGGATAATCGTTTTAAACTAAAAGAGGGTAGATTTAGACTAGGTATGAGGAAGATATTTTTATGGTGAGGGTGGTGAAATGCTGGAACGTGGTAGAAGCCCCATCCCTGGAAACATTCCAGGTCAGGTTGGACAGGGCTCTGAGCAGCCTGCTGTATTTGAAGATGTCCCTGCTCATTGCAGGGATGTTGGACTAGATGACCTTTAAAGGTCCCTTCCAACCCAAACTGCTCTAGGATTCTGTAATCTTCAGAGACAAAAATAGAGTCGTTCCGTAATGTCTTAGAAGGAAATAATAAAAGCTTGCTAGCCTTTAAACTTTTAGTCTATTCTAATCAAATTGTACTTGTTTGACAATAGGCCATTGGAAGTCTGAGAGAGTTGCTTTTGCATAACTCATTACAGTTGGCAAATGGGATCCAAGTTCCCTGCAGAAGTGGCTTAGGAGTATCATCTGCCTAAGTTACTCGAACTGCATTAAATCTCTCTGCCCTTCTGTTGCATTATAGCTTTTCTCTTTTTGAGTCCTTAACCTTGTTTGAAGTCCACCCGTTCTAATATGGGCGTAGTCTTTGAAACTTTTACGCAGGCAGTCTCAAATCTTCATTACATTTTTTTAGCGTACATGGATGATGTTACCCAAGATACCTGAAAAGCGTAGATTTGAAGACTTGTCTCTGTATCACAAGTTGAATTTTAATTCAATTCACGGAACACACTGGACGCCTAACTAATATCAGGATGAAACTAAACAGCAAAGAGAAAATCTTTAAAGCTTTTCCCTTTAGTAAAATTTTAAACACCAAAGGTGTTAATACTTTGTTTACTAATTAATTGATTTATTCCGGTATCTGTAAGCCTTCATGTAAAGGCAGCAGCATCTTGTATTGAGCTTGGCTGCCCGTATGGTACTAGCAAAGACCTGAGGCAGCTTGGATGGAATTGCTCAGACGAGCAAGGCCACAAGCGCGTTTACCCGGAGAACATGGAAATGGATTGGTACGTGTGTAAAGGGCTGGGAAGGTGGAGTATATCCAGTGTGGAGCCACCCGTGGGGCCAAGCCAACAAAGGTAAAAGAAAAGAGCCTGAAATGGTCGTCATAAGAGCAGCTGAGTTCTTACAACAGGAAGGTGCTTTAGGAAGTATCTAATCTCAGTAACAGAGGCAAAACATTTTGTTTATTAAAATAACTCTTATTGAGAAAGAATCTATTGTGGATTAGGTTTGGGGTTTTTTCCCCCCCAAAAAAAGTAATAAGGCTTTTTCTGTGTGTTTCTTGTCCTTCATAGGGACTGGACAAAGGTTACTTTCACGTGAGAGAGAAAATGCTTCCAGAAAGTAATGATTCAGCAGCGTATTTTCCTGTACCTTATGACCTGCCACCAGAACAGTATGGAAGCAAAGGTAAGGTGTGACTTCCGAAGAAAAGTAGATGTATTCTACATTGAGCAAACTACTTTGAGTAACTCTGAGTCATTTGAACACCATTGTATTTCAAAGTTTTATTTGACCTTTTTTTGTGGTATAACTGCATTGAGATGATACCGGTCCCACAGGGTGCTTGTGACTTCAAAGAAAGCAACTACAGAGTCGTTTGGTTCTATTTTTTCCTTTTTTCTTGTTTAAGTTTTGGATCAGGAGCCTAAAAATTTTTTCATTCCTCTTCTGAGCTTCTTGTATGGAGTAGGAAAATAGATCCTCTTGATGGAATCAGAATGTTTTCTGCAGAACTAATGAGGGAAGGACTGTTGAAAGAGGAGTGTTTGGAAGAGAGCAGGTGTGAGGAAGCAACAATCCTCTAGAAGTGGGGTGTGAAAGAAATACCATAGAGCAAATGTGAAAGAATCGCTGCAAGTGAGAAGAAAGAGTTGCTTTTGGTCCTTTTTGTATTTCATGGTTTCAGACTTCATTTTCTTGGAGATCTGCATTGAATCCTCTTTGGAAGGCTGGAGAGAATACATTTCATAATTCTTGAAGAGATTTACAAAATCTTAACCTTCTCAACTTTTTGATGCTTTCTCTAGAACATGCAAATCAGGAAAGTGATAACTAACTGCTGCTGTGGGGTGATGATGGATTGAAAACCTAAAAATACATTGAGGATAATAATGTTGATGCACAACCCGCAATATTTGGGAAGAGTAAATTTTTTTAATTTTTTTTTCCTAAAACTAATGTGAAAAGATTGTAACTAACTTTTCCTGAGAAGCTGTGACCTCAAAAAGACATCATCTACAGCAGAGCTTGAAATAATGGAGTAGCAAGTAGTTGAGGAAAGACAGCTTTTGTAGTAACTTGAATCTTTCTGTAGATTCTTGAATTAACATATGATGTGGAAAGAGAGAATATTGTGTGCCTTGGGCTAGAGGCCCTTCCGCTGGGCTGTTGGCTGCGTCACCACCATTTGAGAGAAACGAGCCCTAATTCTTTTGCAGCTTTTCACAAATATTTCCCTATCGGTTCCTGATGCATCAGCAGCCACTTGGGCTTCCGTGCTGCTCGATACTCCATCCGCTTCTGCCACCGAGTCTAGATGAGAGCCCTGCTTACGAGTCTGGCCAGCTTGTTGGCAGAGAGGATCTTGCTGCGCTTGGTCGGGTGAATCCTCTCAACTCCCGACTTCTCCCAGGTAGATCCATGGTCATAGAAGCCAAACCCTTGAGTATGGCACGGGTGACCTGGGCAGGCATTCATCTGTTCCACCTGATGCATGTTGCTTTTATAACTTGGAAAGATGATTTTTCTGCTTTAAGAGCTTACTATCTACCTAAAAGAATTCTTAGGTTGCGTTTCAGTTTTCCCAGCGCGAAAATACCGTCTCAGTGTAGAAACAATAATACAATCTATTATTATACTGTTTTACTTAGTAGAAAACATGATGTCCATTTTAAGTACTGTTAATGTTGTTTCAGGAAGGGGTAATGGGGGTTGTGCCTGGGTTCTTAGCTAACCACAGGGGAAAAATATACTACAGGTAACTGTTGTGCTCTGGGACGGGTGTGCACTGCCTGCCTGTTAACTACTGCTCGGGCTGATGGGGTTTGGAAGGGTTTCCTACAGTGTCGTACTTTAATCTTTGGGTTAAAATTTCCAAAAATTTAAAAGTAGAATCTATGTGTGTTCTCAAATGTGTTCCTCATGCAAAAATGTAAAATAGTATGTTGTGTAATTAGTATTGTTCATGTTTTAATTCCTGCATCTAGCCCACTGTGTCAGGGAATTTTATTCATATACCAACTAAATGTAAAGATCTTTTCTCCAAAAGACCTTTTTACTTTTTGCATAGGAAGCTTATTTCTGTAGTGAACTCATTTGTCTGTAGTTCTGCTTTCTCCCATGCTATGAACAGATATCAGAATTCAAGTTGTTTAGGCTTTGGCAGTGGAGGCAGAGTCAGCTGCCTGTGCCTTTTCGCATCTCTTTCCTGAATATTCCGTTTCAGCTCCTCAGCCTCCTGGTAGAAAAGATGTTTGAAGAATTCCCCTGGTAAGGGATGGACTCATAAAATAATCTGTCCTTAACAATACAGTTATCAACTCCCAAAGTCTCTTGAAACCGATATAAATAGATTTATTTTAATAATGTCTCGAGAAGCAGAAATGCAAGTAATTATACTTTCCCTAAGGAAACCACATTGACTGATCCCTTTAATTGAAGGAGAGAAGGCTCTGGGGGATTTTCCACAAACTCAGATTCTCTAGCCGTGCGAAAACAAAGTACACATCACTTTCATATCATCAGAAAAATCCTGTCAGGAGAAGGGAGGAAAAGCAGGAGGAATAGTGAACAAATGATCAGGAGCAGAGCCATACATTTGCCCTGTGAAGTTCGAAATAAAAAATAGGAATATCCTGTATTTGTGCAAATTTGAATCTTGGATCAGAGGTACTTAATGTTACAGGTTGATATTATTATATAATGTAACCACGTGAAAGAAAAACAGTTCCTTAGTTTGTGGAAATAATTTAATTGCAAAGGTTCTTTGTCCTTTTGTCCCAGTGGCTTTCTGTCATATTAATCGGTGTTTCACACAATCACAGAATTGTTGAGGCTGGAATAGACCTCCGAGATCATCAAGCCCAGCCTATGAGCCAACACCACAACACCTAGCTAGACCATGGCACTAAGTGCCACGTCCAGTCTTTCCTGAAACCCCTCCAGGGATGGCGACTCCATCACCTCCCTGGGCAGTCCATTCCAGCACCTAATGACCCTTTCCATGAAGAAGTACTTCCCAATATCCAACCTAAACCCGCCCTGGCACAGCTTCAGGCCATGCCCTCTTGCCCTGTCACTAGCTGCCTGGGAGAAGAGCCCGACCCCCACCTGTCTACAACCTCCCTTCAGGGAGTTGTAGAGAGTGATGAGGTCTCCCCTGAGCCTCCCCTTCTCCAGGCTGAACAACCCCAGCTCCCTCAGCCTCTCCTCATAAGATGGTGCTGGACGTCCAGCATGAAAACTGTGGCAGTGAAGTAAATACATCTTTAAAAGCAATAAAATAAATCTCAGGATATACAGTAATAAACTCATCAGTAAATAATCTGTCTAGTTGCCGCCACAATAATTAATGAGGTCGATCCACAGTCTTTTAAAGTCCATTAAGTTCAATCGTAATGAAACAAGTTTGTCCCTATATTTTGCTCATCCTATATAACAGGGAGGGGAAAAAAAAAAGCACAGAAGATTTGTGCACTTTTGCCTGGTTTGCCTCATTAATCCATGGGTTTTATTCTAAAACTCAGGTTTAGGTGTAAGAGAAGAACAGGATCTCTTCGAGAAAGAATAATGATGATTTTCCTTCCTCCCCTTCTTCCTAAGAGTATGAATTGAGACCATTATGAGACTTCCTGGTTTTGCATTGTTTTTGTCTCCCAAAGTGGTGGATTATCCTTCTCTAAAACACAATCATCAGTGAAACTGTAGTTGTTGAAGGAAGTTTCAATGTGCTTTCAGCTGTCTCCTGTAGGGTAATTATGAGATATCACCTTTATTACACTTAAAATACCGCAAATGTTCCTATAGCTTTCATTTAGCTTTCAGCTGTATTTCTAACTTTCAGAGTCACTTTTTACAGTACATAGGCAGGTAAACTCCATCTGTTTGTGCTGACCGGTGTCATTAGACCCTCCTGAAGGGAACAGAGTATAAAATTTCACTTGGTCTCAAACCATACCTGGTAGCAGCATAGTCACTTCAAGTTGAGATGAGGAGTTGGTAAGATTTCTTCTGTGAGAGAAATCGTATCAGAAATATTTTCATGTCAAGTAGCTCATGATGATGATTTAAAAACAAAACAAATAAAAAATAAAATCAACCAACCAAACAAAAAAGCCACTAACAAACCACACTATATTGTTTGAAAAAAAATCTTTTTGGACCTAAAAATTGTCAGAAAGTAATGATTATTTCCTGAATTAGCTCAATGAATCAGTGCATCTGTGGTTTACGTGTGTTGTCAACCATATTGCTGCTGGATTATAGGAAGCATCAGTATTTTGGGCTACTTCATCTGCTTTTTGTCCTAGTGAGTTGCACTTAACTTTCGAATTGCATTTAAGTGTGATTAGATTTCTGCTTCATTGGCTCTGTATGCTGCTTTTTTAGGGAGACCTCAGCTGATGAAGTGTTTCTGAAACATTTCTCTGCATTAGTATTTCTTATTGTTATTTTAATTATTAATTATTATTATTATTCAGATTTATTAATCCCGTGCGTTCATTACAGAACTTTCTTACACAGTGCTAGTGAAAAGGGGATGAGCTAAAAATACATTTATCAGCAGTTCTTTGAGTTGTGACTGGGTTACAAGGCAGAACACTATATAAGCTTTTTCTGAGTTCTTAGTTCAAAGTGCTCTGGAACTGCTTAAATCCCCTGGAAAAGGACTGTATAAAGTAGGGAGGTAAGTAATTTCTGATAAACAAGTTATTTCTCCATCAGTTTTCTCTTCAGCATATGTATTTAAAACAAGGAAAGAAACTGTCTGTTCAGTTGACTAATAGTATACAGCAAATGTGAGTACATACAGGAAGACAAGTTCCAGCTCAGTTGAAATTAATCAAAAGTTAGAGTGAAACTACATCTCACTTTCTGTATATGCCAATTATATGAATTACATTAGTCTTTGGTTATTTTACTATTTGATGAAGATTTTTTTGTTTTCCTGAGCCATTCTAACGATTTGCAAAAATGTATTAAAATATATTTCATTATTTTCCAGTGAGGACATCTATTTCACCCTCGGTAACTGGGGCCTAATGCTGTCAAATCTTATGCTATGAGAGGCTGTAAGAATGGTGGGTAAATGAGATGGAAATTTGCTTTAATGCAAATATTGTGGAGAAATGAACAGGTCACTTAACAGTTCATTAGTTCTCTAGCTGAAGTTTTCAACCTCTGACAGCTGCAATTTCCATTTCTTAAGGATGCCCCAAAGGATCTGTGATGTCTCACAGAAACAGCTCTCTCCCTTGTGAAGGGCCCTGCTCGCTGTTTAATACTCAACTGCCACACTTAGGTGGAAAAACAAATTGATGTTTTCCTTGTCGCTTCAGATACTCGGTGCCTGATATTTTGTCTAGTTTTCAATGAGTGGGAATTGGGAGCGTGGTAACATTACATTTGGTAACTATTTGTAGTGATTTCAGGAAACGAGCAACACTCCACCTCATTTATTACACATGAACTGTTGTCGTGTTGGATAAAAACAAGAAAAACTTCACGGCGTATTTGTCTCCAGCTCTGGTAGGTTTAGTCATTTGCGTTTGGCCTGTTCTTTAAAGAGTGGGGACAATTTTCATTTATCCTGCCTTACGTTAGTGACGAGTGTCTACAAGGAGAGAGCAGCGTCTGTCCAGCTAAGCTAAAAGAATCCTTTAGTACTCTGAGCTCCCTTACAGGGCCCGGCAGTATCCTCAGGAGGTCAGATGAGTTCTGGGAAAATGTCAGTGCACGTGGTTTCTGCCTTTCTCCCACTTTTGTTTTTTGTCCAAAGTTCTACAATTCTCCACTTTCTCTTGTCAAGTAATAAAAATATTTTTGAAGAAATTTAAGAAAGAAGACTTCTTGGGAAATCTTCACATTTTTCAGTAACCTCCTTTTTTCTTAGTAATATTGCATAGCTACGTGGAACCTGTCTACTTTCTAGAGGTTGAAAGAACTCGACTGGCAGGATCCTACATGAATTTTTTTGAGAACTTCATGTCCTTTCAGTGTGCTTAGTGTGGTAAAAACTCTTAAGAGAGTACTCTTTCTTCTGAGAAGATGACAACTAAAAGCTAGTCCTGTAGTTCATGACTTTCTGTAGTTTCGTGTTTTCCTGTAGTACAAGTTTTTCTTCTTCTAGTCCATATTTTTCTTCAAGCTTCTTATAATGACCATGAAGAAATTAACACTTTGTACGAGAGGAAACTTGAATTACAGAGTCACCATTCAGTCTGACCCATTCTGTGTATTGTTTTGTTAGGATTACAGACTCGAAGAGCAGAAGGAGCCGCTAGATTGTCCGGTCTGATTTGCCACACGTTACTGGCCTATTTCTTTGAGCTCAAAGCTTGTCGTTGGCTAGGAAGGATCTTCCAAAATATGCTTCAGATCATTAGTTGAGAGCATTGTCATGAGACGGCAAATTCACCAGACGGTCAATATTTTGCTTCAATAGTTGGTCGCCCCAAGAATTTTTAAAAAGCACTTCTTCTTTTTCAGGATAGATGTGTGATTCCCAGTCTAGTTGTTGAACTTGTATGTGATTTGATCCATCTTGTGCAGAGTGCAAGAGTCGTAGTTGAAGTCTGAGGAGATGTAACGGAATCCTAACAGATCAGAGTTAAGGCTGCTCAGAGGACTTGGACTTGGCCATTTTTCCTTTAGACTATTTCTTCCCAGCTGCTTTAAATAACTAGCACAAACCAGTTTTATTATGCATAATATATGGCTCTTTCTCTTGCTATGGGGAACAGCATACCCATTTTACATCTGGCAGTTTTAGAACGAAGATTATGATGATGCCTAGTCTAAGGCGACAAAGGACCCGATTAATTTTTAGCAGACAACATTTGGTGTCTGCACCATGTAAGTCATTAACTCTGTGCAAATTGTTGTTTTGAGCACTTGCACTTGTTTGCCTCCAGTAGTCAGCTGAACAGCAGGAGGCCTTTTGT
The DNA here is from genome assembly GCA_013396935.1 of Baryphthengus martii. Classification (NCBI taxonomy): domain Eukaryota; kingdom Metazoa; phylum Chordata; class Aves; order Coraciiformes; family Momotidae; genus Baryphthengus; species Baryphthengus martii. The sequence continues at coordinate 290,761 of VWZK01006488.1, read as the reverse complement.
GGGCAGCAGAGACATCTTCAGGGCAAACCATTTAAATAATTTAACAAAAAAAAAAAATATATTATCTGTTAGCTGATAGTACTACTTAGTATCTTAACAGGTAAACTATATAGAGACAACAATCTGCAGAGCTCCTCTGTTGTTAACCAGCAGATTCAGGCTGTCATAACAAAAAAGGCTGTGACAAAGCTGAATGTATTGATGGTATCCCATAGACCAGCAACATAATTTGAGAGTTCCTTGGAAGGAAAACAGAAAATGATCCAGTCTGGTATTTGGGAGATAAGCACACAACAGCCAATCTGACTTAGCAAGACACCTTTATAAATAAAATCTTTGTGCCTTTGATAATACTCACCTTTTTATTTCCCTCTAGAATCTTTCAGATGAGCAGTGCTATCTGTTGTATAAAATTACCTTCTCATTGAGTTCGATTGTCATACCTATGTTGAAATACTGCTGTTATCTCTCTTACCAAGACACGTTGACCTAATCCTCTCAGAAAAGCACGTCATTTCGTTTAGAGCGCGTGAGGATTGATTCTCGTCACTTCTGTTGTACGCTATTGAGAAGTTTCTTACAACAGACTCACATTACACAAATATACAGTCTCAGCGGTTTTTTATTTGTACTTTTAAATGGGAAAAGGTACAAGCTGCTTGCTGTAGTTGAGGAATATCATTTAATTTGTGGCTTAGGTATTGCAGTTTACTGACTGAGGGAAGTCAGCTGCTCTATGGGAGGAACTTAAAACTTTAATACATAAGTACATCAAGGGTTTTTCTTAGAACAACTTGGGAGAGGCTGCTGAGAAGTGCAAAGGACTTTTTTCTCATCACATCAACACTTTGAGGAACAAAGCAAATCCTGCTTTTAAACTGCAGTACTGGGTTTGGGTTTAGGGGAGGTGTTAATTTTTCTTTTTCCCCAATGAGTGGTCATTGTCCTGGCCTTCAGGACGTATTACCTTCTTTGAGAATAATATTCTAGNGCCTTTCAGCTTACTCTAGCCACTATCATAGATCCCACATCTCTACCCTGTCTACCTTTCTCCCTTCTCAAGATCTTTCAGGTATGATTTTTGCAATGAGAGGAACCAGATGAGTTCCTTTGTAAATGCCATGCTAATCAAAAAGGAGGGGGGGAAAAGGCCTGAAGTGTAGTGTGCACCTTCTGCAAATGCTGAAAGGGAGAACTTGCCAGCCTCACGCAGCGGGGCCGAAGTTTGCTGCGTTAGAATGTATAGGCAAAAGGATTTGAAGAACTCCAGTCAGTTGTGAGTAACCTTTCTATATATGTGAACAGTTACTACTTCAAAGCCAGATTTTTCAGTTGAAAGTCTCATCACATGCTGTGAAAGATGATGTAAGAATCCAGTCTCTGCATTTAGAGCCAGGAACAGCTCTCAGCCAGATCTCTGCTCACAGTGCAAAAGACACTTGTATTTTAAACTGCAGGAAGAGGATCACAAAGATGATTTTGTTGTATTTTATACTTTTACTGTTCAATTGCCTGTAATTCACAGCATTTCTGGTTTTGGCCGTACATACCGTACTGCCATCTGTCATGCCTAAGAGAAGACGGAATTTTGAGATGACTTGCTGCCGTGTGCCACCTACACAATATACTGCATTTGTAAAATACTATTGTAAAATTTGCCAAACAACCTTGTCGTACCATTGTCAGCTCACGATTTCAGATTCTGTAACATGAAGGATTCTTTGAGTGATTAATCAGGTGTACTTGGAAAAAAGCTTGCCTAGTTCTCTGGGGCTTCTCTATCTTTAAATGAAATGCGATAGTCTCTTCAGTTGTGAAAGAATTTAACTTCCAAAAGTTTGTCAATCATTTTAGCGTGCAACAGTAAACAGCTATGGTCAAACAGTATTTGCAAACAATCATCATCTTTCTCTTGCTGCTGTAGCCCCTATTCTAAGGGATAAATAGTTTTAAATTGGATCTGGTATTTTAAAAAGAACTGAATTGTAATTTGTTTCAGCAACAGTTTTACACCTGGCTTATTAAAATAGTATCAGGTGTTTTATAAAACCAACGACATCTCCTTAATAGAGCAAAGTTTGGAGTGCATTAATGGCTACCTTAACAAAATCTCATTAAGAGAGCCACAATAAAAAAACCAAACACCAAAACCTAAATAGGTATTGAAGCCTTTCAGAGTGCTTTGAGAGGTTACTGAAGTTATTTCTGTACATCCAAATGTTCCTCTACCCGTCTGTTTTGCTGAATTAAACCGAGTAACTGCAGCTGATAGTGAAGATTGATGCAGCTTTTGTCCAAGCTGCGTAACATACTTTGTGACAAATTCCAGTGCTCCAACGGGACTCTGTTTATTCTGATGTCATAGATAAAGGTCAATGATGAAATCTGAATGTGTGCTTCAAATCTTCAGTGCTTTTTCCAACTTTTGCTTCATTCTGTGCCCATTCTTGTAACTATTCATGTTTATTGTGTGGTAAGGTATTCACCTAAAATACAAAAGGTACACATGGCTCTCAAGCAGGAGGCTGATAAAAGAAGCTTAGGGAAATAATGATGCCGCTCTTTATTTGTTGGGGTTTTTAGTTGGTTTGTTTTTTTTAAGAGATCACTCAAAGTCTAGATAGCCTGCAGCTGGCCCTGAAACCTAGAGCAATTTCTTGGCAGTGCATTGTCAGTTAAGTGCTATGGTTTCTTCTAGATTCTTCTTTATTTTTTCGTGCTTAGAAATCACCTATCCACTCTAAGCAAAAGTTAGCCATCTGCTTCTTCCACCTAGAAGCTATATCATGATTTTTAATCAGGGGAAAACATGGATGTTTGCTTTTATTGTCCTCTTATAAGAACATTATGTGAAAGATGGCATGTGTTGCACAGGCCATTCTTTCTCTGGTGATCACATTCCTGTGACTTGTAGCATCCCTATCAGTCTTCCTAAACTCTAAACGTAAAGTCTTTTTTCAAGTCAAGCAGGTTCAATTTTGTTTGTAATTTAAAGCATTTTCCTATTACCCTCATATTACTGTAAACAGACACTTTTGGATAACATTTGCATAGCTGGGATGTGTCTCAGTGCAACATGTGGAACTACAGCGCTAGACTTCAACACGCTCCAGCAGCGAGTAATACCAAGCACTTGGTAGGAATGCTCTCCCTGCCCTGGGTTTAATTGGTGTGGTCCTTGTCACTCCGTGCTGTTGCGTAATTTATACGTCCCTTCATAACTGTTTCTGTCACTGTCTTACTCTTCTGACTACAGGAAGCCTCACTTCTTAGATGGGGAGAGCTTAAAATTGGCTGACAGCAATCACAGTCAGTAGCTTCTCTAGAATTGCAATTGACAGGCTTGTAGCAAATCTTTGGTACATCATATAGGCGAGCAGTTTGATTTTGATAAATGACCTACTCCCATCATCCTCAGTACGGTTCACTTTCATCTGTGCATTGTACAGATTAATGGCACTGTCTTCCTTCAGGGCTCATTTTGTAGCTGGAGAAAAGCAGTGGGCTACCTTATCTAAACTGATTTGAGAAAAATCACTGAAAGGATGGGAAGAGATTTCTGTGTATTTCAGTAGGAGTAGCCTGAGAGGAGTAGAATAATAGCTTGGCTTCATAGAGCAGCTGCTCTTCTGCCACGTGTATGTGATAGGAGGAAGAGCCTAGAGCAGATTTCAGACCTTGAGTTGCCTTCTTCCCAGGAGTGGGAATACCACAGAATTGCCTAGGTTAGAAAAGGCCTTTAAGATCATTGAGTCCAGTCATTAACCTAACACTGACAAGTCCTTGACTGAACCACAGCCCTAAGCATTTTAATTTTTTTCATAACAGTTGTGTAGCCATAGTGCTTAGGGAGAATAGTTTCCATATTCTGAGAACTGGAGGGAGGGAACTGTCTGCTGCAAACCTGTTGCTCATCTAAAGGTGTCACGTTTGAAGAAGTGAGGTCTGAACTTGAACCTCTCAGAGTTCAGGCAGCATCATTCTTAGATACCAAACTCCCACTGTCCATGTGAAAAATGTTGATATGTTACAGCACTTATTTATAATTCCACTGGATTAAGACATACGCAGCCCAAAACTTGCTGCCTGTGGGCCAAACCGAATTTGGCTGCATGACCCTACTTGTCTAGTGTCTGAAATACAATTCTTTTACAGCTGGGGAGGG
>VWZK01006488.1:171245-278689 GCA_013396935.1 Baryphthengus martii | reverse complement strand
GCGTGTCGCGGCGGCTGCTGCTCCAGCGCGGGTCGCCTGAACGCGGACAACGCGCGGTTCCTCCTACTGGCGGTGCTGATCGTGCTCTACATGCTGTGCGGAGCCGCCGTCTTCTCGGCCATCGAGTTGCCCACGGAGCGGGAGGCCAAGGAGCGCTGGGAGGAGCGGCTGGAGAACTTCACCCGGCGCCACAACCTCAGCCGCGCCGAGCTCCGGCACTTCCTCCGGGAGTACGAGGAGGCCAGCGTGGCCGGCATCCGCGTCGATGACATCCGGCCCCGATGGGATTTCACCGGCGCTTTCTACTTCGTGGGCACCGTCGTTTCCACTATCGGTGAGCCAAGGGACGGGCCGGGGCCGGGGCGACGGGGCAAAGGTGAGGGTGAGGGCGGCCGGGGATGCCGCAGCTCCCTCTCTCCTCCTCAGCTCCCCGGGCTGACAGCGGGCTTCGTGCCGGTGCCGGGCATGTCGTCGCCTGTCTCGTCGCCGCTCCTTTCCACCCAACCCCTTTCTGTCAGAGAGGCACTGCCGTGGGAAACAGCACACCTGGAGAGAGCGCTATCCGATCCAGCGCCCCAGGAGCGCTGGGAAACCCGAGCGCCGGCCGCTCTCCGGACGCCGTGCTCGGGGCGGCGGGGCAGCGGCTGCCGGGCTTTGCCCCGGGAGTTTCTCTCGCCTGCGAACTTGGAGGAACTTGGCCTCGGCATGCAGCGGGCAGACTTTGTGGCAGAACAGTCGCTCCCGACGCCGAATGCTTTAAACAAACATTTTATGTCTATAAATTCTGGGAAATCTTATTATGGCAAAGCTTAGATCTGGAGGTAGGTGGCTTCATAGGCTGTACGCTCAGAGGGGGACCCTTCTGCGGATCTAGGCTGGTCTTAACAAGAGCAGTAGATCAGATTTTGTAGTGTCCAGCTGCTGAGTGTACAACTTGGAAAGGCTGGATTTCAAACCGCTTGGCTTTTTGTTCTTTTGGCTTTCTGAGGCAGAATCAACAAGTCGGTGAGCACTGCTTATTTCATTTGTCAATAAATCCAAGTTTATTCAGGTTAGAGGAGCCTTTAGGGGAAGGCGATACTGAACAGAAATTCCGAGGGCACTGACTGGAGTACAGGGATGGTGTAAAAGGAACAGTACCAGGAACTGACATAGGCACCCCTGGGAGGCTAGGAGTGTTAACAGAAAGGCTTCGTTCAGGCGGCTGCGGACAGCTCAAAACCCCGGAGAAACGGAGCTTGCTTTAGGTAAAGACAAGCAATCGTGTGTGCGTTTGCAAATGGGGTCACTAAGTCTTAGTAATGGTATGTCCAGTTCACATCAACCTCCCTCCGTGTGTGAAACGGACACTAAAGAATGATTGTTTAATTACCAACGGCAGTTCTTCAGGAACTCTCCGTTAACACTTAGTCCCTGAAGAGGAGTTTTGAAATGCCTTGCTTTATGAGGGAGCTGGCAGAGCATCTGCAGTCCTGCAGTTTGGAGAATACCTGATGCTTTCCAGTAGCTCAGTGCAACCTCTCCCTAATACTGAGTTTCTTAGCTCTGGAATTAATTTTGTTGTGAAAGATGTCATCTGGTTTTGTATTTCCTTGGGGCCTCAAGATTTGGGCGTTTGGTGTCCTTAGGCCTTAAGTCTGTAAGACCCAAGAGCTATATTTAAATACTCTGCTGAACTGGTAATTTAAAGTAATTTATAACATTGTTCGGTCGATTTTTGTGAATTGCTGTAGTTTCTTTGCCATTGTAACATCTCCTTTAAGGTGTGCCTCTTGTACGATTGAAACATGGTGTTGATGCTGACCTTTGTTACAGCCATAAAATCGTAGTAAAGGGAGGTGGGACCAGATTTCCAAAGTCCACCTAGTGCCCCTCTGCTCCTAGAGGAGATCAGTTTTATGTGACTTTTTTAGGGTTTTTTCCTGATAGATGTTTGTCCAAGCTGCCAATTTGAACCTGCACTGTTGGAGAACCCACAACTTCCACAAGGAATCCAGCCTTGTGCGTTATTATCCTCACCACAAAAAAAAGAAAAAAAAATTTCCTTGTCCACCTTACTGCAGTTTGGTGACTTGCATTATTTTTGTCTTACCATCCTTCATACCCAGAGAATGGCCTCTGAGATGCACTCAGCTCTGCCTTGCAGGAGTGTAGGTTCTGCAGCCACACGCTCATTTTTATGAAACGTACTGGGGTCCTAATGGATTTTATTTTACACAAATCAATACTTTCGTTCTCTTCTCAGCTCTTCCCAAATGGTCCGTATCTTCTTTCATGCCTCAGTACGGTGCCCCAAAATTAACGTAATCCTGCAGCTGCGACCTTGCTAGTTAGGAGGAAAGTGGAAGGATTATTTCATGTGGTTTTCAATCTGTATTTCTGGTGGCTGTGTACATTTCTACAACTGAGTAAAATGTGGATGTTTTTATGGCATAGAGCTAGTACCAGCTAACCTCCTACCCTCAGTACTATGGGCTGGTATAGAAGTTTTTGATTTAGCAGGTAGACTGTTGTAAAAGCACTCATCTTTTACTACTTTTATGCACTTGATATTTTTTTTTTCCTCTTTTGCATAGTGGAAATTATTTTGCATCAACTGCTTCCTGTACTTCAGCTAGGAAGAAATACCATCATGTATTTTTGGCTTTCAGAGGAAAGAAGAGAGTTTTGCAATATCTAAGGGAATAATACTGTCTTTTTAATTAGAGTCAAATAAAATTTTTGTCACCTGGATATCGGAGCATGGTATCAGTGCATTGAGTTAAGAGATCAAAACTAAATATAACCAGACTATTTTCATTTGTCAAGAAAATACAAAGCTAAACAGAGCTGAACTAATAAAAAAAATATATAATTTGTCTTTCATCGGTTTAGTAATGTAGAGTTTGTTCCATAAAAGAGTTTACTCCTCTCAGCGCTCAGACGGTAACTCCTAAATTTTGCTGTCTCTTGCTTAGTGTGATCCAGCACTGAGATTGCCTGTACAGTAAGTGGAAACAATAGAAATGGAAGAAGGTAACCACAAATGCCTGAGCCAACTGGGCGACTACCTAGACTAGCCAGGAGGTGACCCCAGGGAAGAAGATGGGCTCAAAGCCTCTCCATCCCATGAGGCATCTGCCTAAGCCTGACCCAGGAGGAGGAGCCTGTACGTGTGTGGTGGGACCCTCCGGAAGCCCGCTTTGATTTCTGATCAGCCCTTTGTCACATCATGCAGCGTCCCTTTTGCCTTGAAAAGGTGGTAGTAGCGCTGTCTCAGGATGTGAGAGATCAAAGCAACTTCTTGCTCAGGAAGGACTGGGAGCAATGCCCCTGTGCCTCAGCAGAGTGCCCCTTCAGCCTGACACCGGGCAAGGATTCGAAGCAGAGACTCTCAGTGTTTTCTGTTGAAACTCTTCCACTTTGCATAGACTAATGAAATGTTCTGCAGATGAACAAGTAATGCAACATCTAAGTCTCCGCTTGCACTTGAGCGTTTCGGTGGTTTGCACAGGGCAGTGCAGCGTTTGGTAGGCGCTGGGTGTTGAGCAGCACCAGACCGTGAGGGCACAATCCATTAGCAGGCACTCTGCTATCTGAGGACCTCTGGGACAGTAGTGCCTCCAAGAGGTAGGGAGCTGCTGCCTGCGTCTTTGAAGATCTACACATTGGATCACTGCTTATCCTTCATGGCAGATACCTGGGCACTCTCAATTCCACTGGAAACAGGTAGATACTACTACCCTTGAGTAATGCAGAGAGTTACCATACTGGGATCCTCCTCTGCTCTTTGAAACCATTGGAAAAAGCTGTTACCGACTTCAGTTGCATCAAATGAAGAATTTGTCAGTGCAGCAAGACACCTGTATCTCATGTACAGCTGGGTTTATTTTTAATAGCTTAAGAAAATTGAAAGAACTTTGCTCCCCTTTTCTTTTAAAAAACCAAACACCAATGCCCACCTCAGCCTGTATAATAATTTTGGTGAAAATCTGTTTGTTTTAGCTGTAAATGGTGTAAAATGTATCTTGTGATAAAGACATAGCCTGAAGCAGCTCCTCAAACTGCCGTACGATATGAGCGCCCCTTTCACAGGCTGCTGGTGGTTGGAGAGGATCTCCGGAGATCGTCCAGTCCAACTCCTGCCCTTCAAGCAGGGTCAGCCGCAACTGGCTGCTCACAGTTGCATCTTGTGGGGGTTTGGATGTCTCTGTGGATGGAGACTCTCTAAGCTCTCAGGGCAACCTGTACCTATGTGTGACCACCCTCACAGTAAAAGAGATTTTTTTCACCCGTTCCAATGGAGTTTCCTGTATTTCAGTTTGTGCCCAATGCCTTTTTTATGTGAACTGTTTATAAGCAGTAAGGCAAAGGAGGAAATCATATTATCTTCACAAAATGAGGTACATTTTCTGGAGAAGTAGTCAAAATTTACATCCTTCCTCCCTGCAAGAAGCTGCAGCATGCTGGGCTGGAGATTTAAAGTCTTGGTGCAAGGTGAGGAAAGAGATTTGTCCACGAATGCATCACCTGAGGCCCAAGAGGTAAAATTTCCTGGAGTGAAGGGTGAGATTTTTACCAGAGAGTGATGAGCAACCACACATCATATTGTACCAAAGGGATAGAAGGAGTCACAGCATCTAATTGAAGCAGCCTGGAGAGGGCTGCTGATGGGAACATCGTTTACTAACTGGGAAACGTGCCGTGAGACAGTGGCACTGTCCGTGGTCCAGCAGCTGGTGTGGAGTGAAGGAGGGAGTGCTGATCAATGCCAGAGAAAGTGCCTGCTTCCTCATTTTCACCCCTGTGAGTGCAGAACCTGCTAGTGAGTGCAGTTACAACTGTGCAAAAAGAAAGTGTGTGTGGGGAGACTGTCCAGCACACCACCGAGGTCAGTAAAAACAGAGAGCTGGGCTCCTGTGTGTAGCCTGGAGATCGCCCTGTCTTTGCCGTATGTCAAGTGAACAAAGGGTGGCAACTGCACCGAATGCTCCGCCCGGGGCCGAGGGCCAAGCTTACACTTGGTGTCACAGAGGTGAAAGGATGTGCCGTTACCTAACTGCACCATGCCTGAGCTATAGGAACTTGTACATACAGCCCAAGGTGCGTTGTCATCCTAGCTAACACTTTCCTTCTTTAAATAGTGTTTATGTGGCAAGCAGCCATAATCAGTTAAAATGACCTGCTTTAGCCACGGTGGGACAATGAGATAAGGTGACAGGAGCTAGATTTTTTGGGTTTTATAGATTCATTCAATTTCTGGATTTTTCTAATCATAGATTCTGATCTTCTCTTTCTTCTTGGTGAGCTGCCACTTAAGAGAGTTGTGGGTGTACAGCAAGTGTGTGGTAGCATTTAGAGGAAACCAGCGCAAGTCAGTGTTTTAGTTATGCTCCTGGCTTTGCCCCACAGTGAGAACAGAACTGTGCTTTGCCTCAGGGAGGCTGAGCTCATTTTTATGCCCATAAAGTGCATTGTCATTCTTGTCCCTGAATGTCTTATCTTGACCTTCAGATGGCACCATCTGACCCTGAATCCTGCCCAGAATGCACCCCCCCACCCCTTTTCTTTTAAAGACATCCCTCCTTTCCTTTAAAACAGTGGCCTGCAGCTGTTGAATAAAAGTATAGTGATTGAAGTTCTGCCACAAGAAGGGGAGTTTGAGTTTCAGTGCCCTCCTTTGACCACAGCTCTCCCATTTTGGCTCTTCTTAATGAAGGCTACACTTAGTGGAGAGCGATGTGTACCTACTTTTCAGTGTTACTGATGCCAAGATGCTTTTCGCCAAAGGTGCTGTCGGTGATGGGGACATTCCTATGAAGAGCTCCTTGTTCGGCATGGGGGCTATTTCAGATTCCCTTCTGAGGTGCTTCCCCTGGTACAATGCACAGAACCAGAGCGTGCTAGGACTTGGTTGCGTTCCTGGAACCACTAAGCCTCTGAGTCCTTTCCTGGATGTAAAGTACTTTCTCCTCTCTTGCCATATGCATCAGCAGGAGCACAAGGAATGCACCAGACTGATTGAGTTCTCTTTCAGATAAATAATTAGAAATAAAACTATTCAGTTTCAACAAGCTCTGTTGAATGTAATGCATTTATGGTTTCCCTATTTACTTCTACTGTAGAGCAGCCGAAGGACAGGAATACCCCAAATAGCAACACAGGTCGTGAACGCTTGAGTCAGTGTGACACTCTTTCTCTTTCCACTCGAATCTCCCACATCTGGCAGTCTCTTCACTTGTACCCTGAAAAAAGTGGAATACAGGCTACTGAATGTCGTGCCTGCTGTCCGTTCCCTTTTGGCACACTTGAAAAATGATAATTAGTTTCCACATGACAAACTATTGCAAGATCTCATAGTTTCAGTGCAGAAAGCTAGGAATTGTGATGAGCACAAGTTGTATGCAAGAAACAGCTTTGTTGAAATATCGTTGTAGTAATTAATGTATCAACAGCTGTATGGTGATCATTTAAAAGTGAAAAGTGCGTCTGAGTAAGTAACGTCAAACAATGAGGTGAAATTTAGAAGGGTAGATTTTGCTTTGAAATATTTCACAGACAGAAGAAACAATTAAAAAAAACAAAAGTAACAGTGATTGTTTTAGAGGCTGTGTTTTTTTCAGAAGGTATTGAAACAATCCTGCTGGCCTTTGTCATGTAAATAGAAGAGAAGGGTTTATTTATTTATTTATTTGTTCAAATAATGTAGCAGTTGCATCAAGAGGGCTGCAAAGAGGGTTTTAATTAAAGATTAAAAATATCTCACTCAATAAATGTCTTAAAAGTGGATTTAGAAAAGAAAGAGGAACAGCAAGGCTTGCTCCATGCCAACACAAGAGGAAACAGCAGCCAGAAAGGATGAAATGAGAGGCAGTGAAAACTGAAGTTTGTTTGACATGCAGGGAGCTAGCAGTGAAAAAAAGAAAAAAAAAGGGGGAGGGTGGGGAGAATATTTCTGCTCACATTTTGATACTTTGAGAAGAAAATTTTGTCTAGTGTGTATAAAAAAGCCTTGCATTAATTATAGGTAATCTTTAAAAATGCATTGTCATACTCCTGCATTGGTAGTCCTGAGAGCCGAAGAGAGGCGTGTGTGCTCAGAAGGCGAGGATGGGGCTGATTTCCTTCTCTTGGGCTTGGGAGGGTGCTCCAGGAAAGGAGGCCTCTTCAGAGCAAAAGGCTCTTCACTTTTTATTCCCATCCTATGTCCTCCCCCACTTTGTTCTGTGTTTGGACTACTTGGACTGGTGCTTCGGGAAGTTGCAGGTAAACTGAGGTCATTTACTTGCCTAACGGAGACTACAAAGTAGACAACTGCCTTCACTTGCAGTTGCTACCAGCCAGGGACTGCATCTGTTTATAAACTAGAACCTTCCCCATCTTTGCAAGGGAATGGGTCACTATAACTTTTACTAAAAGCTTTCTGTAATATATGACAGATCTGGATAAAGGAAAGGTGTAGGAAAAGGTGTGAAAAGGAGAATGGTGATTATAATGCCAGGATGGGTGTCAGTCTCTGCTATAGGAAGATAAAGCAGAAATCTTCAAACAAAGCAAACCATGTAATAGAAAGGAAGTATAAAATTAAATCCTGGAAGCCCTTTTACAAGTCAGATCTTAAAAAGGTATAGCTGTGATAGCCTGATGTGTTCTCTCTTGGACACTGGTCAATACACAAGGTTAAACCACGTGGTTATCACTCACAAGGGTAGGGGAAAGGCCAGATGGCTTCTCCTGTGTAAGTCTTCTTGCTTCTGGTACTGCCAGTCTTCAAGTGATGATTCAAGTCATCCAGTTTTACAGAAGATACCTAAAATAGGTCAGATTAATTAATATGTCCTACTGTGTCCGTTCCTCTTTCCTGGCTGGAAAAAACCAGCTGAGATGCTAAGTGCAAAGATAGATACTTATACTGCTGGTGTTGAAATGTAGGTGAAATCAATTGTACGCTAGCAATCTAAAGATGGGCAACCCAGGCAGTAGCAGAACCAAATCAGCACACCGCTGTTGGCAACATTGAGTATAACTTCTCTGCCAGAGAGTCCCTCTCGCTCAAACAAGATCAGTAAGTACTTAGAAGCACTCTTAAGTCAGTAGGAGAAATAATTTTATCAGTTACACCCTCCTCAAGAAGATTTGGGTTAGGCTTTTGGTGAGGAGCTGGCAAGATTCTCCAGGACATGACTTGATCATAATGGGGGATTTCTGTCTTTGCAGGTAGGTGTGCGTGCTGGGAGATGAGCACAAGTTCTCTAGTGAGTTTTCGAAACATAAAAGCGACTTAGAGGAAACCTTTTGGGATTTGACTACAGCTTAATTTCAGTGGAAGTATGGAAGGCGACTTCTGTGACCACAGAGTGGCAGAGTTCATTCGTCTTTAGGGGAGAGGAGGACAAACAAAAACAGGGCATTTCAAGAGCAAAACTTTTCATAATCAGAGATCTGCAGTGTGCAATCATGAAGGAACTAAAAGAAAAGGAAAAACACCTCAGTTAAGGCAAGCTAGCAGTTTCTGATACAAAAGATAGGAATTATGCCTGTTCTAGTGATCCAAATGGAGGAGGAGGACAGGAACTGTCATAGAGACCAAAAAGTCTAGATTTTCAGTTAGTTACTGATTTCAGTCACAAGAAGGAATGATGGAAAATTTATAAAAAATGAGCTCAGTGAAGACAAATAAAAGGAATAATATGGAAATACACAAATAGAATAAAAAGTCCAGCCTCTCAAAACATGATGCTATAAGCAAGGGGTATCAAGGGTGCTGTGAACTCATTCATCAGCACAATACTGATGAGAAAGTCTATGAACAGTGTTTGTCCGATGTAGAGAAAAGCGGGAGAGCTCTCAACCAATGATTCAAAGAAGGCTGAAATGTTTAATAACCTTTTCTACATCAGTCTCCTGAAAAGGTCAACTCTGAACCAAGGTGCGGTACAATTAACACTTGTGAGAAAGGGGAAAGTAAAAGAATGGGTTACAATCCCTACATCTGTCAGATATTTTCAAATAATTTAAGCCAACTCAACTGCACTCTAAAATATTCACAGAAATGACTAAAGCAATAAGGAGCCCTTTGGCAGCTCATGGAAGGAGCTGAAATTCCAGGCAATTTGTTATGGCAAACATTTTGCCAGTCTTTAAGGAAGGAATTAAAAAATATTTTTTTAATCCAAATAACCTTAATTAACTGAAAATTGCGCACTTGGTAATCAGATCAACTATTTGCAAATATCAGAATGGAAATGACGAGTCAAGTAGTGATCAAAATGATCAAAAGTAGATCTTGTCAAATTTAGTTTTTTTTTTTTTTTTTTTTTTTTTGTGATACTACAAGTAACTAGCCATGTGGATAAGAATTAAGCAACTGATGTCAGCTATCTCACCTTTAGTGTGACTTTTGGCATTGCCTTACATTTGATAAGCAACCTGTGGAAATGTGGTTGTAATTAACTAGTAGTGGGATCGGTTGGAAATAGTATTAACTAGTTGCCTCTGGATGACTGTCAGAATAGAAGGATGTCTCAAATGGAGTCCTGCAGGGCCCTGCCACCTGTCTCCGGTCCAAAACTGTTGCTATACCTTTGTGAAAAAAAAACAAAAGCAACAAAAAAAACCCCAGATTGAAATGTGTGAGGAAGATTGCAGCGGAATGTTTCTACTATGTGCTGTACTGGGAAGCGTTGTCTGGCATTCAGTTTTCAGATTTGGGTGGCGTTACTTCTAGAGACAGAGTCTGGAGAACAATTACTGGTCTAATGACATCTCAAGAACAGAACTTAACCAAAAATTGGTAGAAATCCAGGAGCTTGCACAACTGAAAGAAGGGAATTAGTGATGGAGAACATAATATATGAAAATACAATTGAGGACGGATTAAACACTTCAAGTGCTTGGCTGCTAGGATAGAGGTGAAAGAGCTTAAATTGCAAGAAGATTGAGGTTACAGGAGCAGGTTTTCTACCACCAAGTGAAGCAGTTGTGCAGTCTCTCTAGGAATGCCTGAGACATCATCATCCGAGTCCTTTAAAGCCAGGACACCCCACGACAACGATCCTGGGATCTTTCATTTCGTCATGGGGCAGTGAATGGACAAGAGGATGTTTTTATGTCTTTCCCAGAGCTTTTTCCCACCCTCCGATTCTATGATAGTATGTATTCGTTATCCCTGTCTGGCACACTGCATATACAATCTTGTTCTTTGGCAATTTCTCACTTGTATTTTTAGAAGCAGATAAAAGAATTTGGTGGCAAATTTAAAGAGAGAGATTTTTTTTGTGAACCTTCAGGAACTCAACATTTTAATACTAGGCTGAAGGCGGCTTTAACATGCGCAGTTGTTTCCCTGCTCAGTATATATCTTAAACTGAATAAACTTTAAACCAGCCTAAAATAGAACTGACCATGGACTGAGCAGCACTTGCTTAATTAAAGCAATGAAACTGTAAAACAATACATTTGCTGCTGCTGGAATGAAAAAAAAACAAACCAGAAACAAACCACAAAAACGCAACCAAAAAACTTGAATGGAAAAAGATTTGTCAAAAAACAGCTAAAAATAACTAGCTCTTTACTTTGAAGAACTTGGTCCTGTAAGGAGCTAAGTATTTTTTCTGGAAGTCTCTATTTTGGCAGCTTGTAATTAATTAACTCTACCTCCTTTTGCTAGTGTCACTATACTAGTACGACTTGGTGTCTCCGTTTAAGGCTCAGGGCAAGCCCCACAGAGCAGGATTCCTGTGGGCCCTCTCTCCCCCTCCCCCTTCCCTCCCAAGGGAGGATACAGAGGGGAATGAGGAAGGCAGCGCCTCACACCAAACTGGAAGTTAAGGCTATGAACAAAATTTACTAAGTAACAGAGATAAACAGGCAAGAGGAAATATGAAGGGCAGAGAGATAGACAAGTATATACAAAAGCAGTTCTGGGATGGGGATGGATGGTGCAGAGCACATGGAGCCAGGCCTGGCTGCGCTAGATTGCGCTCCCAGCAGCAGCACAGTCCGAGGGAGAAAGAAAAGAGAGTTGAAACCGACCTTCCTATCCTTTTCTAGAGTGTGGCAGGGAAGGGGAGGGAACACCAGCTGCCCTCTGACCCCTCAGGGGCCTGGAGTTGCCACTTGTCCGTCCCTCCTCAGTTTGTTAACTCTTAAACCACAACTCTTGGAGACAAAGAGCAGGGGGAACAGATGGGATGTGGCTGAGGCTGCTCTGGTGGGATCAGTTTCAAACACAGCCAGGTAATAAGTCTTAGATTCTGAAATTGTTGGAAGCCTAAACGATTTGGATGGCCAAGTCCCTTATTCAGGAGTAATTTAACACAATTAAACAATCTAGAAGTCCACATACTCCCAAGACAATGCATTTTTTCCACCAAACACTGCTGAAAATGGACCATAGTCCTTCAGGTGACACACAACAGAGACCTTTGTAGGAGGTCCATGTTTCCAAACCAGATGTTGCAAGTTCATGAGGTTGAAGTGCTGGGGTGTGAACCCCGAGCCCTGAAGTGAACTTGACACCTGGATGAATTTCCCAACCAGGTGAAAGGGGCTAAGGCTGCCCAGGTGCCTCCTGTTGGAATCAAGGGCAAGACTGGCTTGGCCTCTGTGTTTGCCACCAAGGAGATCTTTTAGCTCCGCTGCTGGCTGTGACCCAGTAGGCACTGAGCGGTGGGGGCCACATGCCATGGCCAGACCTTGATGTGAGGGATGGGCCCCCTCTGTTGTAAGAGGGCCATCCAGGAGGGGAGGCCAGGCCAAGCACACCCTGAAAGGCTGAGAACTAAAGTAGAAATGTGAAACAGCTGCCACTGAGGTGGTGAGTAGAGGGTGGAGATAAAAGGCCAATAGAGCTTCTTGTTGGGAGCTGCTGCTGCTGCTGCTGGAGGGGTTTGTGAGAAGCTTTGTGGAGTCACTGAAAGACTCAAGGGTAATGAGGGTAGTGGATTGGGTGATGTATCTTTCTGATATTTGTTGGATTGGTTTGTGCCTGGCTGTGTTGAGATATGGTGCATGGTTGATATCTCCTTATGTTATTGTATTTTTGGCCCAATTTGCCTTTTTTTCTGTTGTGTCACCCGCAATGAGTGGGTTTATTACTTCCTTTCTTCCTCCTGTGATCAGCCATGCTATATCATTTTTGGGGTCTGTACAAACAGATAATAAAACCTGCATGAGTTTCTCTGTATGTTTTCTGCTGCTGGCTGCCTCCTTTTTGCTGGGCCATATAGTTAGCAAAACAGAGGTGAACATTGGAAAGAGCATCGTTGGCAGTGCCAGAGTGCTTGGCCTCCATCCCCAAGCTATTCACCCTGCAGCACTTTGCAGAAAGGGGAGTGGATGGTAGATGTTGGCTTTTTCCAGTTGGCCCACCTGGAGAACGGGCCCGTTGCATCGCGGAAAGATCTCCCTTTTATAATTCTCCTACTCCTTACTTCTAAGGCGTCTTTAAGTTTCCCAAGCAGCGTGCTGCAGGCTGAGCTGGGAATTAATTCTGTGTCTTGGAGCTCACCGTGAAAGAGCATTTTCTGACTGGAGTGGTGGCACGTGCAGCACTGAGTTTTCCCGTTTCCTGGGGGGGAAATTAGTTTTTTAATTGAAAGCAAAAGCTTAATCAGGACTGAGAACATTAGGTGTGCCATGAAGAGGGCTAAGTTGGGGAAAAAAACCCCACTAGTTTAAACAAATTACTTGCTGGTTATGGGGGCAGTCTTAATTTGTCCAGTGGATGAATTCTAGAAATAAAGAGGGTCTAGGTGCACCAAATAGATTGTTCAAAGAGAGCGACTGTATTGACTTAAGTGATGAAAAACTTGGACTGCCCACAAATAAAAAAAAATGGGAACACTGTGCTGGGAGGAAGTGTTGCAAATTAGCTGACTGTCTTTACTGAAAGTTAAAAAAGTTTAACCAAGATATAAAATACTGAAAAGAAAGGCTTTGATTATTATTTATGTATATTCATATGGATGGTACTGTTTATTCAGTGGAATTATTTCAGCTGCTAAAGTGAAGTATTTATTCAGGTGATTGATGCACCAGCAGTTAAAATGTTAAAGCTTTTTTAGTGCAGTAAAAAATATTTAAAAACAGATTCATTTCAATAATAAAGTCTTAAAAATTACTTATATACATGGATAGTATTCTTTGAAATATTATTATATACTTTAAGTTGTCAGGAAAAATATTTAGGATGGTAATATTTTGATTTTTAGAGCATTCATGTGGCTTAAATGTTGCATTGATTTCACATTGCCATCCCTGAAGGGAGAATATAGCTTGTGGAAGTGTTTCAGTCTTCTTGACTTGTGAAAAATCAGTATATCAGAAGGTGTTCTTGATGGCAAATATAGCCCAGACTATAAACCGATTTTGAGTTTGAGGTGTTGGGTTTTTTTCTCACAGTAAGAATGTTAATAAGACCCTAAATGTGGTTTTATTCACACAGAAGAAATGGTGACTATTTTAAGCGTGACACTTCTTAATAGAACGCCGTTCTGCTGAAAATTCAGTAGTCTTTAGTTATTAGAAAACTAAAGAAGTGGAAAGTCTATATTGCTTCAATGTAAAGCTGTAACACTGTAAAAAAGCAAAATAAGGAGCACATTGCATTTAAACGCAGGCTAAAAAAATCTTTCTATTTTAAGCGGGTGTTTGCGTCCATTATGTACTTTTCTACCACACTGTTTTGCAGCAGTTAGTGGGAACTTAACACCAAGAGCTGCCCAGCCTCCTGGCCAAAATGGACCGTTCCTCGTGTGCAGCTGTACTTAGAATTCCCTTTCTCAGGCCGGCAGTGCAGGCGTAGCCTGGCCAGGCAGCAGAGCTTGGCTGATTGTCTGTTAGAGGGAAATGCTCACCCAGAGTCGTGGTACTGAATTCCCTGTTCTTACACAGACGCATCGAGTTACTTAGATAGCCAAGCTCAAAAATCTTAAAGCTAGTCAGAGCAAAACCAGCACGTTCCGTGAATTATTCTTCCTTATTTTGTTTTACTCCAGTTAACTTCAGAAAAAAATCGGTTTCTGCTTCTATTTCTATAAAAATATGAATAGGATAGTGCTGTTAGGGTAAAGCCTTCTTTCTAAATACAACGTTTCTTTCCAATTGCAGATTAATTCCTTTTGGTTTTATTCCTTCCTATTGTATTTTCATTACGTCCCCTCTCTTTTCCGATCCCTGCATGCTGTGCACTGGCACTGTGGTGCTGTTTGCTGTAAGAAAAATGATATTTTGTAATGGCCAGTTTCTCTCTTTTTTTAAAATGGGAGTTAATTTTGTTATAGAGGCTGCCCTTCTTCCTTTCATCTTTTATGTATAATGCTTTAAATGGGAATCTCCGTCTGCATCGTCCATCTCAAGCCGCAGTCCTCCTAGTTCATCGAGTAAGCCAGTGCAAAACTTGTTTGTGGCTTCGTGAGAAAGTTCTGAAGCCAGTGCTGCGTGCTCTGGGGAGCTGTGCTGGCTGTTCCTTCCCCTCAAGTACCGCTTCACTGCCTCTGGTGCTGAAAGAGGCACTGAGGAGCGGCAAACCAAAGCCCCAGCTCATTGGGACTCTCCTGGCAGCCTCTGTAAGCGTCAGGCTTTAGCCTGGCTCGTGGTTTCATTTGGATGCTCCCGGTAGAGATACGGAAAAGGAATTCTTTCCACGTTTTCAACTGGACCCTATTCTGGCTGTTCTCTGATCCCTCGTGGGTTTCTGTTTGCTGTTCCGTGACGGCCTCGTTTCAGGGCAGGAGTGTGGGAGTTCAGTGCCAGTCACGAGACACCCCTATAGAGTCTTAAAAAAAAAATCATTTTGTAAGGAAATGTGTTTTGGAAGTTATTAGTATGGAAGTATAGCAAAGAAGTAAAATATATACTCTTGAGGGCCATTAATGACTGTATCAAGGATCCACATGGTTTTTTCCTTCCAATTCTTTTGTCTGGAATCTGAAAGAGCAGTGGAATAGGAGGTAGCATGTAACAGGCTTGTCATAACTAGGTACTAAATGTTTTGTAATTTATGCGGCAAGAGCTGCGTTACTGCTTGGCAAATTGTCCTTTTAGAAGGAGAAGTGTTCCTGTTAGCTGTGGCTTTGCTCTGTTGCTCTCTCAGAATGAATTATCTCATGCTTCAAGAGCTGGTTCAGGAGTGTGCTGGAAATAGACATTAACTGGATGAGGTTTTATTTTCCTGATGTGTTTGAAGTTGAGCGTGTAAATAACAAAGTGGGTGAGTCTGCAATCGTTCTAAAAGCCACCTTTTGCAGTGTGCTCTGTACAGGTTGTAAAGTGTTTTGCTACTCAAATGAAGGACAAAATACTGCTTTTTTCAAAATAACATTTAGTCCACAAGTTTCTGTCATACACTGGAGAGGCTGTTCCACTGAAGGGCAAATAATTTGAAGATTAAATTTCATCTTAGCAGCATTCAAGGGGCCAAACTCAATGTTTTATACAACCTGCCTGCAGAACTTTCTCCCCCTAAAGAAAACATTGGCACGACTCAAAATACACACAGAACAGGTCTCCTTTCTTTACTAGGTGATTTTACAGCTGTGTTTCAGAGCAAACTTGCACTTTAAAAATCAAATTTTGCTCCCATTGAATAAAACCCGTCACGCATCATCCGCTAGTACTAGTTGATGTATTTCGTCTCCCTTGCTCAGACTGAAATGATCCTTTTAGTGCCACCTTCCTTTTAGGGCTGGCTAAAGAACGTGTCAAATCAATGAAGCTATGCTCCAAAATCTTGTGGCTTGCGTGTTCCCAGACTGCTTGCTTTAGTGAGTCCCAAGATGGCTTTCGTCCCTTCCACAGCACAATTGCTGCGTCACACAGGTGCTTGGTTCCTACAGCATTTCATTTCTTCAGTGAAGACTTAGAGCTTAGGGCTTTGTCGCTAACTGGTATACCTCTAGTTCCTGAAGAGGAACAACTTAAAACATAACGAAAGGATCTGTTCGTTAATGGTGTCCATCCCTTTATTTCACACAGGGAATGCCTGTTTTGCTTCTCACCGCTTCGATGGGAAGCACTTTAATGACTTACTGGATTTGTAGAAAATAGTCACTTTTAGTCGGTATGGTTGGTGTTTTCTTTCACCTGTGGCAAAAGCTTAAAATTTGTGTAATCTCATCCTAATCGAGAGCACAGAACTTAAAACTTCATCTGCGTGCATGGATAGGGATGGGGGACTCATTCTCTGAACGTTTGAAGAATTTCCTGAACAATGAACTCATGTGAACTAGGAGCCTAAGTAGAGTGAAAACCATCTCTACACATGACTTTTCTCTGTCTTAGTTTCAGCCTGTCAGTCCTGATCAGAGCCTACTCCCGTGCTGTCCCAGTGTGCCCAGAACCTTCCTAGGGATTTTTTTTTTAAAAAGAAGATTATAAAACTGCTGACAGGACCTGCCTCGGCGGCAGAAAATTCTCCTGCAGAATAAGGTGTCACGTTGCTCCAAGAGTCAGACTGGTGTTCAAGCAGTCACTTGCTGAATCTAAAAAGGAGAGTGGGTTCTGGAAAGTTTCTGGCATTGAGACAGTTGGAGAAGACCTTTTCCCAGAATAAGGGTAGTTTCTTTGCATGCCCAAGGAGCACTGTGTGTCTGAGAGCTGCCAGAACAGCTGGATGGGCTGTTGTGAGCCTCTGGCTCTGCAACGGGTTGTTCGGGGGCTACAAGTTAATTGTCACCAGACAACCCACAGAGCGAGGCTGTCTCCCAGCCACACACAAGGAAATCGGGGCTCTTTAGCAGAGCACTTAAGGAAAATGGCTTCTCAGTTGTCACAATCTTGTTTCTGTTTTGGGAAAAGTATGTTAAAACCAAAATGTTTCTGTGAACCGCTTGAGTTTCATGCTTTGTTGTTTCCCTGTGAAAAAATGTTTTGTTAAAAAATTCCCAGTTCATGCGACTGTGCAGAAACAATTAGAATGTAAGTCATTGTCTTTCTTTTTAAAAATGAAAGACAATAAGAGAACAAAGATAGATACTCTATTTTTAGTATTAGGAACAAATCAGGAATCTGACAACATAGGCTTTTCTTCATGTGAAGCAACTATGGTGGGACTTGGTAAGAAGTAAGTTTGTTCTGCCTGCCGAGGCTTGTCTGTGGTGACCAACAGAGTTTTACTTGAATCCAGAGAAAACAAACTTTTTTATTCCCTAGAGGCTGTCAGAAACCTCTGCCTTAACCAAAGGACCAAATTAAAATTCTCCTTGGCAAAAATCCCAACAGTGCTGCTGGACATGAACATAAGGAAGTGAAGTCAACCTTCCCGCCATTTGAGGCTTGTGCCTCTGCAGGGCCTTGACTCAGAGACCAGGTAACTCCAATCAGAGACAAAAGCTATTTAGCCCTGCAGAGCTGTGTAACTCCCTCTCGTAGCTTTAATGAGGCTTTGTCTATGGCAAACCAACTGAATCCTAATGCATTCTAAGTCTTTTGTAGACTGCTTGGAAGAAGCATCCTGAGAGACATGAGTTACGCAGACGTTTCAGCTCTTCATATTTAATTGCCACTTAATTCAAATGTTAAAATGGAATAACTTTACTGATGAACGCTCCCAGTAGCAGCGAGGCAGAAAGGCAGAGGTTGTTAAGGTTACGATATGGTGTTAGTGTGCAAGGAAGGGAAGTTGAGTGGGTATGACTAACTGTATGCTTTATGTTATATGTAAATAAAATTGGTTCTCATTACTTCACTAATTAGGAGGTGATCAAAAGCCCTATAGAGGGAAGCAAAAGCCTCAAGTACATCAAATGCAACTTTTAAGTACTTCGAGTAACAACTATTTCAAAAGAATGGTCAACGGCTTTAGAACTATGTGACTACTGATTTTTTTGTAGCAATATCCTGTCTTTAGCACTTGCCCTTTCAGAGGATATCCTAAAAAGTAAATCTATACAAGATCCCATAAAAATTAACCAATGTAAAGAAATCAGCAGAATAGATAGGTAATTAAACACTGTACAATTAGCACTATGAGATGGATCAGACCCAAAAATACTGTGAACCGGTCAGGTTTTGTTTCCTAAAGTCACGAATGCAGTTCAGATCAATGGAAGAAGTAGCAGTAGGGTTTTTAATTTCAGAAGTTTCTTTGTAAAATGGAGAATGTAGCATTCACAGCTAGTCCACTCAGAGCTATCTATCCCACTCAGAGCCCTTTGGCTCTGGCTTTTTCTTTCAGGACTTGGTGAAGCTGTGGGGTCTGATGACAACAGGAGGCTAATAGACACGGCTATCGGGGCTTTCACTCGGCCGCTTTTTCCACTTTATATAAAATCGCTTTCAAAAACGACTGACTTTGCACCTGATCTTTCTTTTTTCTGCCTCTTCTTTCCTTGCTGTCTGCTTGTTCCTTTGTTCCTGAGCGTTACCTTGGCCCTGATCACAACACAGGCGTGACTGTGGTGAACTGAATCTTGGCTTCTCTGAAGAGTGCTCTTCTAGGATAGAGCTCTGGAGAACGCCCCAGGGACCTTGACCTGAGACAGCTGTCTGGTGTGATAAGCTGACAGGAGCACTTTTTCCAGGAGCAGATTCCTCTGAAGAATCTGATTTTTTTCATAGGGCAGAGATGAAAGGTAACCCCTTAACAGCATTTGTAAGTGGTGACAATCAGTGTCAGGACTTTGCTATACTGGTAAAATTAAAAAGTAGAGGTGACACGGTCCTTATCTTTCCTGGTGGGTCTATGTCCACGCTCCATGTGGACATGCTTCATTCTTTCTCCTGTTAGAGCTGATGCTGTGGCCCATGTTCCCTAAGGAGGGACAGGAAAGGCTCTATCCCAGTGTTGTGTTCAAGTTGGTCACTTAGATACTGCTCCAGGAAATGAGAGCGATACTTGAAATCTCCCTGTGGCCCAGTAGGACTTAGAGTTGAAGCTTCTGACTTCCCAGATGACTGGTTACTCCAGACATTGCCCACTGCATGTGACAAAATTTGGCATCACCACTAGTAATTTTGAACAGAATTCATAATTGCCAATTGTGAAGTCAACAAATGTAAGTCAAGAGGTTGAAGGAGAGTTTAGATGTCTCTTTGTAAGTCAGATATCTGCAAAGGGGAGAGAACTGAAAATGTGCCTAAAATAGATAGTGCTATAGACAATGTCTGAAATGCAATCCAGGCTTATGCAGATAATTAATCTTACACATCCTCAGTAATCATCCTGAAATAAACTACTTGCTTTCTTATTCTGGACAAGTAATACATATAAACAGGTCTCTGCAGAAATTAGTTTTAATTTTACTCCTGCTATTACACATAAAACATAATTAAGGTAGTTGAAATTTCTTTTTTCCTCTCCATTTATTTCTTCTTGGGACAGTGAAGTATAGCTAGTTTTCTTCTTATTGGCATTTCTTCAGGTTTTAAGTGTCCATTTAATTTTATATTGAAAATTTTCTTTTTAAGGTATTATGAAAATAAAGTAGGCTTGAAGTTCTGTTGTGTGAAGTTCAAGAATAAAACCAATACCTGATATTGAATAAATCTTCCTGCCGTTGATCTGAGGCCTGCAGAATTTGCCAAAACTTCTCATAGCAGCACCATGGGAACCTCTGGAAACATCAAAGGGCTCGGTGATTACTGTCAAAACATGCACAAATTAGCAATAAAGAACAACAACCCTGCAGCATTTTAGAGATGGTTATCTCCTTTGAAGCTCTCTGGATTGTAACTGATACCAGTTTACTTTCACTAAATTAAGAGCAGTTTGTTGAAAAAACCAATCATTGTCCCCTTTGTCGTAACCTAATGAACCATGGCAGTAACAGTTTCATGGTCACTAGTCGACTGTATGAAGTGCGAAGCCTAAACCTGGGGGCTTTCTGCCCTTGAATCACCAGGTCTGGACCCAAGATGCCAAGGGCGGCCTTGATGTGCTGCCGGGAGGGGAGCCTGAGTGCCAGGGCTGTCCTGCCGATGAACCCTGCTAACCTGTCGTGTTGCCGCAGGCTTGGGTAGAAAGTATCTGATCCAATCCTAGGGGCACCAGTGCTGACTGGGAAGGGCACGTAGAGAAACTGAGTTTGGGGGTGGCTTGGGAGATGGTTCTGGCTGTAGCTGGTGCACTCCCACATCTGGTAGGAAATAAAGCTGAGGTCATCACAGAGCTTTCAACTGAATTGTGAGTGTGTAACATCCCAACTGCCCTGTGTGTTTGTGAGGAAGTATTGAAAGTTGATGAAGATTGTATCAGTTTTATCTGATTTTTTTAAATTTAAATTTTTTACTTGAACTCAGTTTCCTTCAATTTGTTTCTTTTATTCCCTCGGTCACCTATGAAGTGTCTTCTGATCCCCTTAATTTCACAAAAGATAGATATGCGGTCTCCTGCCAAGAGCTACATTGCTAAATGCTGGGCAATGTGCTCATGCGAATCCTTCTCAAACAAGATAAATGGAAGTTTCTTCAGATGGCTCTTGTTTTAGAATAACATAGATTAGCATCTCTGTCTGTTACCCAGACACTTACTGTCAGGAAATCTGTGGGACTGTAATTATCTTGGAGACTTCTAGCCCTGTTTCAGATTTGACAGAGATTGATCCACAGCTCTGAAAATGACTCAAGCAGAATGAGGGATACAGATAATCAGAGAGATGGGCAGGTGGGCACATAAGCTTGGTTTTATTGCAGAGCCGAACTAAAACTACATACATGCTTACTTTTTGCAGTTGCTATCACTACTGGACTTTCCTATGCCAAGCTTTTCGTTAGATTTCTGAAAGCACTGAGCTTCAAGATACCTGTGGGTGTAATTGCTTTGCTGTTAATACCTGGCGAGTCATGGAGAGCATGTTTTTGCATTTCCGTGGTTTGTGTACATACATAGATTCGACAGAGATACAGAGGGCTTCTTATAGCAGAATTAGACAGGGAACCTATGAGTACTACAAGATCTTTACAAAGCAACATAATCTTTGCCTAAAAATGTTTTTGCTTTCTAAATAATCAAACTAGAATGTAAAGGATGAGCTGGGAGGGTTTATACTGTGGATGTTCACGCATATTTGGATTAAAACTTGCTGAGCCTCTCTTGGATGTGCAATTTCTGAGTAGCAAGTGAAAATGAGTAAGAAAAAACTGAAATCTTTTATGCAAATGAGTAAAACAGAACTTCCATCTTTCAGACATGATCATCTGATGTCACTGTTACCTCTACCTTTTTTTCCTGCTGAAAAATTCCATTTCTCCTCAATGCTGTGGCACTATGAAAAAATGAAACAGCCGTGGTTTTCCTTCATAAAATCCAGTGAATCCTCCTTGACTCTTACATGTTGCTCATGATCACATTTAATGAAAATCAAGAGCGTGACGGATCTTCCTCAAGAGTTACTGAAGAAAGCAGCCTTTGAATCAGTTGAGGAAAATTCTGCGGGGGAGGTTTTCACTCTTCCATTCCCCAGTATAATCCTGGTTCTCATAAGTATATCAGAGCTCTCAATACCCAGTAGGGAAAATCTGAGACAAATGATCTGTCTTTGAATGTAAAGAATGCAAACCATTCACTGATTCACCCAGATACCTATAACTTTAAAAATACAGAACCACCATTTAGAACCAGCTAGGAAGAACAGTATCACAGGCATAGGCAAGAGAGCCTGCTGTCCTTAGAATGTTTGTTAGTTGCTAGGAAAATATCGCTGCTAATGCAGTCCTGTACCCATGGCAATAGGAGTTTATGAAGCTGAGGTTTGCAGCTCTCAGATTCTTCTGCTTTCCATATTGAAATGCAAATCATCCTAAGACTTGTGTTCTCACTTTGGGAGACATATAGCAATGAAATTAGTAGTTCTGCCATTAGGGGAAAAAAAGCTACTGATTGCACATTCTACAATGCTAATGTTCTTGCTTAGCACATTGGGATATGAAACTCACTGTTAATGGTGATTTTTAGTCCTCACTGATGGAAGCAGTGCTACTGATTATTCCTGGGAACTGAATATGGTTTGAGCCACAGATCTGCGGTCTTAGATGAGAGCCTGATGGGAAGCGTCTAAATCCGAAAAGTCCTGGATTTTGAAACAGTAACACATTTATTTCTTGGTAGTCAACTCATAATAAGGAAGGAAGAAAGAAAAATGAAGTTATATCAATTTCTCACGTACACATGTTCGCATTATATATTTTTTTTCCTTTGTTCCAAACTCTCTGTTACTGGATATGTTCCTTGAGAACTGGTGGTGCTTTGTTCTTAAAAATAAATGTGTGACCTGGAAGGAAGGAATGTCTTTAGGAAATGGGTAATTTCATGGGTTTTGGATGATACTTCCTGTTGTGTCGGTTGTAGCGATTTGTATTTAATGCTAAAATATCTTAAGGTTGGCTCAGCGCTTTAGAATGGGAAACGTGCCAAAGAAGGGGCGAGCTACGCTTGCCAGGTGGCACGCAAGGGTACGACTTGGCTGAGATCTTCATGATACCGCAAACAGCGGCATCTCGCAAAGGTGCCTCCCTTGACTAGGTGTTTTAAGTAGAAAATTAAAATGAGATTGTCCTTCTGGGCTGTGTAGATGTGGTTATCTCAGTGCAAGAGACTAGACCCTGAAATTAGTTTTTGCACTTGGACGGATGCGGCTTCCAAGGTGTTGCTGTCAGTTTGTTGCAGATGGCCTTGACCATTAAAACTGAAGTGGACTATGCTCTGAGTTGCGTTTCAGACATCTCAGAGTTCCTATTTATACAAAGTCAGGGAAGGGACCGAAAGTTACTGTTCAGTTAACTCTGAAGTGATGTTTTCCAAATTCAGCCTCATACTGTGGTGATACTTGGGGCTTCCCCTTCTCAGAGTGAAAGGGATCTGTGCCTCGGCAGATGGGAAGGTGGGAATATAATTAGGACTGCAGGACTTCCCCACACTTCAGAAATGCTGTGGGATCTTTGCATCCCACCTCCACAGCAACCGTGCATGAATAAAAGAAGCGTTGGTGTTGTGTCTCGGCATGAGGAGAAGCACTGGTTGCCTTTTGGCTTTACGTAAGCACTGCTCGTCTTTCTTTGCAGGAAGAATTCAAAATAGGAACAGAAAGAGAGGCAGAATTTGTTCGCTGGGAGAACGTCTTGTTCACCCGTAGATTTCTCTGCAAAGAACCGAGGCCCGTGTTTTCTTGCATCATGTAGGAGAGTTGTGCTAGTGCCACTTAAACCCAAGATTTTCTGACATCTTTTTCTTCCTGTGTGTCAGCTGGGCAGCAGGTAAATCCTGCAACAGAAGCTGCTTCTCGCTGTCACAGATATCACACTGCATTGTATTTTGCATCCCTACCTCATTCAAAGCTTGTTAATAAAAGTATAGGTATTTAGTGTTATTTCAACAGGAAGTTGTTGTTCGTTGCATTGTATGAAAAGAAGAGCCTGTCAGATGGTTCCAGCTCAGAAATTGCTGTCTGTGGTCCTATATAATGTCAGCTGGCCGTACCAGTGAGATCTCGCGTGCTGCACTTTACAATCTGTCCCTACCTGTGTGAACAAGAAAAGGAAAGAAAACTGAGTTTGTTCCAGGTAATAATATCGCTGAAAAGAAAAGGGCTATGTTTAGTTCATAGTTTGTGGGTTGACATGCAGCTGAATGAATTTTATTAGCAAAACAAGCTAATTACAATTACCAATTATGACAGAGCCAAAATATTGAATAATCATATCCTGTTAATATCGCCAAAACAAAATTTTCAATGCAAAATTTGGTTATCGTGGGATCCTAAAGGGTTAAATCGACTCAGGAGAAGAAAATACCAAGTCCACTGTCAGTAGGAGGCAAAGATGAATATACAAAAGGAGATGCCCTGGAAATTTGAGCAGACACAACAGGATGTTCTGCTAGAAGGAGAAAACCAGGAACCGTTCTCAGATTAGGGAGTTTTGTGTTGGTTTTTTTCCCCTTGTATCTCTGCTAAAAAATGTCTTTCTGGTGTTGATGTGGCCCACCGTCACCACCCCAGTGCTGTGGTAGCTGGCTGAACCGGGGCAGGAGATAAGGTGGCCGTGGCTGACCTCCACACCAGGCAGGGATTCCCACTGGTGACACCAGTCTGGCTCTGCACTGGGCCAAGACCTGAGCACACCTGAGATGTTACTCCAAAGAGCCAGAGATGGTCAGAGACTGTATTTTAGGAATCAGCCGAGGACACGTGTATGCAGATAGGTGTGTGTATATATAGTGTTTGTGAGGGCGCACGCTCACGTTGGTGTTACGCACGCTTTCTTCATGTTATTTAGCAATGATCTTCTGGTGTTAATCTTTCCCGACTTCCCTAAGAAGTGTGCTAACAAAAAAAAGAAATTATTTGTGATATTCTGCCAGAGTCTCAAGCAATCAAGAGAAAAATGCTCTCCGCCATGGGGTTGTCG
Organism: Baryphthengus martii; assembly: GCA_013396935.1. Taxonomy (NCBI): domain Eukaryota; kingdom Metazoa; phylum Chordata; class Aves; order Coraciiformes; family Momotidae; genus Baryphthengus; species Baryphthengus martii. The sequence continues at coordinate 254,365 of VWZK01006488.1, read as the reverse complement.
TCACACATCTCCTCACAAAGTGAGGAAACATTTTCCTTCGTGGGTGATTTACCCTTAAACAACAGGTAGGCAAACAAAACGGAGCAGTCGGAGGTTTGCGACTTAACCGGTATTTATTACCCCTTGTGATGGTTTCGCTACTCACTTTGTATGACATTCCTCACTTGGCACCTAAAGATGATAAAAAGACAGTAAAAGAGTGTCAAGTTATCCACTGAAAAGGAGCAGTTCCAGGTTTAGAAGAACACCAGGAAGCTGCAGGGAGAATGTTTTGTGGATGCTTTTCTGGAAGAGGAAAGATGGAGTTGGGCTCAGATGGTCAGGGAACAGCCGGGCCTAATTTGCTGAAAAACTCATTAGCTAGTTAAGAGACGTACACTGTGCAGCTCAGGTAAATACACAGTGGGGGTTGTAACGGAAGAGAATGCCAAAATATTAGTGACGGCCTCCAAGGGAGATTCAAAGTGGCTTGGTGACTGTTGCAGTCACAGCTGGACAGCTGGAGAAGGACTGTTTCCCAACCCCTGAAATGCAACAGGCAGTTACAGCTCAGGTGGTGACGTCACTAAAAAGGAAGATACCAGAAACAATTCCACAATATCTTGGCAAGTGAAGCTGTGACAAATAGAAGTGGACTTCAATTGACTGACTTCTATTTATGAAAAGAAAATGTTCTGAATGAAAGCAGGAGAATTTTATAGAATGAATCATTAAGCACCTAGTTCAGCTATGCCGTGCTGTGCTGTGCTCTATACTCTTTCATAGTATATAACTTGAATATAAGGCTGTATACCCGTATATAGTTAATAATTGTCAGATATGGATTATTTAAACAGAAAGTGCTCAAATTTTTATTGTCCCTTTGGAATAAAAATAAATAAAGTAAAAAGAACATTTTTCTGATTACAACCAAAATATTTTAAAAATGAGCCATTGAAATAAAGAATTCCAATTTTTCAGGAACACTTTTTTATTCATTGAAAAGATATCTGGAATTAAGTGGAACTTGTTCATTGATTCAAATGCCTTGGTTAGAGCTATTGAAAAGTTACAGCTAGCTCTTTATTACTGGTATGAGACTTTTTTGGGGGAAAATGTTCCATTGAAATAATTAGAAAATATCCTGTTAAAAATACAGATTTCTTCTATAGAAAAAAAAATACTGGATTTTTTTAAGGAACAATGAATCTGAGGTAGGAAGAAGAAAGAACAGATCTAAGAATGAGACAGGTGAGGTGGGCGTGCTGGGTGACAATTCCTGTGGTTACCTGCAGCATCTCTCTTATGAGGAAAAGCTGAGAGCCCTGGGGCTGTTCAGCCTGGAGAAGAGAAGGCTGAGAGGGGATCTCATCAATGCTGATCAACATCTAAAGGATGAGGATCAAGAGGATGGGGCCAGACTCTTTTCTGTGGTGCCCAGTGACAGGACGAGGGGCAATGGGCACAAACTGGAACCCAGGAGGTTCCACCTCAACAGGACAAGAAGCTTCTTTGCTGGGAGGGTGACAGAGCCTGGCCCAGGCTGCCCAGAGAGGTGGTGGAGTCTCCTTCTCTGGAGACTTTCCAACCTCCCTGGATCTGTTCCTGTGTGGCCTGCCCTGGGTGATCTTGCTCTGGCAGGGGGGTTGGACTCGATGATCTCCAGAGGTCCTTTCCAACCCCTCCCATTCTGTGATTCTGCCTTTTTTTATTCTTTTTTTTTTTTTCCATTAGCTCTCTATGAATAGTTGTCTTTTGCTTCTCTGAACTGTGTTGGTTTTTTCTTCTCCTAGAAATTCCTGCCTGGTCACACTTGTGTATTTTTAGTTTCTGTTTTTAGATAAGTTCAGGAAAGAACCAGTTTAGTGATGTGTGTTGCCATTTTCTAGTCCACTGTAATTACCAAGTCAGGGAAAAGGAGAGCCCGAGTTTGGATCTCTGCATCTACAGGCACTACAGTTACAGCCAGAATCATTCCTCAATGAACTGGACATTCTCTTTCTTCCCCTCTTTTTACAATATGGAATACAGAACAGCAGAGATGCATTTCAGGCTAAATATATAGATATGCTGACATACTGATAAAAGATGGAAAATAATTTTCTTTCCTATAAACTGAGAAAACTTGAATAGGAAGGAAATGAGGGGCAAAACCATGAAAGCCAGGGTAGGAGGGATGGCTTCCATGGATTATTTCTTTCCATGACAAGGTAATGGGCTTTTTCGGTGGGAAGACTGAGAGGTCATAGATTTAGCATGAATTTTGGTACCGTCTCACCTGGCTATTCCTATACATCCTGCATAAACATGGTCTGGATTAAATTACTGTAACATGAGTATAATCTAGTTGCAAAATTCTGTTCAGACAGCGTGAGCGCTTGTGAGTGTGTGTTGGGCGTGTACCTGTATCAGGCGGTGCTCTTTACAGCTGGGTGATCCGGTCCCTGTGCAATTGTTCAGTGTTTTTGGTGGGAGCCTTTCAATGAAAAAGGAGATTATTTGCTTATAGAACTCACAGCTGTCATAGTGGTGGGAGGGGTGCAAGCCTTTGGAATGGCAGAATGCAAACTCAAATCGGAGGAAGGATCTGCAAGACTGGGATGTAATCTCCTACACGGGAATGCAAAACCCTGTGCTGGAGAATGACCGAGTGTGCCGTACAGAAGTGGGACGCCGGGTCGCACAGGAATTCTTCAGTAACAACACCTGCGCATTAGAGAGAATTGTGAACTGAACGTGAGAATATACCTTGCTGGAAAAAAAAAAAAAATCAAAATAAGGTATCTCTCTGTGGCACGTGAGGAAGAATATTGCTTGTAAGGGGCAGAAAACAAGCGCTGCCATCTGTGCGTGCCCCGTCTGCAGTTAGTGGAGTCTCCTCGGTGCTGGGCACTGCGCCGTGAGAAAGAAATGGAACAAACCTGGAGAGAGTCTGGAGGAGACGGCTGAGAATGCTCAGAGTCTTAAAACATTGCTGTTAGCAAAAAATGAAGATGCAAGATTGTGCTGGAGAAAGAAAGAGGAAGGAAAATGGGCTCAGAATCTTCCAGTAGGTGAAAGGAAGCTGCCAAGGCCGCGGGAGCAGCGCGCTCACTCACTGGGGAGCAGGGCGAGATGTGCAAGGGGAGCTGGGAAAGGATCAGTCTAGATGTTTGCAGAAATACATTGCGGTGCCTTTTGGATCTTTCTGAGCAATTAGACAACCTTACTTAGCCTTGCTCTGGGTGGAGTAATAAATGAGATGACCTTTTGTGTAGATTGATAGTTAAATTGCAGCAGTGTGTGGTGTTCTCGTACCCACTTCTGGATCGCTTGGTGCAAACGAGAGGAAAGTACAGGCCATCTCTCCAGTGATTTATATAACATGAAAAAAACATCTCTTTTTCAGCAGTATTTGTATTGAAACAAATACCCTCTTATTCTTGGGATAGAAAACGTGAGCAAGACTGTTTCACTTTCTTTACACCCTTAAGTATCTTTTTTAAATAGTTGTCGCAGTTTGTCTTCCCTTCCTATTTAGCAGCCGGAGCCTTTTCAAGCTCTCTTCCTTCAGCAGTTTTCCCCTGCTTTTCATCGTTACCGTTGTTACCTCGAACCCTCTTCCTCTTACGCTGAGAGAAGCCCACAGCTGAAGGTAACCTCGCTGAGACCACACCACTGATGTGGACAAGGGCTTTGGGGGGCTGTGCGCTCTGACCCCCAACTCCCGCAGTTCACACAGCTTGAATTGTGTACGTAGTACCTTAGCCTGTACCATGTATTAGGTGAATCTTATCTCCTCTTCTGATTGTTACTCAGCTCTATATCCTTTTGATGATAAAATAGTTTGATGTGGCAAATTAGCATCTCTTTGTTGTGGTAGGCTGCGTCCTCCCTTATCGTTCCTTCCAGAGGCGTGTATTTGACTAGTTCAGACATGTTTGCATTAGACTAATTAACCATTCTTTTCTTATTTTACTTTATGCCTCTTCTTCCATATCTATTCTCCTGTTGGTCTTGGTTTTGTTTTTTTTCCCCACAATCTGATGATGTTTTCTGTTTCTTTGAGGCATTCTTTACCGAACCAAAATGGAAAGCCCAGGTGTGTTCTCTCTGGCTGAGGATGAAATCAGGAGGAGAGCCAACGCGTGCGTGTAGTTCTAGACAAGATCAGATTGAGGTGCTGTGTTGAGGCTGTCACGAAAGCCTCAGAGCTGTGACTGGCTTGTGAAGCCGTGGGCTGGCAATGTTTTTGCACAGGGGAAAGGCCAGAGGTGGGCGTAGAAATGATTTGTGTATGAAAAAGAGATTTAAGAATCTCCGGGATGATTTGTTTTTACAGAATTTGGTGGATAGCAGCATGAGGACTCACAGCACTCCAAAGTCCTGCCTTAAATCATGGGAATGCTTTCATGCTTGCCATAGTAACAGCAAAATCGCTAGCGGCAAAATTAACTTAGCGTCTGTATACTTTGTGTTATTGCCGGTTTAGCACGTGGTGTGACTTTTAGCTTTGCCCATATAGAATGAAACCAGAAAGGCTGCAGTCTGTTGAAGCAGCCCTCGATAGTGGTTGGAGCACATACATGTGAATGGTGGTTTAAAATCGGCGCTTGAAAATAGAATTTTAATTCAGAGCCTGTCTTCATTAGAGAAACACTGAAAAAAATGCCACTTAGTCTCAGATGTAAGACAGCTTGAGGGATAAATTAGCTGCAAACTGTACGTTTTATCGCTCGAGGCTGCGTTTGTATTTTGGAAACTCACCACAAGCTCTTAACGGGGACCTACATACAGACCTTTCTCCCAAGTGCTCATTAGAGCTGCGCTGAGCTAACTCTGCTAATAGATCGTCGTTCAGAACATGAACATCACTGGGAATTGAGTTTTAGAGAAAATGATGGTATTAGGCTGCAGGACAGCAGGAGTTTCCTAATAAATATATTCATGCAATTGTTAGAGGTATGAATATATCACACTTTTCAGTAATTTTGAGAGAACTGTGTGAGGAATCTAAGTGACTTTTACAGACTTTTAAAACTCAACCCACCCTTTTCTAAGAGAATATTCCTGCAGGTATTTCTTTTAAAAAACAACCCAACAGTTCCCTTCCCTTTCTGAGTCACAAACATTAAAAGCAGCAATAGTATCTATTTTCACTGTACTTCGAGAAACCAGAAGCAAAATTTTTACAGAATAAAGGGAGTCTAGGGGAGAGCCACCCAAACTTCCAGTGAGTCGAGGCACAGATAGATGAGAGAGGCTTAAAGAAGGTGAACATTAGTCTCATGGTAAGAGGCAGTTAGGTAACAGCCTGTAAATATTTGATAGTACAGGATAAGCTAGTGACAATCTGTAAGTAGTTGCAACTGTAAACATACGGAAAGAGGGGATTTACTTAGCACCAGAAAGAGTATAATTAATAGGAATGGACTAAAATTAAGCAATAATAAGTTTAAGGTGAGTATCGGGGGAAAAATGGAAATTGTATTAGTCATTAGCTGTCAGATTGTGGTTTTGAATCAGCAGTGATCTCGAAGGTGCTTGCTGTTAAGTGCTCTAGCTGCTTTGATCTGTTAAGTTGTATTCAAGGCAATTAAAAGTCTTGTGAACCGTTTCTTTGTGGTTGCGCCGGGCTGGACACGAGGGTTGGGCTGTGATTCCGAGTGCTGAGGGAACTGAAGCTCAGTCACAAGTAGAAGAGACACCTAGGAAACATCTCTTCTAGCAAGATGTGGTTCTTGCTCAAGAAAAATTCTATTTCATTAGAAGTCAATGAGGATTATGTTATTAGAAGTTATGCAGATCCTGCTACATGATGTATTTTAGCCAATTTAATAACTTCAGTGGATTAGAAGTCTTGATTTAATAAGGATCCCACTTCAAATTCTGGAATAGCATGTAACTTTATTTTAATGGAACAGCTATGCTCAGCTTTCGGAATACTAAATCTTTTCAGATTTTTTCTATGTGACATAAAAGTAATGTAGCTGAAATACTACGTAGCTTATTACTGAACTAGGCTATTAAAATTCATTGGGAGTTTTGCTGTTCCCCCTCCCCCCAATTTTTGTCATCCCTATCAGATAATATTTCTTTTGTTTGCTAGATACTGAGTCACTTGTGCACGTTTTTACATCTGTTGTTTACAGCGCCTTTATATGGCGCTGAATTTGCCCTCTTGGTGTCTGACTCATTGTTGTGTTTCCCCAGTGTAAAAAGATCTTTTGGTAATGGAGTTACAAAGGCATAAGTAAGGAACAACACAGCACTAGACCAAACTCTTTGACCGGTGTGAATTTTTCCTGTGTGAATAGCTGTGCACGGCTAATGAAAATCCACCCAAACAGATGCCATTTTGTAGAGGGTTTTTATATAAGCTATGCTGTGCTTCAGAGTCTGAGCTGTTCTCTGACCTGAACAGAAGGAGACTTCCCATGACCAATTTATCTTATAGTCAATTGTCAGCAGCCTTTCTCTTTCTGAAGGCGAGTTACCCGCTTATTTCTGAGGTGAGATACGCTACGCTGGGCACACAGACACCACCACACCCTATCCGTATACCCCAGGAAGCCAAACACAGTAGCACAAGCGTGCTGAAGCAAATGCTTTGTTGAAAGACATTTGCAAGCTTTTCCGGCTCGTGACCAAGTGCAGGGCTCCCACGCTAACCCTATCGCCTCGTCCTGGGTGGCAGGTGGGATAGTTGAACATCGGAGCTCACGTCCCTCTTAAAACCGCAGATGTCGTGAGGTGATGGCGGCCTGGGGAACAGCACACGGGGCTCAGAGCGACCACCGAAACCGGCCTCGAGAATCTCAACTGTGCTGTAGGTTTCGCAGTGCCTTGTCGGAATTGCACAAGTACCAGAGTGAGTAGACTAGAAAGATGTTGAAGCCGTTGCTCTTGGTGGCTTCTTGCAGCTCATCCTTTCTGCCGCAGCCACGGTGGAAGTGTAGATGGAGTCAAACGGAGAGTAACTTGTCCGTGGGAAGTCAGTTAAGGGTCAGCTCTGCATTGCAATGAGATGCCCTGTGCCAGTGTGATTCATCTGCTGGGTGATGAGTTGCGGAGTATTTTTGTTGCATTTAGTACTTTAATATGTACAGCTGCTTAGTCAAGGAATTAGTGCTCCAAGTTGTGTAAAGAAATGGGAGTAAAAAACTTAGCATTCGAGGGTTTACTGCTAACTGGCAGACTTTGCTACTCTTGTGTCTTGGTTTAAACACCTGCCAAATGAGGCAAAAAAGCTGTATTATCTAACACAGCTACACTGAGATTCAGTTTAAGCCCATACGTTATGGAATGTCATCTTTGATTTTGAGTTACGCAAAGTACTAAACGATACCGGTGTCAAAACCTTGTTAATCATCGTTTTCATTAACTTCTGCAGATTTCAGGGCAATGCTTTGCCCGTGATTTCAGCCAAGGCAAGGTTTCACTCCAAGTGCAGGGGTTGGGTTTTTTCCACATTTAACCCAATGGAGTGGTTTCTTTAGCTTAGCCCGTACAGCTTTACAGTTAGTGAAACATTTTGTAAATTCTGTGCCTGTTGCCTCACCTGGTTTGAGAGTAAGTAATTCTGGAGAACTAATAGTCATTTCTAATGATAGACTGTCTTTAATATACTGCTTCTTTACTTGGGTTTTTCCACATTATCGATTTTTTTTTTTCTTGAGACACTTGAGCTTACTAACAAGTAAACCCTTCCTCAGGTTTCTGTCCCATGGTCAAGTCTATGCATTCTTGCTTCAAACTACATACAAAGAATAGGGAGAGAAGATAAAGTCCTAGGAAAGAGTTGTGGCGGTAGTAGAGTATCACAAAACTTGTTTTCAGTGGAATTCATTCAAATTGCTGAAAAAGGAGGGTGTGTGTGATGCTTTTGTGACTGCATGAGGAACACAGAACTGCTTTTAGAGATAGCCAGTCTCGCAGATTGGTTTGTATGGTTTGGCCAGCTCAGGCTTTCAGTGTTTCATTTTAGCTATTAGAGTTAAGGCAGAATTTGTCCATCAGCATTTACAATTCAGGATTCTTTCTTTCAGAATTTCTGGAGAAGGTTTTGGGTTTTTTTTATTTTTTTTTGCCTGCTGTTACCTTCCCATGTCAAGAAGAATTGCTGGCAAGAATACTGCTATAATTCAAAGTAAACCACGGTGTATTGTTTTTCTTAAACTGCATAATTTTATTGCTTTAGATGTAATCTTACATAATCCATTCCCTTTCAGACATGAACAGTTTTTCATTTTGTTTGCTGTGTTTTCTAAACTCCATGTGTTACATGGGAAAAAGAAATGGCTCCCCCCATATTTCTGTCCATCAAAATATATAAGATGATGTTCTGTGGAAGGTAACAGTCTAAATCATAGAAAACAAGCTAATCTGATGTTTTCTTCTAGCCTGTAATTACCGTTCTGTGTGCCGTTGTGGCAGGCATGGTGATTATTTAATGGAAATATTTTTAAATCATAGTTTTTTTCCATAATATATGCAGAGGAACTATTATGGCCTTGTATGTTACTGCCTGAGAATCTGCCCAGACATAAAAGCAGGATTCACACCTGTTTTCACTAACTTAAAAATAAGAGAAAAACTCCCCAGAAGGGCTACAGATGGCAATTACTGGAACGCTTTGTTGTTTTTCTCACTTTCAGTAGTCTGTTATTAACATACTAATACTTGATTTTTGAGTTGGTTTTGGTTTGGATTGCAGAGACTAAATTTATCTGTGGGAGAACTGATCATGATTTTATCAGGATCAACTTAAGCCACTGAAAAAAAACCCCAACCCACAGAGCATCATATTTCTCCACCACTGAAAGAAAATCCATTGTAATTGAAAGCACATTAAAAAAGTCATGGGTGGGGTCGAATGATCATCCATCAGTTTATTCATCTGTTTATCAAATATATGCCCATGCACTTCCATTTGCTGTGGCCTCAAGCTCAAGCTGCTCTTTTGAAAAGAGTTGAGGTTCCCATTTCCTGTCACCACTTCCCTTTTTTTTTTTTTTTTTTTCAAAGCATAAGCCCCACGCCACATTTCGTTGCAAGCCTCCGATTTCTCTCTCTCAAGCTAAGAAGCAGCATCTTTTCATAGCAATCGAATATTGTTCGTTGCTATTCAGTGGGATTCATCCTGGAAGATGGGAAAAAAACGCTGTCAGAAAAAAAGAGAAGTTTTAGAATGTGGGAATAAGACTCAAAAGTGCCCACCACCCGTGGAGCTAAGCGTCGCTTTGTGTGAGGAGCAAATGTGGCTGTTCCTGCATCTTGTGACTTTCAATTGGCAAGACCCAGTTTGCATTAAGGGAAGTGTTGGCTTGTTCTACAGGGGGAGATGTTAGAAATGGCTTCTAAACGATTGGTGTCAACAATTGCATTTTATCCCGTGTGCTTAAAACACCCTGCTGCCCCTGTGGCTGTGTGCGTGCTGTACACCTGCTTGAAAGTAAAGTCCTGCCCTGTTCTGTATTTCCTATATGAAGCTGTCGCTCCCTCTTGTGATCTCCCGGTTAGATTACGTGCACATAAATAGCAGGGAAGATAAGCGTGAAATCTTAAGAAAGTGAGTTTGTTCGTTTCTAACAGACTATACCTGTATCAAATGTGAGAAGAGAAAAAAACAGAAGCAGGAAAGTTGGATGTTGTCTTCAGGTAGAATCACATCGAATTAGAAGATGTCTCGGGTTTTTCCTTGAGGTGCTGGCGGAATTCTTACTGCATCTCTTTAACGATACTAGAAAATAATTGGAGACTTGAAGATGTGAGAGTGCCTCTTGTGATTCAGTTCGGTTTATTAAAGTTGGGCTGGATAAAATCATTCTTTATTGAAAAAAAGGACAGTGAAATAGGAACTGTCAATGACTATTTCACTATGACTTCCTCACAGAGTGTTGTGTTTTAGCCCAGCCAGCCAGCAGCTAAACACCATGTGGCCCCTCGCTCATCCCTATCCCCACCCTGCTGGGATTGGGAGGAGAAAATGCAAAAAAAGGCTTGAGGGCTGAGACCAACCATGGTCATGGGCTAAAAGCAGACTCAACTTGGGGAATAAACCATCAATTTAATGTAAACACCACCACCACCAACTTACCAATCAAATCAGAGTAGGATAATGAGAAGTACAACCAAATCTTAAACCTGGGAAGAAGGGAAGGGTTTTTAAGTTTACTCCTGAGTTCTCTACCTCCTCCCCTCCAACAGCACAGCAGGAATGGGGGTTGCAGTCAGCTCTTTTCCTCTTGTCTCCACTGCTCCTTCCTCTTCAGGAGGAGGACTCCTCACAGTCTCGCCCTACTCCAGCGTGAGGTCCTTCCCACACGAGATAGTTCTCCACAAACTTCAACTTGAGTCCTTCCCATGGGGCTGCAGCTCCTCACAAACTGTTCCAGTGGGTGCTTTCTACAGGTTCCAGTCTTCCCAGCAACAGACCACTCCAATGTGGGCTTCCCGTGGAGTCACAGACTACTTTGGGTGCAGTCACCTGCTCTGGCGTGGGGTCCTTCACGGGGTGCAAGGGCTCAGCCCCTTGTCTCACCACGGGCTGCAGGGGAATCTCTGTTCTGGTGCTCCCTTCTTCCTCACTGACCTTGGTATCTGCATAGTTGTTCATTTCCTCTCCAAAATCTTGCCCAGCAGATTTTTCCCCCTTTAAATACGTTATCCCAGAAGCGGTAATTGGTTTGGCTTTGGCCAGAGGTTGAGTCCGAATTGGAGCCAATGGAGCTTCTAGAAGCTTCTTGGAGTAGCCACCCCTGAAGCTCCTACCCCAGTGCCAAAACCCCAGCAGGCACGAACCCGACACGTAGAGTTTGCTTCTATGCTCTGGGATATAGAGTGAAATAGATGGTAGGAAACGATAAGGTGCTTACACCTTTCAGGGCAAGTTCTTGTGTATCTTTGCAGTTGATTTCTTGCCTTCAAAACAAATGTCTTCACACATGAACCTCCAAGCTGCACACGAATCCCAGGAGACTTTAGTCTCATTTGGGCTTGTGTTAAAAAGTGAGTAATTTACAGTATTGGGGAAAAAAAAAAAAAAAAAAAAAAAGATTAATCTGAACTGCCTTCATGTAAAACAGAGATGGGTGGAGTCTCATCTGGACAAGTGTGTCCCAAAGGAGCCGAGCTCTGTCATGTCCTGGGTCAGTCCCTTCCTCCTGAGCTGGCTGGACCTCTGTCGGTGAAGCGCCTGAGGAAGAGGAAAACAGGCGAGCAAGGTGACGCTTTAGCTGTGATCTGGGAAGAGAAAGGCAACAGCAGCAGGGTGGAATACCAAATGAAGCAAAATCAATTAATTACCTGATTGTCCAGGTGTCCTTTCAGACGGAAGCAGCAGTGTTGCACTCCTAGCTCCTCTGTGCCAGTATCTGAAAATGAGACCAGGGAGGCCGGGGAAGGCAAACTGGCGGATGCAGAGGAAAACCAGTTCTGTCGTGAGTTTCTAGCAGTGGCACTGATACGTAGGACCGCGTCTTGCTTTCACAGGGCTCGGTGCTATACAGTCATGGGAAGGTTACCAAAGCTGCGGGCTGGTGGCACGCAGCGAATTGTCCATCTTAGACTCCTAAATGCAGTTGCAAAGCACCTGGAGGTGAAAGTCAGCTTTTCAACGCAGGTGTACAGTAGCTGTTTCTGCCGCTTTCCGTGGTAATGGGAAAAAACTAACATTTTTCCTCAAGGGAGGCTTGCACAGAAGGTTACCTGTTCTTTTCCTGGACACCTAAGCTGTTCAGGTTAAACTGGCTTCTACAAATGCCTGTCAAACTCTGCAAGTGCCTTTAGAGAAACTAAACATGGATTTCCTTGATAGTTCCAAAACAAATTTAAAAAAAAAATTTAAATGTGCATAGCTAGATGTGAGGGAGGTAGTAAATGGATCACGATGGACACCTCTCCCTCCACAGCTGTCAGCTCCTCCGCACCTTTCAGGAGAGGAGAAAAGACAGCAGAGGAAGGTGTGAAGCTGACTGCTTTGCCGAGTCGCTGCACAGAGCTCTCCATCTGCTCCTTATCCTCAGAGGAGCAGGTACCTCTGTGACCTCGTTTTAGGAAGCAGGAAAACTCCCATCTGCTGCCGGGAGTGATATCTGTTGGCCTAGCGGTGCATTGACTGTGATTTTTCTTGCTGGCAGACTGCTTGAGTTGCCACTTACCAGCTTTTATACCCACATAGAGAGCTGCTCCTGCTGGGCTGTTGTTTCTACTTCATCCCCTTGGCTTTCTCTGCCTCTGCCCACATTCTCCTATAGACAGTTGCCTGTAGCAACAGCCATTTGAAAAGGTCCCCTGTGCTATCTCTGCGGTTCTCTGGAGGGGAGCTCTGCCAGCACCAGCACTGGAGGAATGCAGCTTTCCAAGCCTCCCCTGGTGAGCAGGTACCAAAGGAAACATACCTTCAGAAAGCAGCAGTTTCCAGTAATGAGAGGACAGCAGATCGAAACCCAAAAGCATTTGATGAATCCTCTACCCACTAGGAGCTGGTCTGGGGGAAATACCACATCCCTGATGTTGCACATCTTTTTTCAGAGACGATGCTACACCCTGTGGTCGCAGAATCACACAAGGGTAGGGGCTGGAAGGGACCTCAAAAGATCATTGAGTCCAACCCCCCTGCCACAGCAGGGTCACCCAGGGCAGGCCACACAGGAACAGATCCAGGTAGGTTTTGAATGTCTCCAGAGGAGGAGTCCCAAATCCCTTCCACATCCAACACCCAGAACCACCTCTTCTCTCACACCTAACCGCTTCTTGCGGGGCGATGCAATTAGCTGGATCAAGGAACTCATCTGGTTAAAAATACGCTGACAAGAGAGTTATTTTTAATCTCCTCTGGATCGACGTGCAGCCACAGACAATTGCTCTGGCACAACAAGAAAGCAAACACCAGAGTTAAGTGGACAAGAGCTACTTCTGCTGCCATTGCCACTGAGATAAATGCTTATCAAATTTCAGCATCGATTGAGAAAGCTACATTTTCCTGCCAGTATAGCTGACAGCTTCTGTATTTATGCTGGCGTAGCTGCAGCGACAGGGCTCAAAACGTGGTAGGTGGGACCCACTTGCCCTCAAATTTGCTATCACCAGAAAGTGTAAAGGATTTAGTAAAAGCTGCCTAGTGCTGCCATGGAGCCACCATCTGTCGAGTCTGTGTTCCTGGAGATCCAAGTCCTAGTCTTTATCAACCTTAACGTTAGGATGTTTGGATTCAGATCTAAACTCTCCACATCACATCGTTTGTCCTTGTGCGACTCTCATTTTGCATCTTCTTTCTTTCCTGCCTCCCCAACATGTACCACTGCCTGATGGTTACGTGAAGCCACGGATCTGCACTTCTAGCCATCAGATGACACAGATTCCGTTTACAGAAAGAGCAAAACTGCGACATCGTTCAGCAGTTGATGCGGTGAGGTCTTTGACCAAGAGCAGCTGCTGTGCTGTAACTCAGAACGGCGGTGCAGCTCAAAAACGGGCGTTGAAGCTTCAAAGTCCTCAAGCCTGCCCTTCATCGATGCTAATAATGCCTTCATTTTCTTATTTGGTGTGCATGACACTGAATTTATCTTACTAGAAGGGGTTTTATTATTTCTGTACTTAGAGCTGCAGCTGTTCTCGTGTCCAAATACAAATTAGAAAATAAGGGTATGTGTGGGATCTCTAATAAACTTGGTGAAATAGAAGTATATTGCAGCTTTTCAAACTGAGAGTGAGTATCTACTTTTTATATAAAGCATATGTTTTAGAGACATTTGGAAAATACATAGTAGGTGTGTAAATCCTGAAGGAGAAGCTGATGAAAAGAGTGGTGGGAACCTAGAATTTCCTTAGCCAGTGCAGTGAGTAGGAAAGCTCAGATACTCACAGATACTTTCCTACTCAAAGAAGTCAACCCATGTTTTAAGTTTTTTAATTAGTTCAATCTACAAAAATTGTTTATATGTCCGATCCAGCTCTCGGGGGATCAGCACAGGCAGTGCTGCATGCTTTGCCTCGCTTCAAAGACAACCTTGTTGCAGCAGAGTTGTGTAAAATGGGGAATTCAGAAGGTTTTAAATGATGTACTGGCATCTTACAAGCCAAAGGAGTAAAAGGTGTTTCATTTTAAAGACATCTATACGCTCCCAGTTGGTATTATTACATTGTGGAAGATCTGATCCTTGAGCAGGCTGCTTCAGCTTGTGCCTACTCAGACAGCACTGGAATAAAGCTGGCATTTCCTCACACCTGCTCACACCAACAAGCTGTGACTATGCTGAATTTCTGCTCTCGCACCGCTGGGTTTGAAAACAGCCTATTTAAAATAGAATTAATTGGAGGATGCTGTCATAAAGACTCAGAATTTCCTAATCTGAGCGGAAGAATTCAAGCAATATTCATTTGTAGTGTAAGAAACTTAACTGCACAGTCTCCTTAAAAGGATGAACTCAGATTTTTATAATTTACTTTTTATGGGGATATATAAGAGGTGGCAGTTTGCCTTTTTTTAATTTGCGTTTTGTCATGTACCAAAGCATAGGCATCGATGCTTTCAAGAAACCCACAGTCCCTGAAAAAAAGCAGTTACCGTTCCTCATGCTGGATGGGCTGCGAAGCAAATGGTGCGTCTGCCTGAATCAGCAGAGTTCTTCGATTCAATTGTTCCAAGGTAAAAATAGCAAAGTCTTCAACTTAAATTGTGGATGTTCTGTGGAAAAATGTAGAATGTTCTGTGCAAGGCACATCCTCTTCCTCACAAGCTCCGAGGCCTTGGCTGTGGCAAGAGCTGTAGGAGGTCATCTACCCAGCACTGTGGATTTTCATAATTGAGTTGTGAACAAAAACTGAAATAGGCTGGTTGTGAATTATCCCGTGCTGAAGGGAAATACGTACCTTACTGATGTGTGGAGGCACTACAGTGATCTGCAATTCAAACTATGTACATTTTAGCCATAGGATCTTGTACTCGAATTTAAATTGGCATGCACTAAAGTAATCCTGCATTGCTAATATCCCGTACTAATTTTATGCAAACAGATTAGTTCTCACACCCAGTCTTGGTTGGGAGGAGGTACTCAAAATGTAGTCATGGGCATGAGGTCAGTCAGCCCAGGCTCCCTCATCTCGTTGTTGGTTTTTATTATGTAAGGATATCGTATTTGATCTCTGTGGAGTGCTGGAAGGTGATTAATCAGATGTTTCTAAGATGTTTTTGTAGTAGCCGTTTTTAAGATACGTGCTTTATTAGGTAATGAAGCAAGGTAGAAAGGATTTTCTGAGCTTGAATGAATACCTTTGCTAGGGAATACTATAGAACTGTGACATCTAACCCAAAACTACAGGAGAAGGTGGGGGAAAGGATAGAAGAACCTTCCTCCTAAATCTTCAGCAGAATTTGAGCGTCATGCAAACTCTGACTGGGCAAACAGGGAAGCAAGGTTCCTATAAAACCCCCAAAATTCCCAACAAAGCCAGACCAATGGTCCTTTCAGTCCCATCTCTTGTTCCAGTGGCGGCTGGAAGTGATGCCATTTGGGAGTACGAGCCAAGCTGAAGTCAGTTTCTTTGTTTTATTCTTCTCGTTTGTTCGAAAGAGGAGGTTGGTTTGTGTCAGCCCTGAGCGGAGTTCTTACAAGTAGAGACAGACAATTTTGCGCAATTGCAAACTTATCTTTGAACTTGCCTATCGTGCTTTACACAGGCTCCTCAAATCATCATGTAGCTTTTGCCTTCGTTCCTCAGAATCAGCTGTCAGGTTTTAAGAAGGTAAATGATCTTGGTCAACGTTACACAAACCTGGAGAAAGACAGGAGTAGAAAACAATCCCCATATATATGGCTCTCAGTCTACACTATTCCTTTGCGTTCTGTAGTGTGATTTTGCAATATGGTATCTGCTGTCATTACAAAAATCCATGTCAAACCTTCACTTCCTAAGATGCAAATAACAATTTCCAGGAATTTCGTATCAACAGCAGCAGGCAAACCTCCAATTTGTAGACAAGATAAAATGCTGGCAAAGTAACTGTGGTAAGGGTGGCAGGGCACTGGAACAGGCTGCCCAGAGGCGTTGTGGAGTCTCCTTCACTGGAGACTTTCCAAACCCGCCTGGACACGTTCCTGCGTGATCTACTCTAGGTGATCCTGCTCTGGCAGGGGGCTTGGGCATGGGTGATCTTTCAAGGTCTCTTCCAACCTCTAACGTTCTGTGATTTATGCTTCTAACTACCTTGATATTTTTATTATAAATAGGTAGCTCCCAATGAATCCCAGGGCTGTGGGTAAAGTTTTACCTCACCCTTAATGTCACAAACCAAATATAATTCCATTTATCTTAATAGATTTATATCTAATTTGTAGAATAGGGTTTGTATCCAGGACAGAATCTGATTGTCCAGTGAATTTGTCTTATATGCAATCATGTACAAAAGAGAGAAATTGGGCTAAAACCACTGTGTAATTATGGCTCGGTCAACTGGATTTTCCTGCCTACTGGAAAGAAAAGTAATGAGCAGCTGAATTCAAGCATTTAACGTGATTTTAAGAAACTTATTTTCAGCCTGAACTGCTTAGATCCATTTTAGTTAACTCCCTCAGACTTTCATCCTACCGAAACAGCAGAGTGTTTCTTGCAAGGGTAGGAAGGAGATGACGGAAACAACTTGTGTGGAAAGGCTTCCATAAGGAAGGGGCTGCAAGCGTGAAAGGAAGCACTAATAATTCAGAATTCTCCTTGGTGTTCAGATTAACACGGAGCAAATCCTTGCTCATGCCAAAGCTACTTGTTGAATTGAAAGATTTAACTAGCTTCTCTTGCTTACTGCAATATGTTCTGGGGGAAGGGTTTACACGTGCATATAATCATAGTGACCCACCCTCTGTCTTCCCATTGAATTGATTTCTCTCTCTCATAACATTGATGTTGCTATTAAATTAAATCCAGGAAGCGTGTACCTATCACACCATGTTCTTTATCTGGAATATAAGAACTCGTTGGGTCTGACACCTTACACGGAGCGATAAGAAACGAGGTAGGAATGCCAGGTGCAGTGGCTTTATGCAGTCTTTTAGGTAGGAATAAGGATGTCTGGTTTACAAGAGGTGAGGAATTGCGTTTTTGTTGTGAAATAGAAGTGTCTAAAGTTGTGAAAAAAAACTAGCCATAAACACTTTGCAACGTCACACAGGTGTCCAAGCAGCTGGACCAGTTCCTGGCAGTGCAATTCTTGAGGTAGTTCTGTAAGCTCAGTGTCAGGTGTTTTGAAAGTGCTGTTCCAGTAGAAAGCCTGCTAAAACATCTTCAGCTTTAAACATTGTGCTGTCAGTTGTGAGTGGAAGTTGAAAAGATTCTGATCTTCAAAACCACCATATGAGGTCAGAAGATAAAAGGAAGAGAACACAAATCAGCTGCAGGGTGTGTATGAAGCAGCTGCTATTCCTCGCCAGGAATACAGGATGGGGTTTGGTTCGCTGTTCACTTGTCAGGACTTCTTCATTCCTCTTGCCCTGAACCATATGAACTGTTCCAGAATAGTCATCAAATAGTCCAGTACAAGTTGAGGGTTTTTTGTTGTATTTTGCACTGGATTCTTAAAACACCTCTTGTTCATGGACAGTATTGGATGCTTTTCTTTCCTCAACCAGAAGGATTTATCATTTGGATACAACTTAAAGATTTTTATTTTAGTGCTTCTGTTAAAGAGGAATTTTAGTGAATTTTGTTAGAGATAAATCATAAAGACATAAACATGTCAAGATTAGCAAAAAACCCTGTTTTAGCTAGTCGTGCACCTGGTAAAGAAAGTCATTGCCATATTTCTAAGTAAAACATCCCTCCTGGCACTGCAAGACAGCTGGTGTCTGCTTTTAGTCTTTTTAGTTTTGCTTTAACCGTTTCTAAGAAAACATTCATTGTTAACGTTTTTTTAAAACAAAATTTTATTCAAAGTCGGACCTTAAAGTCACATCTTTAAAAGATATTAAAAAAAATTATAGACAGAGCAAACAATTTCTTTAGCCAACTTTCTCTTTCTAGGGGATCAGACAGGAAAGGGCAGTGGTGGGTTTTGGTCAAATCCAGATTTTGAGGTGTTCCCAGAGATCCCGAAAGGCAGCAACACTCAGTACACAGGAACATATGGCATCACGAGCTCAGCTGTACTTTTCAGAAAAGCATCAGCACCCCAGGAGCTCTAACAGCCTTGATGAAGCTGGGTGCATTGGAATAATTCCTAAGTAATGTTTGGTCTACAGCTGCCGCTTGTTAGTTCACAAGATATTTTTTTGTACTGGACCATCTAACTTGGTGGTTCAGCGTATTAAAGGTAGTGCATATTTGACTCATCTATACCCCTGATCTGGTTTGGGGATTTTTTCCCATATTTTGCCCTTGTGGGAGTGTGGCAGTTACAATCTCCCTGTTCTGTTGAAATGAGACATTTTTCTCTGTACCATTCTGCATTGTAGATGTTGAGATTTTTTTTCAAACACAACAATGTAGGAGATTAATCTTTTGCCGTTAACTTAAAACTGTCCTTTGGAGAATGTAACTTCTCTACTTGTTAAGAAAGTTGTCTTGACTTTGAAACCATTACTTTCTTCAGTTCCTGAATGAGTGAAAAAAAAATTATATATATATTTATTTATTTATTTATTTTCGCTATAGTTCACAGGCCTTGTTTTCAGAAGAAAACCAGCCTCTAATGGAAATCTGATAAACTTCCCTCTTCAACTACTTCACTGACAGGCTTTTTATTTTGAAAGAAGTTCCTTTGTGACACAGACGCCTGCACCTAGTTTTCAGCCTGTGCATTATATGCTATATCAAAGCACTATTTCCTTTTCATGCACGGCAAACTGGTTTGGACATGGCTTCCAGAAAAAGCCATTATAGAGGAACAACAGGCTGCACAGAGTCCTTTTAGTGCAGAAAGGACTTGATAAACGGCTTCAACACTTTCAGATTTATTTTCACACATTTAGCCACAGCACTGGTTGCTTACACTCCTGAGAAATCCTGTTATTTAATTCTGTGCTTCTTTTCCAAAGTAAAAGGTTCTGTTCAGCTGGAGAATGAGCACTTTGACTGATGAGTTTAAAGCATTCAAACCTATTACTGGTGCAGGTGACATCTTCAGAACTTGTAGAAGAGCCAGGACTTCGCTTTGCCATTTCATGATAACTTTTTTTACAAGAGTTTTAAACTGTAACAAGTGCTTGGTATTTAGAGTTACTTGTGCATTTCTTCTTCCCCTGCCAGACTATGTGTTAGGAACTCAATATGTGATACTTGAGTTCCTGAGATAAGCATAAGTAGTGAAAGCTTCCTTAGCTTCACCATTTTCACAAGTGAAATCTGTAAGATCATTTTCATGAACTGTAGTTCTGTTTAATTGATCAGCATTAGAAGTATCAAGTAAACCGTAACACATCTGCGAGAAAGGTATGTACAAAGGAGAGTGTTTTGCACCAGTTGCCAGCAACGGAACCTCTCTGTTTTCAGGCTTAACAGCTTCCAAATGAGTGGAAAAAAGCATCTTCCAAAATAATCTGAGATCTCTAGGACAATTCTTGTGGTAAATTTCAATTTGTGCTTTGAACTCCAATGGTTGAAATGATGGGCCTTTCTAAAGTGAGTGTTCTTAGTGGAGAGGCCAGGACATAGCCCTAGGCTAGATCTTCCCGACTTCGAACAAAGTGGGTTCATATCGTGCACTCCAGAGTCCACATAATCTCTTTACAGTTCAGCCAGGCATTTTGTCCTGAAGTTTTTTTTTACTCTTACGTTTTTCAGACTTATGATTTCAACTCAGCGATTGTCTTCAAGTAATCGCTCGGAGAAGAGCTGGTTTCTCCTGGAGGCTCACAGATCCTGAGCTCGGCTGGGGGTCAACTTTGTTGAGCCAGGTAGCTGCAGATACCTGTAGGCAGAGGTGATGGTGAACGACAGTTCAGTGTTTTCTCCCAACCAAAAGCTGACAGTTCAGATAAACTTGCAGAGAAAAACCTCATAAAGCAGATTAAAAGTACATAAAGAGTTTTGGTGGGTTTCTTAAAGGGTACTATGGAGTGTTTAACATTTAATCAAAAGTGTTTCAGAAGCAGTTTCACAATTTTACTTCTAAAAGGATTTGCTTTGGTTTTATCTTTGGATATATGAACATCTCTATTTCCGCAGATGTTTCAACTGTGATTTTATTTCTACGAACCTATAAATATCTGACTGGAAAGCTCAGCATCCCTTTTATCTGCTGGATGAACACTCGTCCAACTGGATCCCTACTGTGCGTGGGAGGCTCTGCATTGAGCTGGGGGACCAGACTGGCCAGTTTTCAGAGGGAGTTCTCTTCCAACCTCAGCCATCCTCTGATTTTGAGATGTCCTTAGTACGTCACTCATCTCGTTACATCGGAAAACCGCCAGCTTTGTATTCTGCGCTCTTCTCCTGTCCGGTTTCATTGTTGGTGTGGGTAAGGTACCTAATGCAGAGATTTTGAGTGTGCCTGGTGCACAGCGTAGAGGATTGGTCATCGTCTAGTTAGGTAAGAAGAGAATCAGTTCTTGCTGTAGGTATTGAGCTGTGTTTCTTTGAACCCTTGCAATGGTGCGAGCCAAGGTTGCTGGGGGGGATCTGGGGTAGTGCAGTGCGAACCTTTGTAGGTCTTTTTTTTACATAAATGTTTTAACCTGTAAAATCCCATGAGCAGGCTAGGGCCTTGAACCTAATTAGGCTTGTCTTACAAGTAGCCTGACATGATTCAGATTGAGCAACCTAATCTAGTGAAGCACCCTAGAATCATAGAATGGTTTGGGTTGAAAGGGACCTTAAAGATCATCTAGTTCCAACTCCCCTGCAGGGAAATCTGCCCGTGGCAGGGAGATTGGACAAAGAGTTTTTTGAAGGTCCCATGCAACCCAAACCATTGTGTGATTACTGCACAGACTCAGGTTTTACTCCCCAGCGTCCATCTATCAGCTTCCTCAGCGTAGGTTTTTGCTTTCAAAATGTCAAAAAAAAAGCTGAGAAATAACCTTTGCCCCCTTCATAACTGTTAGCTTTTGAGACACATATAAATGGATAAGAAATTCCAAGCTGCTAAAGCAAGTGTTCAGGATAGCCTTATGCTCATTTCAAGCACTCACAGAATTGGCAGTTCTCTGTCACCGCTTCTCCAGTGAGAAATATTCCCTGAATTTCTGATAAAGTTTACTGTCAGCATTGTCTACCAATTTTTGTAATTTTAATATCAATATTAGTATCTCCTTCCACTCTTATGGAGAATATTTCCAAAACCTGACTACATACCCTACCAACAGGCTTTTCGATACAGTGTGAGCTTGTGATCCTTGCTTTACATTTGCAGTCCCTGCAGCACCTGCTTGGAAACGGAATTTTTTTGTGTTTGTTCTTAGCTTTTTGGGGCTGTCTGTCAGTCTCCAAGGAACTAAGGTAGTGTTGGTGCTCTCTTTTTTGCTATGAGCCTTTCAGTTCAATATATCCACGCTAATTTACTGGGTGAGATTTTCTGTTCCTTTCCAGTAGCAACGCTGAGGCCCTTGGCATGTGCTGTTTCTGGTACCACTGGTTCCCAAAGTTCCTTCTCTGCCATCAAAACAAGACATGAAGTTGATTAGGAAAATGTAATCCCACACAAACACACGTGCATGCAGACTATTTCTTCATATTACCAAAAACTTGTTTTTCCTTACCTGTGTCCAGCTTACAATGCTGGTTCTTTTTTTTTTATTTTCTTTTTTTTTTTTAAGCTTAACTCTCACGGCTGAGGTCTTTCTGTTTTAGTTGAACCACAAGTGACAGTGTTGCATAAAATTGCTTTGTGTTGGTCTTTCAAGCCATGGAAGAGCTTTCATTTTAGCAAATCCCTTTCACTAAAATGCCACTGTTCCCCAGGCTCATGTTACCAAGAGGATACTACCAGACGCTGCGTTTTCTCGCTTGTTTTTTTTTGTGTAGAGGGGAAATCACAAAACCTGCCTTACTTCCCATAGCTTTACCCCCTAAATGTGAAGAAACACCAAAGCTTTACACCAGAGGAAAGCTGTATGTGCCAAGAATAAAATTCACAACAATGAAATTCAAACCAGCCTTTAAAAACTCAAAATGCCGGCAGATTTGTACTCTTTAAAAGGAAGACCATTGTGTAGATGAACCTACAGCTTCATTAGTATACAACATTATGTTCCTGTTCCTTAATAGCTGAAGTTATTATCTTTACACAGACTGACTGACTGAAAACAAACCCTTGAAACAGTGTTAATTACATTCATGATTCAGATAAAATATTATCCTGCCAAGATGAATTATGCCTTCAAGTTACTGCTTATTGTTAGTAAGGCAGACAATTCAACAGAAGAAAAAAGGTGTACAGAGTTCAAATCTATCTCGAGATAATGGAAAGGCACTGGACATAGCACCTCAGGCTTCAAAAGCTACATAAAAATTGTAAAGGGAAACCAGGAGTTAGGCATAAAATATTTGTACATAGAATTCATGATAGCATAGGAGTTATAACATGGCTGTGTATGTTTCTTACACAAGACCTAGAATGAACCCTAAATAAAATATAATCTTAATTATACAAAGCAGAATGGCAGGGGTCCCATTAATTATCTTATACAAAAAACTTAGAATAATGAAAATTACAGAGGCTCTCTCCTCTGAAGAGTTACGTGTCGTTTAAGGGCTACACAAACAGAGCTATCAACTGACCCATGAAGATGTTGTCTATTAAAATCAAATTTTTATTATATCTTTCATCCAATGCTGTCCCTTTAGCACTTTTTTCACTTACAGCTATTAAATTTCGTAATGGTTGGAAGCTTTTCTTAAGCTAGGTTTCTTTTCAATATGCAGTTGATGTGTGCGGAATGAGAGAAGGGCAGTAACAGGTATCCAGCTCTCCAGATAGTCTGCTGGGATTGATGACTCTCCAAACAAGTTAGAAAGGGGAAAAAAAAATAAATCTCGATATATACAAGGAAGTACTTGGATAACTACATTTATGGTTACATCAAAACTTCTTATATCGTTAGTTTCAACATCGTTATTGCTCTTTAGGAATGGACTTAACCCTGGGAGGAGCTCTGCAGAAGGTTCCGTCTCTCAAGTGCAGGCCAGCAGAGAAGGAAGCAGCAGCCACAGCACTTGAGGCAGGGTCCTGGGTCACCAAGCAGCCGGTCACTCAGCATCTCATGGTGTATCTGCAGATAGGACTCAGCTCTGGTAGCCCAGGAGACATTTCCAGCTTTTGCAGCTCCTGTTGGAGCACTGTTAGAGCCGTGTATCCCTGCCTGAGCCCTTCTCCACCATGGAGCCAGCTGCATTAAGAAAATAGCACTGCCAATGAAAGAAATGCTACCGCACACCGCGTTGTCCCCACTAAAACATTATTTTGTCAAATCCTTGTTGCAGTAAAGGAGACTTTCAGGAGATGGCTAGCTCGTTCCCCCCGCCCCAGTCAGAGAGATGGTCAGGAAGTTGAAATGAATGGTTGTAACCACATGAAGGAGTGAATGTGGCCAGCCAGCCACACAGTTCAGGTGCTGAACTTCCTCTGTTGGGAAATCAGAGGTGTGTGCCTGCATCTCTCTCTGTGCCTGTGAGTGATTTTCTGCAGGCTCTTAGCAAAATGAACCACACTGGACACTTTTTTTCCCATCAGAAGTTGGACCCAAGTCCAAGCTTATTGCTGTCAGGTGGCTGTGATGGCACCGTGCCTGCTTCCAGGGATGTGTCCTCACACACATAGGGAAAGTCTTCACGGAAATGTGTCCTTTTCTTCTCTTCCTGGGAAGAAGGACTTAATGTTCTCATTCCTTTCCAGAACAGGACTCTCTTTCAAGCTTGCTGATATCCGAGTGCCACGAGGGGAGCAATGTGACACGGTTTGAGAGTGCTTTAGCAGTTTCTACGAGAGTTCCTACGGGTGACAATTACTTGAGCAGAACTAGAGTTTTCCTGGGACTACTTGTTGTACTCAGAGAGCTCCAGAGTAGCCTGTCATGGCAGAAGTGAATTTTGCCCAATTATTAGTGTCCACACACTGTAGGAACAGTGACACAGTACAGGACGTTTTCTCCAAAAAGTCTTTGAAGTACAGCATCTCTTACAGTTGTTTCTTCTGCCTCTCTTTTAGAAGCACAGAACATCCTTAGAGAAATAGCTCTGTGCAGAATGTGTCTGAGGGAAGGAGAGTCAGTACCTTTGCAGGCATCTAAGACATTCTGTATTTCTCTTTCCTAATTACAATTTTCTGGCTCATCTTTTCACTGGAGTTGGAAGTCCTGGTCCTATTTAGGTTGTTTCACACCTGTCCTGATCCTAAATCATTTTCCTGTCTACTGTTCTGCTGGTGAAATTCATCATTTCCCCAGTGAGTCATGACAGAAGTAGAGCTGATAGAGGAGAGCAAGGAAATGGGAACAAGGAAAATAGAATAAAAGGAAAATGCATTAGGAATACAGCCACAACATCCCAGAGAGCTCTCTGATCCTCATTTAAACTGGAAAGCTGCTTCATGGTGGCATTCATATTTCTAATATCACAGTGAGTCATTACTGTTCCTGCAGCATTCGCTGCTCTCGCTGCCCACTTCCTCTTTGTGGGAAAGGCAGGAGCAGTGAACTGCACACATTCTAGAAGGAAATAAAACCTCTCAGGAAAGAGAGAGATTTTGCAGAACAATAGCGTCCTGGGTTCAACTGGTATAGGGTTGATTTTCTTCCTCGTAGCTGGTTCAGTGCTGTGTTTTCAGATTTAGTGTGAGAATAATGTTGATAACACTCTGATGCTCTAGTTGTTGCTAAGTAGCGCTTATCCCAAGTCAAGGACTTTGCAGTTTGCTGTGCTCTGCCGGCGAGGAGGTGCACAAGGAGCTGGCAGGGAGCGGGGCCAGGACAGCTGACCTGAACTAGCCAGAGGGATATTCCATCCATAGAACATCCTGCTCAGCAGATGGACTGGGGGGTGTTGGCTGGGAGGGCGGGATCACTGCTCAGGCATCAGTTAGTGGGTGGGGAGCCACCGCATTGTGCAGCTCTTCTGCATCTTGGAGTTTATTTCCCCTTTTTTTTTTTTTTCTTTCTTACATTCTTTTTCACTACTGTTATAACCATTCTTATTATATTTTATCATCATTTTCTTATTTCAGTTATTAAACTGTTCTTAACCCACAATTTTACTTTTTTTATAATTCTTCTCATCCCACTGGGAGAGGGGAGGGAGTGAGCGAGCGGCTGCATGGTACTTAGTTGCTGGCTGGGGTTAAATGAAGACAAATAGAAAGGCCCGATCTCATGATCCAAAATGAACTGTAAAATCTATATCTATCTTTCCTAGTCTTCCTACGCACACGTTACATCCAGTGCTCCAGGCTTCATTCATGAAGGATTAGGACTGATGAACTATTATTTCCCATACTCTTTCACAGCATCAAGAATACCAGGAAATGAAAACTGAAGGTTTAATGGATGTAACCTGCAAATGTCAGGACATCCAGAATTAAAACGTAGGCCAAACTACATATCACCAGGCAGAGGGAGATGAGCATGGCTTAGGATCCGGGAGCAACGCCTACAACACTTGGTAGCGCTGGAGCAGTTTACTACAGAACGGGTGAGAGGACCCAATATTGGTCTGGAGCTGGCAGCGGGGCTCCCTGCAGCTGGGTGCTGTGTGTGTGCCACGTCAGGGTGTGGGGGGCACGAATCTCCTGGGCTGGGCCCCCTTGGCTGTGTCTGGGGGGGGAAGGCCGTCTGATGAGGCTGGGGAACCGGGGCAGAGCAAAAATGGCTGGGAGGACCCACTGCCCAGCCTTGTCCCAGGGGGTCTGGCTTTTGGGAGGTGGTGCTTGTTTTTATGCAGCTTTTGTCAGAGGGTGGTAAATCAAGATACTGAGGAAATAAAATAGAGAAACTAGATTTTTTTTTTTTGGTGGAGTTGATTAATTATAGAAAGTTGATGTCTGTTTCTGCTTGTTAGATTTCAATATAAGCATGCTACTGTTAGACTGAGATCAGTATTTGCTTAATATTATTCAGCATTTAAATTCTGTTGGAAGGTTCTGCTTTAGGAGAACTTGGACCTCAGTCTTCTTATCAAACTGAATATCTTGCTTTTCTTTGGTTATACCCAGAACTTGCTTCAGGAAATCATGAAGCATGAGTATATTACGCTATCAATGTGTTTACACTTTTTAATCACTTTTTGTGTAAGTAACCTGTATCCTCTTAGAATATGCACAGACTATAACCTGAACACACAAGTGGATTTTAGAGCACTTTGCAGTAACAATCTTCGTAACAGAAGTTTTGCTGCCAAGACAAAAATCTATAAAATTGTTTTGTGTAGGAAGTGTGCAGTGCTTTAGAAAACTCACTGTCTTTACTTGGAGTTGAAAGCCCTCCTGACTTCGGAGATGCAGCTCTGCTACAGAGAAATTCAGATTTAGTGTGAATATTCAGCAAACAAGTCTGAATTCTTGCTTAAGCCATAGGTGAAAAAACCCAAACCACAATAGCTGAAGGAAAATTGAAGCTACAAGGGCGGTAGTTGCTCAGTTCGGCTGAATATTAAGAAAGATAAGAGCGGTTTAGAGTAGTCAGTAGATCATGAAACACAGGCAAATCACTACCATAGGGATTTCAGACTAGAAATCTGAGATTTTTTACTAAGAAGGCCTTCTTCATTGCTGGGATTTGTCATGCTTATCTATCAATGGTGATAACATCTGCAGACATGTCAAACAAATCAAAGGAAACACTTTTCAGTACCTTAAAACATTCCATTTTCCCAACTCGGAATGATCTGATTCCCTCTTGATTAACTACAATCTCGCTTTCTGCTTGAAATAACTTTGTCAAGAAATGTCACCCAACCTGTAAAATCAAGTTCACTAAATTTCGTCAGCATTCTCTCGTACCATAAAAAAATCGCTAGCATTTTTTTTTCCATCGGTTGTTTCCTGTTTTTATGTCTTCATCCCAAGAAGCAATCTTGTATTTTCAGATACTTTCCAAGTGTCAGCCACTGGTTTAATTTCCTCTCTCACATGATTTCATCATTGCATTCTGTATTTGCTTCCCAATCTGCAGTTTAACTTCTTGCTCTTCAGTCAACAATTTGACTGTTGATTTCTCATATTTGATCCATCTTTTTCAAACTGCCAGGACTGACATTTTTTCATGCAGGACGTACAAAAGAACTGAAACATGAAACTTCTGCTTAACAACGTGTGCTTTATAGCCTAAAACCAGCTTTCGATAAGACAAGATAGCAAATGTAACAATAATTGGAAGAAAAGGCTGCAAAGATGTTCCTGGAACCATAGGTCAGTAAATCTGTCTTGCACAGAGGCACATTAGGAAAGTGTAAACAGGAATATAATTAGTCAGGATGTTCAGACAGGCGATGCAGCTTTTGCAGAGGGAAATAACAGCTCACAAAAATTGCAGTGTATTTGGACATTCAAAAAGGCTTTTCACAAAAAACTCTTCATCAAAGCCTCTAAAGAAATAAAACTCTAGTAGGATGGAAGGTGGAGTCCTGTCATCGACAAATAACTTAGAATAGAAGAAAAGTCTAGGTATCAACATTCAGTTTTCAGAATGGAAGCAGATTAACAGCAAGGTCTCTGAGGCTCTTTGCTGACACCTACACATTTCAACGGTCATAAATGAAGTAAGAAACACGGTAAATAAATAGATAACATTTCCATTTCAACTATAAACCTGACTGTAATGGACTATAGAAGGATCTCATATTACTGAATAACTAGTTAAAAGAATTAGATGTAATTCACTGGTGACAAGTGCAAATTAATGCACATGGGAAAAAAAATAGATGTAACTACAGCCAGACATTGAAGAGCTCCAAGACAGGCTGCCATCGCGTGCTGAGCGAGGGAGCCAGGACCCGCTGCGGCTCGGTTGCTGAAGATATCATCAGTTCAGTGATCAATAGCAATTAAAAAGACAAACAGGAATTCCTATGAAAAAGAGAGCAAAGCACAACACATCAGTGTGCCCTGCATGAATTCAAACTACTTTTGCATTGCATATATTGTACATATCCTGCTTCTTTATCTTTGAAAGAGTGTACCAAGGTAGAAAGGTAACAGGGCTGGTTAGAATCATAGGATTGTTTTGCTTGGAAGAAACCTTTAAGATCATCATGTCCAACCGCTAACCCAGCACTGCCAGCTCACCACTAAACCATGTCCCTTGGCACCACATCTACGCAGCTTTTAAATACCTCTGGGGTTGGGGACTCCACCACTTCCCTGGGCAGCCTGTTCCAGGGCTTGTCAACCCTTTCAGGGAAGAAATGTTTCATAATATCCAACCTGAACCTCCTCCGGAGCAACCTGAGGCTCCACATTTCTCGTGCCGAGCCGTTTGCTCGATGCCGTGAGAGATGCAGCGCCCGTCCCTGAGGCCACTCACCTTGTGCCAGAGGCTGCCCGCCTTTCCTTCTCTGCCGAGCCTGCACTTGCTTCTCTGGGCCTTGGTGGGCCAAGGAGCCAGCAGCCCCCCACTTCCCTCCCCACCACCTACTTTGGGCGGATCCCACCAGCTGCAGAGAGATTCCTCTCGTCCGTTGGTCTTTATGGCTCTGTCCACAGGGTGGAGGTCATGACTTGCATGTAAACCAGCCTGCACAGAGAACAAGCATCAAAGTGAGCTTTAGAGGGAGATCGGGTCATGGAGCAGAGGGGAAGGTAGAAAGCAAGCGGAAATGTTTGCGTGCCAAGTGGAGCAAGGGCAAAAAGTTCTTGTCACAACCATTTTGTCTGTGTGGCTTGTCTCTTGCCATATCCCGTCCCCCACGATGCAGAGCTGCACTCTGGCTCTCTCAAGCACAGAAATCTGATGAGGAGGCTTGAGCTCCCTGTAGGTCCTCTGGGCTTGGGTCGTGGATTCAGATGAAGATTCAAGAGCCCGGGCTTGGGACTGTCGTTCGTTAAGAGGGGATCGTGCCAGAGGGATGAAGGTGAGGGCTGCCACTGAACCGTGTGAGGCAGGAGCGGGAATCTGTGTTATGAGAGGAATCTGCGCTAGCAAAAGGTTTCCAGGGCAGGGAAGATGAGTGCAGTTCGGAACTGTTGGAAACATCATCTCTTTGCGCTGCAGTTGACTGTCTTCCAAGCACAAGCCTGTCACATTGAATAGAATTTCCCTTATTTCCCAGAGCCTAATGTCGTTATTTCATAATTGGCATCTCACAATTACAAAGAGAAGGAAACAAATAACTGCGTCCAGCGTGATTTTTCTGTTCTTTCAGCGTTATTGTTCTGGCTTCATTGATCATTTGTGTAATCCTTTATTAAACCTCACAGAACAGCAGCAAAGGCCTTTCTGATGAGTGTTACTCCAGTTTGCTTAATGATGTTCTGGACAGGCTTTTTGTTCTTCAGTAATACCTTATTACAGCGGGATTGTCTTACCAATAGTTTTAACCAAACCAGAATTACTATTTGCAGGCTTTAGGGTGTGAGGCATTTGGGAGAAGGCTGAAGCGCCTCTTACCCAAGAAATCCCACAAGAGAGAATGCTCAGTGAGGCTTGGAAAAGGTTCGCCTTGTGTTACAAAGATCTGGCGGAGACAGACCCCAGCCAGGCAAGACCACCCTTGGGTCAGCCCCATGGTGCGGAACAGCAGCAGAGAGAAGGAAGCAGGTGCAATAACTCCCGTGCCTGGAGGCGATCCAAGGCCCAAAGAGGGGTGGAGTGAGCTTAGCAACCAGACCAAAATTACAGACCTCCCGTAAACTCTCTTTTACTTTCCAATGTGTTTTCTTCTGCTTTTTGTTTCGTTCCGATTCTGGGGGAAATGCTGGCGTGAGTTTCCTTCCCCTTTACTGCTGGGACACGGTCAAGCACCAGTGGGTAAGAGCTGGGGAGAGCGTCCTCGCTTTTTTCCCGGAGCTGAGCTGCGCCACAGGGATTTGCTGCCCGTTTGTTGGTCTCGCATATGACAAAACTCCTGCTGCAACACCTACAGGTTTATTTTTTTCAATTTTTCTGTTTTGTCTTCCAGGGTTTGGCATGACCACCCCAGCCACCGTTGGAGGCAAAATTTTTCTGATATTTTACGGCCTTATAGGATGTGCAGGGACCATTTTGTTCTTTAACCTGTTCCTGGAGCGCTTGATCACTGTCATAGCCTACATCATGAAGTCCTGCCACGAGAGACAACTGAGGAGGAAAGGAGTCCTCCCTCACAATGGCCGGCGGGGCTCGGGGACCTCTGAGGTGGACAGCCTGGCAGGCTGGAAGCCCTCCGTGTACTACGTCATGCTGATTTTGTGTGTAGCATCGCTCATCATTTCCTGCTGTGCCTCTGCAATGTACACTCCAATTGAAGGGTGGAGTTACTTTGACTCACTTTATTTCTGCTTCGTGGCCTTCAGCACTATAGGCTTTGGTGATCTGGTCAGCAGCCAGAACATCAAGTATGAGAGCCAAGGCCTTTACCGCTTTGGCAACTTTGTCTTCATACTCATGGGAGTGTGCTGCATCTATTCCTTATTTAATGTGATCTCTATTATCATCAAACAATCCATAAACTGGATTTTAAAGAAGCTGGACTGCAGGTGCTGCCACAGATGCCAAAGAAGATTATTTCGCTCGCGGAGGAACGTGGTCATGCCAGGAAACGTGCGCAGCCGGAGAAACATCTCCATCGAGACCGACGTCATCAATGAGAGCGACACGGACGGACGCCGGCTGTCGGGAGAGATGATCTCCATGAAAGACTTCCTGGCCTCCAATAAAGTCTCACTGGCCATCATGCAGAAACAGCTGTCAGAAACTGCCAATGGCTATCCAAGGCAAATGAGCTCCAATTCCAAGCAAAATGGATTCTCTGGTGGGGTTGGAGCCCTAGCAATTATGAATAACAGACTGGCAGAGACAAGTGTGGATAGGTAAAATAATGAGAGGAATTGCGGTGAAACAGTGGGCGCCATTTCCACAAGTCTAGAAGCAACGTGAATCGAGTGGAAATAGCTAGGGAGAGGGTGTCTCCAGAGGGTGGGATGGATGTGAATGGCATACCTCTTGTTGGAAGACCTCCAACACTTTTTGGGGCTGTCACATAATGTCTGTGCTCTTTGAATTGCACCAGTCTCAGCCTTCCTTCTTTCCCTTCCTTCTGTTCCTCAGGCAGGTCACTGCAGGAAAAATTTAATTTAGCCTTCGGATCAATTTTCCATGCCCTGTTCTCCTCCATCCTTGTGAAATACAGATTCCAGGATGAGAATTCTGTGGTACAGGAGGAAACCAGGTGCGTCTACTGAACGCAGTCTTAATTCAAGGATTATTCTGAGCTTTCTGTCTTACTCTCATCATACCTCTTCTGAGAGTAGCTTATTGAAAGAGAAGTCAGCCTTTCTCTGTAATATTGCAGATCTAATTGAATGGAATACAAAAAAAAAATCAAACTATTTTCTTTTATATATAACTTCTTAAATTGTGAGGCATCTGGGCTTGAAAAGCCAGCTTCTGCTGCCATTAATATTTGTGTAAATCTGCAGTAATTCTGTGAAGGTTGGTAGCACTATTCTGGAACTATTCCGGTATGAACGAGAAAAGAATTTTGCCTTTAAGATTTAATTTAGTCCTCCCTTGAAAAGGATACTGTCAAAAGTGATAGAATAAAAATATATCCTATGTTTCTTTTCTTCTCTCCATTTACAAAACACATGATTTTTTTCTAGGCTACTTTTTCTTTGAGAATTGAATGACTGTGGCTTTCTGTTTCAAAAAGATCAAATTCAGTTGAAAACTGTTGTATAAACTATTCCACAATAACAATCAGAGACTTTTCTAAATTTCTGCTCCTATTTTGCTCAGTTTTGACCAAAACAACTGAGCATCAGCATTGCATAATGCAACTAGTCCCCGAGCGTACACAGCAGGCTCTAGTAAGCAATTCGATTGCCATGCCAACATCCAGTGTGTCATTATAAGGGAATATAATATATCACTTTTATAAGGAACTGTGATCACAAAATCACTTTGGCAGAGTCCTTTTTACCTTTCATGTAATTCTGTCCTTCTTCACCTGTTTTTCTGGCTTTTGGTGATGATAATGACAGGGTCGTGATTAAGGAAACAGAAAAAGTTTAACTCCTCATTTTTCTCAATGAAATGCTCTGAGTGTTCATTAGGTCTAGAAAGGAGACTTCAGTGCGAAGAATAATGGCAGTGAATATGAAAACAGGAAAAGAGGTGATCTTGAACGACAGTGAAATCATCCTCTGTGTTAGGTAGCTGGAGAAATAAGGGATTAAACTAACACAATGCCTAGCAAGAATTTAAGGAAGACTGGGCTGAATCCCTAATTCTCTTTTAACCGTGCAGTGCATTAAAGTTAAACAGCATAGCAGAGTGTAAATAAGCAGAATTGGTCACAAAGGACCTGATACAATTCCTTCTGAAAAGAACAGCATACGTGGCAGGACTCAGTGTTTTCTCACAACTAGAAAACCTCGCACAACACTACGGCTCTAAGGAATTCAAAACACATTATGCAGTTTTAATTTCTCTCGTACAGACCAACGCAGGTAGCCTCTTCGGTTTAAATTCAATTAGGAATTAATATAGTGTACTTTTTCTTCATTCTGGCCAAAAGTTCTTTTATTTAGCTTCCAAACACTGTAGAATAGCATTTTAATACTCATTTTAAGCAAGATTTGAATTTGAAAACCAAAACATACCTCTGGCGATCCTTTCATATAATAAAGTAAAAACATATTAAGCAAATGTACTCAGCTATTGGAAAGAATTGCAAGCTCTTTTGACGAATTACAGCCCTGATCAAAAGTCAAATCCTGTTGTCCTCAGTTACAAGGAGGGCTTCAAGTTGAAGCCATTATTCCAAACTGTGGTATCAACTCAGCTGTGCAGCAGTGGAATGCCCCTAATAATATCCTTTCATATTTGCAGCCACGTAAAATCTGAATCGGCTCCCAAACCCTAACTTTACTGAGAAAAGCAATCTGACTTGATGGGTTTGTTTTTTTGGGGGGTTATATATTAGCAAAAATTGCCACTGAGTTATTTTGGATGTTATTATAGTATCCAAAATCCATTACATTGTTACACTTTTTTATTTTCCTCCCAAGAACTTCTTTGTCTCAACGTCACTGAATAAAAATACTTGGCTATGAAAAGGTAAGAGTACTGCTCTTGAAGCCGTCTTTCCAGATTCATTCAGCAATGCTTCTGTTCAGTGCCTGGAACCCGGAGATCTCATTGTTACAGAAGCGTTCCTCATGCTGCCAACCAGCAGAAATGGTTTCGGAGTTGACTCCGTTGCTTAACCAGGGCTCTCATCCTGGGCAGAACAGCCAGAGTCCTGAACTGTGCAGCTTCCTTCGTTTAGGTTGCAAATGTCAGGCTTTGCTGGGCGTTGAAGACGGGAGAAGTTACTCTACTCAACGCTACTCCCGTTTTCAGATGATTGAGGCAATGCACAATGTCATCTTGGACAAAGAAACAAAACGTGCAAGTGTCTTTAGTTCATTTATTATATAGATCTGTGTCATTGATAATGAAGGATCTGGCTTCCATGTAGGATCTTTACTCAAATCCTTCCACATCTAATTAGCTTTCAAAATTTGGTTCTGGAATTCTGAACACAGAACAATATTCATAACAAGAAGGTGAGAAAGCAAATCAAAGGACAGGAAAACATGTGCACAGAGGGAACGGATGAAATATTACAATCTGTGTAGTCAATACAACAGACATCATTTAGCTTTTGGAATACGCTGCCTCCTAGTAGCAGGTCGTGAAGGTGGTGCTCATCGGTTTTCAACTGCCCCCAGCTGTGTTGCTCCTTTCCCTTCTTTGCGATAGCGAGCCTCCGTTACCCATCAGCACGGGAGAATCTTTATGAGCTATTTTCAGTAGATCTGAAAATATCTGTGGCGATGAAAGCAAGGAACTAATACGTAGTCTCGATCAAATCGAGCGGGTGAGGGTGTGTAAGATCTTTGGTGTGCACTAGCTCCGCCTTCACTCATCACTCCTGACCTTGTGCTCTCGCGAGCGTCAGCTTCCTCATCACCCAGGCCTACCAGCTGCAAGGCTCTCTGCAGTGGTTTTGTGGTCTGATTTCACGTCCACTGAAGATAAGAATGGAATAAATACACTAATTTTATCTAATTATCTCTATTCAGATGTGAATTGCTTTTCCAAAGATGAAGGACCAGTACATTCTGTGACTGTGCCATCTTGTATCATGATGTCATCCTATCCTCAAAAGACCTCTGACTGTGTCGTTGAGTTCTTCCTTTAGCAGCTGTGCTCTGTGTTAGATGAGGTAGCTTTACCTAGGAGACCAGTGGAATTCTTAGAGAATATATCTGGTGATAAGTAAGACTTTTAAGATTGGAAAGGGAAATTTCTGACTGCGGTCCAATGGTACTGCTACAGTTGTTTTTTTCTAGAGGTGCTGGAGAGAGAAATCCTGAAAAGCTCTGTTCATAATGTTGCATCGGGTTATTAAAGTCATAAAACGTGGAGATATAAACCTGCAGGTGCCAAAAACAAAGCAGGATTTACCATAGGAGTGACAAATCCCAATCCTGTGCGAAAATAAGTTGCAATAAAAATACAGAAACATTGCATTTCTTGCCTTACTTTTTAAAGGAGCGATGAGGAATTAAAGGAAATAGTGTCAAGTAGCCAGGGATCTATTTTCAAAGCTGCGTAATCTAAATTTCAATGCCATATTCTTTAGCACTAAAATCTCAGTCAACAAGACGGAAACCTGCTTTCAAAAGTCCTGGGTTTCCCTGTTGCCCATCGTGGATTTCCTTGATGGCTGATGAGATACGGGTGTGGGTTTTGGGCGTGGGGTTTTAATGCAAAGATGTTTTGGCGAAAACCTCGGATGTACTGAGGCTCAGAACCTGCACTTCATAGGTCAGGCGTGGGTTAAACTGCAAGTTGCAGTCTGGCAGACTGAAACCGAAAGTCCTTAGTGGAGTAATGGCCTGGAAATTGGGTTTACAGTTTTGTCAGACCTTAACGGTGCAACATAGTCCTTGCACATTGAAGGGAAACATTCGGCTAACCAAAACAGAATTAAATTTAAGTAAAGGTAGCACTGAGAGTTTTCTGGCTTGACTTAAGTTTTGTAAAATTTGTGTATCAGATGCTTTGCTGAGTATAAGGTGCCAGAGGAGTTACATTAATTTATCTCCACGAAGGACGAGGTCCTTTGTCTACGAGGACATGAGAGGCTTTTCAAAGGCATCTCGTTTCTGCTGAAAGTCAATTCACTTCCCACCACACATTGACTTTCAGTAGAAGTCAGGTACCTAATTCCCTTAGGCAATTCCGGAATCCTCGCCGTGCAGTAGATTTTGAATTTAAGCTGACCTGACAGTGTCCCTGAAAAGGTCAAACACTTGGAGCAAGGTTTCAGTGCTGCAGCACAGTAATAGCTCAATTCATTTATTTAAAAGCCTTTTATGGTGAAAGTTTTGCATCAACCAAACAGCACAAGCAATGTTTACAGTTTATTTGATTTAGTCCTGGCCTCTGCCAGTTTTAATTATATTTGACACATTTATAAATTGAAGAACAAAGAGAAGGTTGGGCCGGGCATGCAAAACAAAGCAGCTCCGTCACTTACACTGAATTAATCCAGAGAAAGAGGTCAGGTTCGGGAAAGAGCTTTCTGATTAACATTATATTTGAATAAAGTTCCTCTGGAGATGGAGCCGTTTGGATCCCCTCCAGCGGCCGTGGAAGTGGATGGAGCCTTTTGGCCATGACCCAGCAATGTCCCCGCTGTGGGGCCGGCTGCTCGGTGAGCCTTAGCTGGGAGAAGGGGCAGCGTTTCAGTCAGTACACTTTGCATCTTTTGTTGGTTTGATTTAGATGACTGACGTTTGGGTAATACCAGCATTTCTCTGACTCTTCAAGAAGCAGTAAAGTTATTTTGTCCAATTTCATGTACAAACTGGAGAATCACCACGTGTTGTCTTTCCCCTGGGCAGAAAATACTGCCCAACAGATGAGTACAATCTGTCTGTTTGAGAACTTTCACAGTCATTTTTTGCTCGGCTCAGGGAATACAAATACAATCCCTTTCCTCTTCCCGTTTTCCAAACGTCTCTCGACAACAATGCCGACAGAGTACTTGGTGCTTACTGCTTAAAAGTTCACATTTCACTAGCAAAATGAAAGCCGTTGCTCATCCAGAGGGACCAACACAGTCCTGCTTGTTATTAGATTGAAGAGAAACTCGGTGTGAATGCAAAGAATGACACTCCAGGTTCACGTAGTCTGAAGGACTTTGCTCTGGCCCGTGTTTGTAGAGCCGTTTCACATCAAAGCAGAGAAAAGCCCCAGCACTGCAGACTGCTTAAAAAGTTAGTAAACATAAGAACAGCCTTGTGGAATAGACACACTAATATTTGCCTGCAGTTTTCATTTTTATTTGAAGTTATTTGCCATAATAGAAATAAAGAATATAAATTTGCAAACATTTTGAGAAGCACGATAGTGAGATTTGTTTAAAATAAAATACCCTTTTCCTCAGGCTCCTGAGCTTTTTATAAAGGGAACGTTTGATAAAGAGTAGAATCAGTGGACTCTCTTTCCAAGCAACTATGCCAGTTTCTGGATTCCATATGGATTTCCTGCTAGGTGACCCATGTGGAAGCTCCCAGACAAAGGCAAGGTGGCCCAGTTTTCAAACATTATCCTTCAAAATACCTTGCAAAGGTATTTCCCCTTTCAGAGCAATGGAACACTGACAGTGGTTTCTGTTTGTGGTCTTATCTGAGAAAACTTAACCTTGCTTTTTGATACCCTTAGAAGAATAAGATGCACATGAAGAGAAATGAAAATAACCTTACATGAGCTTTACCTGTACCACTTGGAGCTGCTAAAATCCTCCTCTTTTGCTAACCTGAAGTTTGCATCAGAGCTTAATTTCTCAAGCTCAACGAAGAGGTTTGGTCTCATTAGTGAATAGTCACCGTTCAAATCAAAGACCTTTATAGCTGTATTTGTTCAGCTGTTCTAAATGCTGGCAATGAGCTGATGATTGGAATGGTGCTGTGCTAAGTCTGTTGGAGTTAGGAAGGCTGGAACCACCATCGCTCTCTTCTCTGCAGTGCTCAGGGAGTCTGTGACCAGTAGAGTCCCTGTGGCTGGAGCAGCAGCGATTACTGACTATAAACCTCTGGGTGTCACGCTGTCTGCATCTAGTGGACAGGGCCAGAAGTAAACCGAGATCATGCCCTCCAGAATCACCAGTTCAGAAATTCACAGCAAGATTTAGCCCAGAAGAGGCCTCTGGATGCCATCCAGTCTCCAAAGCCTTTTCCACAGCTGATTCAGTTAGTTCCTGCCCATCTCGGTGCAAACACCTGTCATCTGTTGGGCGACGCTGCTTCGGTGCGTCAGACTCCGTTCACAGTGTGCTGAAAGTGCCCTTCTCTCGGGAGACACTGACCACCACTCCATACCAAGAGGAATTCACAGCCCTTCTTCTGCAGCTATTGCATTTGGGAAGATACTTGGCTGCAAGTTAAACGCGTTTCTTTGTAAATAGTATCTAGGCAGCTGCTTTTCTCAGCCTAATCCATCACAGATGGATGTTTTGATCCCTAGGTATCGTTATTGTTGGCAGTCTTATTATTGATGGCAAGGACTGCAAAGGTCAGTCGGTCTGACAGCCCTGAGCTCCTAGGCAGGGCTGTGACCTCTCTGGCAAGCAACCCATGGTGTCTTGGCTTGGCTCTGCACATTGCATTTGGCTGTGTCCTTGGCGCAGGAACTGTTTCTGTTCCACCGGAATCAATGGACACTTTGCTGCTGGCCTCTTTATCTGGAGTTTTTCGAAAGAATTAATTTCACTTTACAAAATAATCCAGAAAAAAAAAATGTTGACTTGCCTTTTGCTTTGCTTTTGCCACCAGCTGTGCAAATGCTAATTTTACCCCTGCAGTGCCGTGTGCTGCACCAGCTTATTAGCCAGGGACCCTTATTTGGTCTACAAGATAATAATCTATGTATAAGGAAGACTTATTTAAAATTGAAAGTATACAGGTTATTATCTCTAAGAATTGTTGGGCAGTCACTCATTGCCTCAGCTGGAAAACTCTTACAAATACAGCGTTTTCCCGGTTTGAGACTTCCTGCAGTTCTGCAAGGGTGTTTTGCTCTTAAAGCATTTTTGCCTGATGCCTTAGGGAAACAAAGTGTCTGGGATCAGACTGCACCTATGTGTCTGTGCCTCTGCTCTGTTCTAAACATTGGCTAGTTTAAAAAAAAAAAACGCCAGAGGGGGAGAGGTCTCACACAAAATCCACTTCCTACACCTTGGGATAAATGTGAGCATCCCACCGGAGAAAAAGTCTGAGACACAGGCTCACAACCTGTTAGATAAAGTCACACCAAGGGACTCAGAAGGAAAAGAACACGCGGCACACACAGAGAGAATGTTTCTGTGAATGTCCAGTCAGCTGAGGAAGTGTCGAGCGGAGCTTACACCTCAGGCTTGCAGCACAGGTCCTAAGAGAAAACCACGAGCGTTGCGCTATTTCAGCGTCGCTAAAAGAAGATCCCTTTAATCTGCCAGGATGTTAACTTTTTTATTTATAGTTTAATCCCTGCCCTGAGCTCTGTTACCTTCTTTGGATGCTCAAGGCTTAAAGGCCCTGTACTTAAACAATTTAAACGACAGAAATGTGTCACCATCGTTGCAAAAGCTTTGGTCCTTGTTGGACACCATGTAACGGAGCTGTGCAATAGCAAGATTTACTATCTGCAGAGCACAGTCGTGACGATAAGAAAAACAAGAACTTTGTTGTGCTCTTAATGAATTTCCAGTGTTAGAGATTCCACAGTCGTCCCAGGAAACCTATTGCAGAGCATCATTACTTTTAAATGTTTTTCCTTTAAATGCTTAATTTCACTCTCCCTTGCTACAGCCAAGGCACGTTGTTTGCATTCTGGCCATGCTGAATATGTAGAACAGAATATTCCCGTCAAAATATTTTCCAAAAGAAATTATTTTTTACTATATCTCCTCTCAATCTTTTCTGCCCCAGACTAGAAGAGTCCCCTTCCCCAGATGACGTTTGCTATAGTTGCTCTGCTGTGTTCCAAACTCTGATTGATCCAATTATTTTTTTTCTTTGAAGTATGGCACTCGAAATCAGATACAATGACACAGAAACTCTTTTTTTAATAGAGCATGGAGCAACATGATTATTTTCCACAACATCCTGTTTGTTTAAGTTCTAGGCTGGTGCGTGCTGGTTTAAAACACTGTTGCTTCATCTTCAGTTTGTTACGTGCTGTTAATTCCAAATTTTTTTTTGCAAAGCAGTTCCCTAACCTGTAGTGCCTCCAGTTTATGCAGATGATTATTCCTCTGTAGTATCTCACATGTATTGTTGTTGAATTGCTTCTATTTTTTCCAGTCCTTTTCCTATGTCCATTTCGGTTTGAATCCTGGTCCTGACTGCCTGGGATCATCTTCAGACTTAAAAATTGTCTTCTCTATTCCATCATCCGAGTTAGTAACAAATGTATTTACCCAGGGCAACTTTTACAGAACTGGTTCTAGTTTGAAACTCGACTATCACTTTGTACATCATTTTGTCTGAATGCTGTTTCCCAATCCATTTTGCCCTCGTGTTCTCTTAGTTTTATCGAGTGTAAATGACAGAAAGCTGTAACTGCAATAATTTTATTCCCGGTCGTGACGTATGAGTCAGAAAAGAGTTAGTGTAATGAATTTACACAACTGATTAGTAAGGGGAAAAGTAGTTAACATTTAAAATCAAACAAACGTAAATCTTGATTAACCAAGGCTCCAACACAATACTCCACTCTGTCCTTTTAGTTACATCTTATAAAATAATTGTGTTCCCAGAGCTACAAAAGTAGATGAAACTACTTGAAAGATTACCTGGAGAATTCAATCTGAAAAATCAAAAGTACTTTGGCAATATATGGCTCCACACCATGTATTTCTGTTCTACTGATCAAAATTCATTAAAAAAAAAAAAGTCACACATCAACATGGAACATTTTTCTATAAATATGAGCTCAATTTTAATTAAAGTTTGTGCATCAAATCCTGTTTTAGGTGAGAATATGCCTGACATATTTAACCTGATTGGCTAGAAGTACTGAAACACAGAACAACTTTTTCTGTGGCTGTGATGAAAAGGTATTTCAAGAACAATTTTCCCTTGATTTGTCAGGCTGTCGATTACCTTTTTAAACCATTGAACTCGGTGAGAAAAGCAGGAATAGAGCGGTGTGACCAGCAGATCATAGAAACTTCCTTGCCTCGATCCCCAAACAAATCTTGTGGCTTTAGAACTGTAGAATACCAGGCTGGAAAGGACTTAAAGAATCATCTGGTCCAACCTTTCTTGACAAAAGTACAATCTAGATGAGATGGCCCGGCCCTCTGTCCAGTCGAATATTAATGCTGAGGAATCCACCACTTCCCTGGGGAGATTATAATGAACATGCTGAATATGAGGGAGTTCGTTATGCATTTGTCTGAGGCAACTTCAGATATCGGCCACTAGCAAATTCTTATCTGACACCAAAATAAAAACAAGTATGAAATGCATCTTGTGTTCCCATCAGATACCCATCATCAGAAAATCCTCCCTGCAGGGAAGCTGGCCTGAGCTCTGAGCCTTGCTGGAGGCAAGTCATGTGAACCCTGGAGAGTTACACAGTAAACAGAGATACACAGTAAATATAAAAAAATCCATTTTGTAAGAAGTAAGTCAATACAGTATAGAGGTCATTCTCTTTATTTTGGTAAACTTTGAAGGGACTCATGAGAGGAATTGTATCATGACTCTTTGGCAACAGCAATAACTGTAATAAGCAGTCTCCAGCAAACAGCAGAGAGCTAAATGGGGCCTCTGGAAGCAAATATGTGAATAATAGTAGCAAACAACAGAGATTATGTCGAGCAGGACCACAGAGAGGAAAATGATGAGAACTCACTAAACATACTTCTTATCTTCTTACTACCATTAGGAAGTGACTGTCCAGTGAGGACTGGATGTAGGTTGGGTCTTCTTTTTAAAAGGGAAATGCTGGTCTTTCAGACCTGTGCGAAAGGGCTGCTTTTTCACGAAGTTGCCCTTAAGCGTGAAAGCAGAAGAGCCTTCTGCGTGCAGCATCCTGGCAATCCCATGGCCATGGTGAGCTGCAGCAGGGGAATAAGGGATAATCAAAGCGTATTTTGAGTTACTGTTCTAGGAACAGAGTTTTCTTCTGAAGAGAAGAACTTAAGTATCTTAGACTAGGTTCCTCCTAGACAAAATTTCCAAAAGATCTAGATTGTTGAGATGCGTGAACCTGAAATGAGAGTTATTTTCAGTCAGGTTCCATGGGCCTTTTTGAAACAGCAGTTATGTTTTCAACCCCAGCCCGCTTTGGCACTCCCGTTACACCACAGCTGCGTGGAAAGTGGGCGGTGTCGCTCTTGCCCCCTGCCCCCTGGCCAGCACCTCCTAAGCTGGCAGTGGCTGGGCAGGCTGCTACCAGGCCAGGTAACAGCTTGCCTTGCCCTTCCCTTAGGCACACTTCTCTCCTCAAAGTTGTAGAAATGTAGTATCTTTCATATTCCTACCCCTGCATCAAATGTGGTTGAAAAATAACCGAGAGGTTCAAATGCTTTTGGAGGGTCCAAACAGCTGTGTTCCCAGCTCATTACCAGCAAGGAGCGTGAGTCGAAGGCTGTAACCGTGACAGACCTCTAATATAAAATAGGTATTGTGATGGGACGAAAGGAATCTGCATCTGTCTCAATCCAGCTGCCAGCAGATATACTCTAATAACTAATTAGAATCAAGATATTCCAGAAATGAATATCAGAATATTTCAGGGACAGTGGAAAACCGGAACAAAGAATATTTCACGTTTATAGAGTTAGAGATAACTCTGAGGCACTCCAGAAACACTGTGTTATTAGCAGATGTAATACCAAATACCACTTGAGTATATTCTATTTGAAAGGGAAAGCATTAAATTGCATGAGATGGGTTCTGAACGATGCTTACAGAGGTAAGTAAAAAAGCTGTTGCCTGCATCTGCCTGCAAGGCACCGGAATGATGACATCTGCTCAAGGTGCAAAGCAAGTGAAAAAGAAGTAACATATTAAACTGTATTCAAAAGATGTGCTACTGTTCTCTATAGGTCAGATGTGAGTCCTCATCCTGGTTATTATTTGCAGATCTGAGTCATGAAATAAGTGTAAATCTTTCTTATACTGTGACTAGAAAAAAAGAGGACAAACAAGGGACATGGAGCATGACTGGGAAAAAGCCAATCCTTCAGCATGAGCTCTGCCGGGTGCTCGGGAGGGCGGCTATTCCTTCCCGGGCAGGTACAACAGGAGCAAGGCTCACACATCTCACCTGAGTCCCAGGCTGCCCAGCAGAATCACCACTTGCAGAATCAAAGCAATAAAACAGATAAATATAACCTATTTGGTTATCTTCATTGAAAGTATTAAAAAGGATGGAATTTGAATAA
Organism: Baryphthengus martii; assembly: GCA_013396935.1. Taxonomy (NCBI): domain Eukaryota; kingdom Metazoa; phylum Chordata; class Aves; order Coraciiformes; family Momotidae; genus Baryphthengus; species Baryphthengus martii. The sequence continues at coordinate 211,855 of VWZK01006488.1, read as the reverse complement.
AACAAAACAAAAAAAAAAGAGGCATATAAAAGGAAAAAAGCGGACTTTTATGATTGTGTTTAGTTAAACACAATATTTATTGAAAAAGCAAAATGTCTGTTTATATACCACAACCATGTCATACATTTAAAGATTTTTCTTCTCTGCTGATAAATGCTCAGGAAAGCAATAGGTTTGTTACAGTGGAGGCAAACTGCTGAGTTCCTTTCCAGCTTTGGTAAATGCTGTGAACTGACTCAGGGCAAAGCAGTTACACTAACAGATCATTCAGGTGAGGGTAAACTGGCAGATTTACACCAAAGAAGGATTTGGCCTTTGGCACTGGGGGGCCTAAATATTTGGCCAGCTCTTTCCCATTAAAACACTGTGCTGCTCTCTCTAAAGCCTCTTGCAACAACCACATTTCTGCTTCTGGCAGCAATTAGATACTAGAATAACAGTAGGGGTATAGTGTAGCAGTACATTTACATTAAAAGACCTGTAAGGAAATGAATATTAGTGTGGCTAATGTATGTAGCTGTATGAATCTTTTAGGTTGGATTTTAAGTGTTGTATTTCATCATCTTACTCTGCTCCAACAGCTGTTTGCTTTTTGCAGAGGCTGGTAATTCATACATAAGCTTAACATCTCAGATTAGGCTAATGTTCCATGAAGATAAGCAACTGTGATAGAATATTATTCAAAACTCACATTTGAAGAGATTCAGGTCATTTGAAGTGCTTTTCCCACTATTTCTTGAATTATCTGTTCCTTTGACGACACTTTCTCATTGAGAGATATTCAAGTTATCAACCAGCTATTAGAAAGATTGGTGCAGCATGCTGAAAGCAATGAAGAAATATAAAATCTAGCCCTGTAAAAGCACTATCGTCACCAACTTTGGCTCCCACAAACAAGAAGCTATGAGGGTATTAATAGCATGCAAGTCATTTATTTATTTTTTTCCCAGAAATAATTTGTAAGTTATTTTAAAATTAAGCTACTGATATTTTGCTATTCGATAAAAGATAGCAATGCATACATGCATGAACTATTTTTTTTCAGGTAATGCTGACCAAAATGACTACTTGTTTAACACTACAAACCAGCAGGTAGAAGAAAACATGTTGTTTTTTTTTTCCAAATAAGTTTTCAAAGTGTGTAAGGGCAGGATGGGCAGGTGGTTTGGGATAAAAGCAGGATTTGGCACTTGCAACACACCACCAAAGGGTTTGCACAAGTCAAAAGGCTGCTGTATGAGCAGAGGTTTCAAGCCGTTTGAGGGCTTTTATTTGGTCCTGCCGTATGAGAGGGAGGCAGCCTGGCCCCCAGAGCAGCCCCCAGAGCGTAGGGCTGCTCTCAGCCCCACACGCAGGCCCTGGTCCTCCCGGCTCCCAGCTGCCGGGCCCCTGCTCGAGACCTGTCCAGGGTGAGGTGGGTCTGGATGAGACCCTGCTGAGCGGAGCCGAGGTCAGACACAGCCCGGGGAAGGCTGGGCAGGGTGGCAGGGAGGGGGCCAGGCCCCTGTGGCTGGGCAAGGCAGGCTGGTGGGGAGCCGGAGACCAGCCCTGCTGCGGGCAGGGTGGGGGAGGCCACTGAGGGCCAGCGAGGCCCGCGGTGCCCTGACTCGTGGAGATTTCCCCGGTGAGGGCAAAAGCTTTGGCTTAGGCGGCCACGGCTGCCCCTGGGCAGTGATCTCTCAGCTGGTGGAGCTAAGAAACAGCCATTTTGGCCAGGAACTTCTCAAGGGGCAGGGAGAGCACAATGAGTGCTGTTGTTTGCTTCAACTCAGTTTCAGTTCCCCAGTGAAGCCCTACCCGATACTGTACCAATATGGAGGAGAAGACTCCCTAAGACTCGTTTTGGAGTTTTAGGAAGCAGGCATTCTTTATTGCGGTGCCGGACACAGCGGGGATAGCTCCACCTGTCATGCATTCCATATGGGATTTTCCACGCTACATTTATCCAGAAAATTCACAGAATTAGTAATTTATTGAACCCACCCCCCTTGTAGCGATTGGTTAGTAATTTACATAGAGTTACAATAATGCTGACTCCATACTTCCACAACTCCATGTGCTCAGGGGAAGGGCCTTCATCTGGGCAAGTGTCTTTTTGACCTATGAGTGCGATTTTTAGTATTATAAGAGAGGTAGTTCAGCTAGAGTTTACACACACCTCAAGTTCTCCTGCCGAGTTGCCAGCGTAGACCTGATTAACGCCTTCAAGGCCTAGAGGCTTTGGGGTGTTCCGGCTAAAAGATAACAAGTCGGAACTTAGCTCGTTAAAAATGGCCCCACCGTGTCCCGTGACGGGAGACACGAGTCGGTGCTAGCTGCTGAAACGAGAGCCTGGCAATTAATGCTCTCTAATTTAATTTGTCTGTCAAGAACTTGGGCCTAGTCTGTTTCGAATGGTAACACAGCTTGTCAAAATGCTCTGGAGATCTTGGCAAACAGCTAAACGAGACACTTGTCCCTTCTTATGCAATGTATCAAATCCACGCGTACAGCTCCCATGCGGGCTGTTTGCCGAAAAGCAGATGTTTCTGTTCTCTGAAACTCAGTTGCTATAATTTAGACCATGTCTTCAGTTCTATTTTATGGAAGCTATTCTCGTGGCTAAGTTGGGTTCCTGACAGATGCAGTATCGGTGGTGAATGAGGGGAGAACCCAGTTCCCATATAGGAAGTAAATGATTATGTGGTTCTTAGACCATAAGCTGAGGTTTGTGTTTTACAGATTCCTGAGGGCCTCTCCTCCTGCTTTGCTTGATAGAAGATAACAAACGCTGCAGGAAAGTGCATTGGTTTTGTGTAAACAGAGGACAAATATTCAGATTGAAATCCCTGTTGGAAACAAATATCAGGCTTGATTTTTGTTCTTCTAAAGAGCAGACTCCTATATGCCAGGTTAGTGTCTCAGTCATGGGGTCATGGACTGCTTTCTTTGAGATATATCTGTCTTAGAAAAATACTACTACAGACCTGAAAAAAAAATCAAATTATTTCAAAGAACAATTAGGCAAACTAGTGGGGAAAAACAGTGCTTCCAGGTACTTATTTTTTTGAAAACTAACCTCTGTGATACTGCTATGATTATTGCTGAGGCTGAATCCATGTGGTGGGACAAGAGCTCTCCCTAGTATCCCTAGTACATCCCATGTTGCCCTTTCCTCTACACCAGGCTTTGCTGAAGGCTTTTTGAAGAGCAGCTCAGATCACCCCCTTCACTTGTGCCAAAACTTCCTTCTGAAGGAAACCAGGAGGTAAGTGTAGGTCTCAAGTCCAGTCTCTGGAGGTGCCGCAGATGCATGGCCAGGGAAAGGTGGGGAAGCAGAGCTGCAGCATAGGTCATGGAAGAGCTCAGTCCTGTAGCCTCCGCTCCGCATGTGTCACAGCTTCAAGGTCTTTATCTTCCTAGCACAATTACAGAGAGGAAAGTCAATAATTAGCGTCACAGCACAGACATTACACCACTGCCTTTTAGTTTTGGTTTTTTTTTTGACCAAGAGAGGGTTTGTTCTAAGGCATAAAATTCTATGCATGTGATCTATTTTCATGAATAGCTGGAGTGGTGAAGGACTCTGCTGTGCTGGCTGAAAAAAAAAAAAAGGCACCACTTTCATCTTGAGTGTAGCACAGTCTGTGGCGCGACGAACTGATGATGGAGCAGGCCTGGTAAGTACTTGCCAAGCCGAGATGGGACAAACACATCTAACTGTCAGTGTGAATCTGGTTGTTCTTTATTAATTGGCTGCCAGTACCTTTGAACTTAATATTATTTTCATTTCCTCTCCCTGATCCGCATTTCCAGTGCAATCAAGACCAACTAACAGGTACCACAAGTAGGAATGTGCTTTACCTTGAGCAGTAGGCTTGTTTGGTCTTAGGAGTTTTGAGTATGTGGCGCTAGCTTGTCTTTAGCTGGCACTACCCTTCCTTCACATCAATGCCAAGGAGACTAGAGGAGCTCCTGGGAATCTACAGGTACTGAAGGTTCCTTTACTCTTTTTGCTATGTTCACATCCCAAGCTTAGGATCCTGTATTTCTGATACTGAATCTTCATCACTTCCAGTCAACTCTAGAGTGGGAACTGAAAGCTTACCCAGAAGATTAGATCTTTACACAAGGCCAGTGCAATAATGGAAGACAGTAGAAGAGGCTATGCAGTGGTTTTGCTACTCTTCATTTGTTTGAGTTCTAACTTGGCTTCCTTTTGTGAGTTACCTCTTTGGGTTTGATCTGTTGGGTTTTTTTTCAGTCTTTGATTTCTAAGAATCTTAGTCTTTGGATGAAATAGCCACAAGATCAGCCGTTTTTTTCCAATTAAAAGTATTACTGCTGACACCTGTTGGGTGACTAGTTTCTTTCATTGCTTATTGGTATAGTTCTAATGCAGTAGTGAGGCAGAGTTGGGATGTTGGGTTTTGGCTTTTTTTTTCATTGTGTATGTTTTCCACTTTGTGTGTTTAATCATATTTGAAAGCCTTGTTCTTAGTCTAAGGAGCAGCCAGGTAGACTAAGCTAACTTTTGACTGCGAAAGAAGAATTGGACTCCAATCACTCAATATGAGTTATAAGCAGAAGCCACTTTATTATCTCCTGTTAGTTCTTATCTCTCTTTTTTCACACACGCGTTACATGTTCATTGGATATCCAGCCTTAAGCGTTTAGCATGATTGGCTGTAGGACTTTGCGAGCTTCTGACTCCCTCTTATCTTGTTTTTCTGCTGTGTTTCGGGACTCTCCGATCTCTCAGGGACATGGCTGAAATAGCTCAAGGTCACCATCTGTGAAAGAGGAGCCAGGTCTGCTGGCAATCCCCACATTTGACAATGCGTTTGTTTTTACCAATACTAAGAGCAGCTGAGGATTGTCCTTCATGCCAAGTTTCATGGACCTTCTTGCTAAACTTGGCCTCTTTTTTACTTTTAAGACTCCCACAATTTCCTGATTACTGCCTGTTACTTCCTGATTGGCGCAGAGGTTTTCATAGCATGCCGGTGCCACTGTGATCATTTAAAACCACTTGTTGCTGATGAAAAGAAATGTAAGTGCTCTCATTTACCTCTCTTGACCATTCTTTTTGATCTGGATGTCAGAAGCTGGGCTCAGTGAAAGTCTACATATGCAGATTGATAGAAATCTGTGGACACTCATGGAAATTTGCCGTGTAGTAGCTGTCAGAAAGCTGTTAGGATCTTCTGCATTTATGGCACTCCCTCTTCCCCCTGCAGAGAGCAGATGTAGCACCCTTATGAATTAATTGTCTTATATAAAGGAGCAGAATGAGTTTCCGTATCTTCTTTTCTGTAGCCTTCTGCTTCTAAAGTAAAATGTTTGATTGAAAAGGAGATGATTGATGGTTCCATTTCTTCCTGATTATTACACCAGGGTTCTTGTCGCCTGTTTAAATGGAATTTGTGATAGGACAGATGACCTCAGAGAGAACAAGGAAAGATGTTTCCATTCTTTATTTGCAGAAAATGCTGAATTCTTCATTTCATCTTCTCCAGCAACAGCTACAGGAAAAAAAATTATGTTGAGCGAAAGTGGTTTTACCTGAAGTCTTTTGCCTTAGAAAAAGTTTAGTATTTTTCTTCAGTGTTGCCAGTTTTACAGGTGAGGGTGTCTGTACAGTTTTGGAGCACACATCTTCGCAAGTCTTTAAGTGCACGATTCAAAACCAGGGATATTTTTTCTTGCCCTCCAAGAGGAAGTAACTGTAAATGTAACAACACCGAGAAGATCTGGAGTATATTCAGGTAGGAAGTTTCAGACATGAGTGCAGGAGAGAAAACAGCAGCATAAAGGTCTGGCAGTCAGGGTTTTATTGTGAACTGAGAACCAGAGCACAAAGTGCCTGGGGATTCTGCCCCTGCAGTTGCCATATGTACAGGCAATCTGCTGAAGCGTTTAAGGCTTGTGTTTTCATTGCCGCTGTTTCCCAGAAGCTAATTAAAAAGCTAGCAATGGATTTATTTGCACATGCTACTGTCATACCTACAGTAAAAGCATCAGCTTGCTCCTAGATGTTAAAGTTGCTTGAATTTATCCAAGCGTATTTTCTAAGATTCCTGCAAAAAAGAGGCCGGTTTAGCCTGCTTGAATTAACTCCTCCAAGTGCTCTCCTTTATTTTGCAAATGTTGCCCTTATCTATGTGCTTTTCCTGGGATGGCAGCCAAATGTTAAGGAGATACTAATACTAAATAGATTAAACAGCAGCACTATGTAAGGTAGTGCTTTTTTTCTTACTGTATCTGCAGCAGTCTAGGAAATGAGGCTGTACTGAAATGCCCAGTATAAACTCATTGCCCAGACTGTGCAAGAGGGATGATTGAGATACATCCCAGAGACATATTCAGCTAAACTTCCTTTGAAAATTGCATGATTTATCTCTTGACATGTAAGTGTGTGCCTCATATAGGCTCTAAAGAAATTTTAACACATTCACCTTGCATAACCCTTATTCATGTGTTTGGTGGTTTTACTGCTGTGTAGCTCTCCTCCCAACTTTCAAAATTGTTTACCTCTAAATGACTCAGTAGCAGACAAGTTTTATGGTATGAAATAATCTAAATTACTTACTCTAGCATTTAATCTCCTGGAGGGAGACATAACAGAAGTATCTGTAGTAGGAAAAGCAATAACAATTCCATTTAACTGTTAAGTCTTCCGACAGAACCATGTGCACCTAGCACTTTGTGGCTATCACCATGCAGCCTGGTGTGGTCATCTGAAATTGCTCAGTGACAGTGGACAAAAACCTGACCATTCTACTTCAAAAGCGCTTGCCTTTTGTGCATGCACTAGTAATGAACTTTGCTCTAGCTTGAATCCTTCAAGCCAACAAACTGATCTATCTGAGAGAAATCAGATCAAACTCCAGTTCTAGCAGATACACTGAATGTGGTCTATGGATAGGGATGCTGGACAAGGTTCTGGGTGTTGGGTTGTGGAGCAGAAAGAGGAAAATCCTTTTAAGACATTTAAAGTAAAGGCCCTGTCTGCAAGGATCAGAACTCAAAAGAACCATATAATTCTGTGCTAATCATGACACCAGTGCAAGTGTTGGGGCAAAGACGGGGACTGGTTAAATATCCTTAGGCCTTGCCAGGCCTTCTCTTCTGAATGTGAAACAAGTGAAATTCAAAACTGGATTTCTTAATAAAGTGTTTTGATGCCAATGAGCTGTAGAATTATTTTTTTTCCCCTTGCAACCTTATCAAAGTAAGACACTGCGATTTCTGTTCCCAAAGGGTAGCAGCTACATCTCTTCCTGGTAGGACTCATAAATCTCATCAGTCTCAAGAGGCTCAACTGAATATTATCTTGGTAAAAATTACCTGAATCTAGAGAAAAACCACCATGGTACTTTCAGCCTTCAGAGAGCAGCTTGGCTCTGACAATTACAAAATGGGGCCCATAAAGGGAGGGGAGGTGATTCCATCTCTTACTACATCACTCATTTGTGTTCCCTGCTCCTCCCGATAAACACTTCAGAAGGGAACTGTTGCTTCCCTCTTCCTCTTGTTTATGGAAATCCCATTAACTAACTGGACTCTTCAAAGAAACGTTCATAGAGAGGCAGCTGGAGTGTGGTTGTGAGTGCTACACTGCCTATGGTTAACACAGGCTGCTTGAAACAGAGAGCTTGAAAATCTCTTTTGCTGAACAACGGTATTTCTTCTATGCTGTCACTTGGAGACGCTTTTCTTTTTTTTCTGCTAACTGTGCCGAAACAGCAGCAAACATCTGCTTCAGTCCATTTTGCTCCAGTGGATATATGTGCCATCTCCTTGGCTCCTTCAGGTGCTCTGCACTTGTGCCAGCATTTCAGAATCGATATGGAAACACCTCTGCAACAGTTGAGCTTAGTGGGACGTTCTTGATTTTTATGCAGAACTAAACAAACCTTCCCTGGCTTTGCCAACTACAGACTCGATCTGCAACAGCCCTTTAGCCCAGCTCTGTTCCCACCACGTAACTTCCATCCTTTCTCTATCCCTTCCTCTGTGGACTAGGAAGTTTCTATGCCAGACTTAAATGTCATGCTCACTTCTGTAAGGTGTGTTACACAGTTCTCCTTCACCCCCACCAGCTTCACTGCCCATTTGAGAACTTCTGCAGCTGTATTTGTGCTCTCCCTGTGCAGCTCCATCTGGGTGGAAACTCTCTTCCTGAGCCTGCCTCTGCCCAGTGCCAGCTCCTGGCATCATGGTGATCTATTGCTTGGTACTTCACTGTTTTTCCCTTAATTATCTTCTCAGCTAATGGGAGTTTAATGGAACAGTACATTGACAAGGAAAAAAAATAGCCGTTTTAATTGTATTAATCATACAATTCAGATGTTGTCAAAATGGCCAAAACTAAGTAATAAAACCCCTCTCTTCTGGCTAACCTTGGTAGCGATGCTCCAACAGATGGGATTTCTCAGGCCTCTGATTCATCAGAGCCACTGTTCCTGTCTTAATTGTTCCTCCACGAGTTATTTAAAGGTGAAAAAAGCTGATTTACATTTTGCCTATGCTTTTTTTTTGTCTTTTATTCACTGCTGGGCGTGATGGGATTATGCTTAAAAGGTTGCGGTTCACCGCTTCTGAGGTCTGCTACCAGTTCTGCAACTGCAGTCACTGTAGTGACCCCCTTCCACTTCAGGCCAGTATAAACATTGTGGCGTGCCCTGGATGCAAGAGTTAATATCAAAGTTTTCTGGAAGGCTGGTGCCTGTCAAAGCCCCACTTCTCTTGTTACTCTGGTCATCCTGGGCATGATGATCCCATTCAGCTCCAAAACACATGTGTCTGCCTTCAGAATCTGTTGTCACGTCAGTCTCGCTTTTAAAATAATGCCTCTCAGAATCAGTATTTTAAAGAATGTCAAGACTCTGCGTAGGGAAAATGTTATCACAATGTAATAATTTTCTTTTGCTGTATCTGAATTCCAAATTTCAATACCTTTAAGAGTGGAAATTTGTCGGATTTGGTGATAATTTTTGGGTTTTATCCTTGAAGTGCAGTTAAATTCTTTCTATTACACATGTAATACGTTTGAAGTTAAGAGGTGGTAAGGAGCATCCTGAGGCAAAAACATCAGAAACATGTGTCTCATTCCACACACCCACCCTTAGAAAAAGATCCCAGAGTAAACAATTAGGATGTTCATTTGCCTTTAAGAGGAGAGGAGGATATAATATTGGATCAGCTGAACAGTATATTCAAATGTATGGCTGGCAGCAACCAGTTCAAGACGCCTTAGAGAAGCCTGCCTGAATTCTATTAATGGCTAACTCTGAAAGAAACTGTCTTACGTTATTCTGTGTAAAAGAAACTCTGCATTGGAGTGTCATGGGTCGAGGGTAACATTTTAAACATCTACACAGAGTGTATGAGGGAAAAGCAGTGGAGAATAAGACCAGTGCTACTAAAACTGGGATGTTTCTGTGGTAAAGGCGTCCAAGACCTTAAGCACTGAACCGTCTTCACCATCTCCACTCTCATTATATGATATTCTAGCTGGCCCAGAAAAGTCTCACTGATTTGCCTGTTTCCCCATCCTTCCAAATTTACAGGGGAAAGACATTTTTCATTTCTAGTAAATTGTTTTCTCTTATGTCTATGTAATTACCTGTATCCTTTTCAGCTACACACTTTGCAAAGTTGGTGGCAAAGAACTCATTTTTCTTGCGAGGCAAGGTGACAGATGCTGCTGCTTCAATACAGTGCTAATAGCAGTAATAAAAGTAACAAAAATATTTCCTTGTCTTCTGATAAAGCATCTTCCTAAGAAAAACTCACTTTTATGAACTCTGACTAAATCCTTAACTATTTCATTTTCAGGTGTCTGACTGCACTGTGGATTTCAGTTATTGCTTTCTGGTTTCTCATAGTATAATAGATGTGCATTCTGCATCAAATGGATAGTTTTCTTGCTTTGCAACAGTCATTTCTGTGGCTGGGGAAAGCTAGAACTTGGTTTCGATATTCAGACACTTTCCCTTGCTTTGGTTCCTTGGAGACAGTTGCTGCCCCAGCGTTGGAGAGGGGAAAGAAGCATCTTCTTCTGTGGTGAACAGGGCCTTCAGCACAGTGATGCCTAGACTCATGTGCAGTTGGAGGCTATTGGGACTTGAAATGCAAAATGTTCAGCTTAGAACCTGTTCTCTACATTAAAAAGTCGTCTGGCAAAACCATACGTTGAGTAGGTCGTTGCTCCACACACAGGGAAAGGGTGGAGGTGGCCCATTCGGCAGGATGTGAAGATGTTTTGTTGCTCCTGGAGGAACCCATATATAACCTGCTACAGGACAAAAGCCAAGGCCTTTTCGTCCCCCCTGGTGTTACCCTGGAGTACGAAAACCACAAAATAGGTAGCTTCTGGGCACTGTAAAGCAGTACAGAAACGTGTGCACACAAACACACCGTACAGGTAATTTAGGGGCCAAAAGACTGACGCTGTGGTGTGGGACACTCCAAGGCAGCACAACATTGCTTCGGAAATTGTGTCTGGCACAGACACTCGTAGTGTCCGTGTGCTCCAGTCAATCTGCCACTAGTACTTGGTTTCAAGCACATTTTCTCAAAACGTTCTTCGTAAAAATACTTGTAGTTCAATCCTGCATTATTTGTTCTGTGCTAGAAAGTCTCTTCATATTACTGCTCTAAGTACACACGCAATTCCCCGGGCAATGAAATAAGCAGATGACTAATGTTAAGTCGAACAAGGAGGATTTAAGCTCATGTGACAGTGTCTGGGAAAGACACACTGTTATATATTCCTCCTGAGCCCCAGCAGCTATACAGTCATTGCTTACCACTTCAGCTTGCCAGTTTTAACAGGCAGGAAGGGGGAGGTTTTGGCGCTCGTTCGCTCAAATTTCATCCCGTGTTTGCGGCATGTCATAGCTTACTGTAGGCAAAACGATGAGTGAGAAGTGTTAATGAGCATCATTAGCATTCCAGGCTGGTACTCTGGATTTCTACTCCTTAATTGTATGCCAGGGGTTCCCAAACTGTCTTTGCTGTGTACTGTCACAACCAGGAGCTCTGTGGTGTAGAACAATACTGTGAAGTGTTCTGCACACTAGGAACGTTACCAGCACAGTGACTTGTGCAGCATAAACTTGGCACTCCAAAACTCTGCTAGGATACTGCTAGATAAGCTCATTTAATTTAAAAATATCTGGCTAGGTTCCAAACCTCTAAGTTGAAGGAATTTAGTTATATAAAATATTAGCTATGTTTTTGAAACCGGAGGGAGGAGAATGAAGTTGAAAATTTATTCCATTTAATCAGTAAGCTGCTGTGAGGTTTTACAATCACGGATCTGACCTAATCATTCATCTCATTACCATAATCACTCCTGACATGGGATGCACACATTTTCTTGTGTTCAAACAAAAGTATATAATAATGGTCTTAGAATTCTTTCTGTCCTGTTTGAGCAACAGCTCCTTTGACTCTCGACAAGACAGAAAGCCTCAGGATGCCGTTTCTGGAGCGCTTGGGGTGAGGGAGCCGCAGTCTGACTGCTCTCAATGCCTCTGCCCTCAGCTCCTGGCTGTTTCTGCCATTCAGAAACATCCCATGACAATCTGGAGCACTCACCTCAGACAAGGGAGTGGTGAAAATGTGGAACTGTACCAAGCCCCTTTCCTGCATTTTGACAGTGAACTGTGTCTCTGATACAGTTTTCAATCAGTTCTGGTTCACCTTTAACCAGTCTGATTTGGGCCACATTTCCCTAGATTGCTTAGGAAAATATTGTGGAAAGATGACATCAGAGCTTTGCAAAGATGGCTGGTCTCTACCTCTTCTCCCTTAGCTAGAAGGTGCCTTCTCACAGAATTTGTTGTTGACATACCCATGTAGGTGTGCTTCACATTCTTGCTTGGTTTTATAAATGCTTACAGACAGTTTGGATGTTTATTTGCAGAGATGGGACTCTGATCAGGGCTAACGAACTCTCCCAAAACTCATTTAAAAAAAAACCAAAACAACACAAAAAAAAACCAAAAAAAACCCCAACAAATAACGTAGCCTAAAGCATCTGAATCAGAAGAGAAGATCAGGATTACCTAGAATTTCTAATAGTTCTATGCTTGGCTTAGCAGCTTCAGTAGGTATTCAGTTAGATATTTTTAATGGAACTTGCATTAGGTGTTCTCCTTTAAAAGATACTATGAGGCACAAAAAGTGGGAAAATTTTCTTAGAATTTACACTGTGATGCCCCTTCTGTGATTTTTTTTTTTCACTTTGTCTCAAGAAAATTTGAATACTATGACAAAGGTATGTTCTTTTCTCCAGGTTCTTCACGGTTTGCCTAGTAAAATATAATTGCAAGGTGCACTGAGTGTTATTTTCTCTGAACAGAGTATTAGCCCAGACTTTCCCATTTACAAGTAAACCAGTCAGCCTAGGTGAGATGGTTACATTAGTAAAAATATTTTAAAATGAAGCCAAGATGGGACTGACCACTTGTACATACAGTACACTTGTACAGCCAGTGTGTTTTATAAACTGAGCTTGCAGTGAAGAATGTCAAAGCTGAATTTTCTGCTGACATTTCATATCCAGAGAGCTGGGCAATCACCAGCTGTATGAAATTGCCACAGAAACGTCCCTGCTGTCTTGGGCATGAGATCCCCGGGGCAACCTTTGTCCAGCTGCAGATGATGCTTAAAACGATTTCCTTTTGAGCCTACTAAGTGAACTATTCACCCTGCTAGGTGTGAATAAACTGGATGGGTGGTTTTTACAAGTATTTGGAGTTGAGAAGCTGTTAATTTAAGAAAGGCAAACAGGCAGGTCCAGAGGCAGAAAAGCACTTTGTTGGATAGTTATCCAATAAAATTACTTTTCCCTGTGGTAACATTAATATCCTTGAGTTAGGACGTTAAAGACACACATTTATACTGCTGCCCTAGAGATAACTGGTGAAAGAACCAAATCTAGGGAAGAGCACACCCTTTCCCTGCAGCCCAATTATATCAGCCTATCCTGGGAGTGGGTCAGAAAGTGGATTTTCACTTTTTGCTAGCCAAAGTCAGGCTCTTATGGTGGCTGCGTGCCTGGATGTAGCTGTCATTTAATTGCATTTTGAATAAAACACTACAAAAGGTTCTAGAACAACAACAACAACAAAAAATTCCTTCCCTAACTGAAGGTGCTAAGAAATTAATTTATCTAAAATCAGGGTCACTTTCTGCACTGCTTCATCATCCTGTACAAATTTAGTATTTATGCTTCAAACAGTTTTAAAGCATCTTCTTCCTATGCATTTTAAATACAGGCATGAAATAAACAAAAAAGGTGCAGGGAAGAAGTCAGAGTTGGTGACAAGCAAGTGTTCTGGTGCTAAGCAGGCAACTGGGGGCCAAATCCTCTACAATATTTATGCAGGTATTTATTCAACTCAGCAGCTGCGTACATCAGTAGTCACTCGTGCTGTAAAACTTACGTGGCTCTTAGGACTCAGATCCTGCTATTCAGTCATCCTATTGACTTTTTGTTGTCTGTGACATTGACTCTCCAGGATGACGTGGTGTGTGGTGTCCTGTGAGCAGAGGCCAGCCTCCTGCCTGGTTTCTCAAAGATATTTGGGCAGGCACAAATGCCTGCAAATTCCCCTTGGTGCACACAGCCCTAATGTATTTGTCAGCCTTGTCTTAAAAGTTACTTCTGGAGGAGTCAGGAAGCTGCGAGAGAGCAACCCCAAGCTCAGATCATGGCCCCAGGCAAGGCTGACACCGGCGTAGCCATCGCAGCAGCTGGGGAGGAGAGCAGGAGTCACCAGAAACACCAGGCAGTGCCTCAGGAGTGTTGTGGCAGTTTTGGTGCCAATGTTCCTGGAGGCTTTGTAGCTCGTGTTAAGTACACTCTCACAGGACTGGGGCACCTTTGCTTCGAGGACAGCTGAGGAGCTGCGATTGTTCAGCCTGGAGAAGGGGAGACTCCAGGGGGACCCTATAACTGCCTGCCAATACCTGAGGGGAACCTCCCGGATGGCACACTTTTCACAAGAGTGCCCAGCGACAGGACGAGGGGAAATGATTTTAAACTGAGGGAGAAGAGGTTTAGACTGGATCTTAGGAAGGAGATCTTCAGTAGGAGGGTGGTGAGATGCTGGAATCGATTGCCCAGAGAAGCTGTGGATGCCCCCTCCCTGGAGGTGCTCATCCACCCAGGTTGGATGAGGCTCTGAGCAACCTGCTCTAGTGGAGAGGCCCATGGCAGGGAGGTTGGATGAGAAGATCTCTAAGGTCCCTTCCAACCTAAGCCAGTCTGTGATTCTATGATGCAGAAAAACTTCATGGAGCCTGCCCTAACCATTGCCCCAAAAGGATGACACTGCCTTTCCCCATACGTGTGATGTTTTGACTTTGTAATGCTCTTGCTGGATGAAGGTCCTGCAAGCGATGTGTGTTGGAGACTGCTCAGTGCACCACCAGTTTGTAGGCTTGAAGAACTTGGGTGCCACTGAGACCTTGGTTGTTGTCCACATGCCCATAGACTGTGTTTCCTGGATCTGTTTTACACGTCCTCAAGAGCCGGATAGCAACAGGACATTCATTGTGAGAATTTAAATTTCTTATATAGTTGTCTAAAACTAACATCAACTATGCTTTGTGACTATACTCTGAAGTCCCCAATTTGATTTTGCAGTTCTCTTTAATGGTTCTGAGGATTTCTAAGGATAACTGAAAAAAAATTCCCTATTTTTGGAAAATCTCACTTACTCACTGTATCTGACAACATTTGCTAAAACAACTTCATCGCTCACACACAATGTGTCATAAATCTTGTCTGCTGTTCATGCATTTTACAGTCTAGTGAAACGATTCTGCTTCTCAACAGCACTGTTTGGAGAGCAGACTCTCTAGTGGCACTAGAGAGTACAAAGCCTTCATGATATTCTCAATAAACATGGGCAGGGCCTTTTGCATCAGGGACCAGCTAGTTTAGACATTATCTCTTCATATTGCATATGGTATTGGAAGGGCTGTGGTGAGTAGGTCGAGAGAGGTTCTCCTCCCCCTCTACTCTGCCCTGGTGAGCCACATCTGGAATATTGTGTCCAGTTCTGGGCCTCTCAGTTCCAGAAGGACAGGGAACTGCTGGAAAGAGTCCAGCACAGAGGCACCAAGGTGATGAAGGGAGTGGAGCATCTCCCTTCTGAGGAGGAAAGGCTGAGGGAGCTGGGTCTCTTGAGCTTGGAGAAGAGGAGACCTAGGGGTGACCTCAGGAATGTTTATAAATATGGAAAGGGTCGGAGCCAGGCCCTTCTCAATGATGTCCAATGATGGGACAAGGGGCAACGGGTGCAGCTGAAGTACAGGAGGTTCCAAGTAAACATAAGGAAAAACTTTTTTACTGTGAGAGTGACAGAGCCTGGAACAGGCTGCCCAGAGAGGTGGTGGAGTCTCCTTCTCTGGAGACTTTCCAACCCTCCCTGGATCTGTTCCTGTGTGGCCTGCCCTGGGTGATTCTGCTTTGGCAGGGGGGTTGGACTCGATGATTTCCAGAGGTCCCTTCCAACCCTTACTGTTCTGTGGTTCTGTGAAAATAACTAAGATTGGCTAGACATTTGTCCTATCAATACGGAGGACTAAACCTCCCAATATCAGCAGCTGGATGTTGTCAAAGATGTAAAATGTGGCCCAGTCTCTCAGGATCTGGGGCTTGTCAATCTGTCAATTTTTAAGTCAGTAATGAGGTGCTGAGATGTCCTGGCAATGGGCAACGAGAATCTGAAGCAGCTAAAGAAATGGTGAGTCAAAGATTCTCCATTAAAATGAAACACCATAGTTTAAATCAAATTTAACATCCAAATACTTCCTGCAAGCTGGGGCAACTGAAGCATGCCATAGAAACAGGAATGGCTTTGTTAGATATGGGATATCCAGGTTCCGAAACAACACAGACTGGGTTGTAGGAAGCTAATTAGGCAATGCAGGTGAAAGCTACATGTGTTTGGCAAGAAGCAAGTCTTCCCCTTCTGAGGGAATCATAGAATCATAGAACACTTTCATCTGTAAGACACCTTCAAGATCATCAAGTCCAACCTTTTCCTAGCCCTAACAACACCACTAAACCACGTCCCTCAACGCAACATCCACCTGTCTCTTAAACACCTCCAGGGATGGCAAGTCAACCCCCTCCCTGGGCAGGCTGTTCCAATGCCTGACAACCATGTCAGGGAAGAAATTTTTCCTAATACCCAACCTGAACCTCCCCTGGTGCAATTTAAGGCCATTTCCCTTGTCCTATCCCTCGCCACTGGGGAGAACAGCCCAAGCCCCGCCTCACTGCAACCTCCCTTCAGGTAGTTGTAAAGAGTGAGAAGGTCTCCCCTCAATCTCCTCTTCTCCAGGCTACACAGCCCCAGATCCCTCAGCCGTTCCTCGTACAACACACACTCCAAATCCTTTCCTAGCTTGGTAGCCACCTCTGTACCCTCTCCAGCACCTCAATGTCCCTTTTGTAGTGAGGGGCCCAAAACTGGACACAGCACTCGAGGTGCGGCCTCCCCAGAGCTGAGTACAGGCCAATGATCACCTCCCTACTCCTGCTGGCAACACTATTCCTGATGCAGGGCCGGATGCCATCGACCTCCTTGGCCACCTGGGCACACTGCTGGCTCATGCTCAGCTGGCCATCTGTGAACCCCCCCAGGTCCCTCTCTGCCTGGCAGCTCTCCAGCCACTCCTCCCCAAGCCTGTAGCGCTGCCGGGGGTTGTTGTGGCCGAAGTGCAAGACCCTGCGCTTGGCCTTATTGAAATTCCTGTGACTGACCTTGGCCCAGCGATCCAGCCCACCTAGATCCCTCTGCAGAGCCTCCCTACCCTCAAGCAGATCGACACTTCTACCCATCTTGGTGTCATCTGCAAACTTACTAAGGGTGCACTCGATCCCCTCGTTTCGTGCAGGCAATACATTCTCTGGCAGTTTGGAAAAGGAGGAAGTCTTGTCCTCAGACAAATAGACCCGAATGCCCTACACTGATGACAGCAGTGACCCCAAGTGCTTCAGGCAGTACCTCTAACAGCCACATGTCCCTTCGCTCACCGTATGTGCATTTGCCTGCCCAGGCCCTTCTGGCACAGCTCTGGCACAGCTTCCTCAGTGGGATACAGCAAAGCTGAGTTTGCTTTGCCTCTTACTCTCTTTCCTCACTGTCCTGAGAGGTGACAAAGTGACAGCAGCACCAGTATCGTGGCCTGTTCTGTTGTGGTCATTGTGTTGAGAGGGGAGCAGGGTGACCTGTGCTGAAAGGTGTAACGCAGGGAGGGAAAAATGCATTGCTCTTACAGGTTCTTCCTGGCACAGCCAGTTCCTCGGAGCAGCCTGAGTGACACAGGCTCTGTGTGATGGAGCAAGTGCCACACTGCCTTTCAGCTCTTGACTGAGGAAAACCTCTCCTGAAATGTGCTGTGAGAACAAAAGCAAAGCCGGTGGTCTAAAAGGTGCACACTGTGTCGTGTGAGATGGGGAACGGAGGCAGCCTGGGGCACGGCGGCGGATTTGGTACAATGAAGAAAAGAGCAGGGGTGGAGGCAGCGGGAGCAGGAGCTGAACTGCCTGAGTTGGAGGCCGGAGCACCGGGGAAGGTTGTGAGAGCAGCAGCTCCTCATCTGGGTTCAGGCTCATGAACCCACCTCCCCGCAGCCTCCTCATGAGGCCAGGCTGCAGCCGCTGTGTTCCCTTTGGGCAGGAAACCTACCTGGTGCAAAACCCCGAGCTTACTGGGGCTTGTGTGAAGTGGGACGGCAGAGCTTGCTGGCAGCAGGAATGGTAGGGGAACGGAGAGAGGAGACAGCTCTTTGTATGTAGGTAGCTTTGATCAGGATGATGGAGTGGGAGGGATGAGACTCTCTGCACTGTTAATATCTAGAATAATTACAGAATGTACCTAGAGATATAATGGCTGTTGCATTGATCCGAACCACTGGGCCTGTCTGGCCAATTATTTCCTACAATACCAATAACGCCAGATGTTCTTTAACCAGAAATGTTCGATTTTTTTCTAACAAATACACAAATGAGTCACCTGTTGGGTCCCATTTGATAAACCTGAAGAATCTTCTTCTCAGGGTCTATACTTGGGCATATTCCCAAGGGAGGCAAGCTTTCATTGTGACCGACAGAGTTAATCTCCAGTTGTAAAAACAAGTGTTGCCCGACAACGCGACTCGAATTGAGACAATATCCTCGGGATTGACATCTTACTTGTGCCGCCCAAATATACTTATGCCACTAACTCTTTCTGTGTCTCCACCTTCCACATGGCCCATGGGGGGATGCAGAGAGGTGCGTGGCCAGCAGCAGTGGGTGCCCGTCTCCCCACGAGCACACGCTCGGCTCGTGCAGAGACTGGTTGCTCGGTTGCCTGTGCAGGAAAGGAAAACAACCGTACTTGCTTTCCATCCACTGTTGCTCTTTACAGTGACTTACTTTAACTGAAGGGATTCTTGACCCTCCACCATCAGAGCAACTTTCAGAAGCAAAATTTCCTGCCATCTGCTCAAGAGTGAGCCATATGCACTAAACAAATTAAAAAACCCCACAGAAATTATAATACTAAATATCCAGCATTTCAATATCTTAAGTTCAAAGCCAGTATTTCCCTTCAGCAATTTAAAGCTGCCATGATTTGTTTGAGAAACAAGAATAATATCATAATTTAATTCCCAATTAGTCACTAGAGGATATGATCACAATTAATTATAGCTTTGCTGACTGACAATGGCCTTTACATCTCTCTTGAAGAACACTGGCTCTTTTTGAGTCTATAGCTTGCTACGAGCTGTGAATAGACTTCTAATGAGGCTTGTACTTGAGGTATAAAAGCAGATGAGTGTTTATCAAGATGATAATCTTCCCACTGCACAACGAATAAATCAGTGTACATGTTTTGGCTGTGTGGCTTTTTCATGGTTCCCTTCTGCAAGTTATTTGATTTCTGTCCTCAGTGAGGGTGCAGGAGTGTGTTACATTATCTGAACTCAGATAACTGCAGGAGATAAACTCTCCTAATTTGACAGGTTGGCTGTGGAAGAGACTGAAGGGAGTATTCTTGTGATCAGACCACTGGCATGGAGTGCATTAAGGCAAGTGTGTCCAAGCAGGTCAAGGGAGGTTTTCCTCCCCCTCTACTCTGCTCTGGTGAGACCACACCTCCAGTGTTGTGTTCAGCTCTGGGCTCCCCAGTTCAAGAGGGACAGGGAAATACTGGAGAGAGTCCAACAGAGGCTACAAAGATGATTAAAGGACTGGAACATCTCTCTTAGGAGGAAAGGCTGAGAGCCCTGGGGCTGTTTAGTCTGGAGAAGAGAAGCCTGAGAGGGGATCTGATTCATGTCTATAAATCTCTGAGGGGTGGGGGTCAAGTGGAAGGAGCCACGCTCTTTTCTGTGCTGCCCTGGGATAGGACGAGGGGCAATGGGCACAAATGGGAACCCAGGAGGTTCCACCTCGACATGAGGAGAAACTTCTTTGCTGTGAGGGTGCCGGAGCCTGGCCCAGGCTGCCCAGAGAGGTGGTGGAGTCTCCTTCTCTGGAGACTTTCCAGGCCCCCCTGGATCTGTCCCTGTGTGGCCTGCCCTGGAGATAGCAAAGAACTCAACAAAGAAGATAGCAAAGAAAGAAATATTTTTTGGGGAAAAAAAAAATGTGTTAAGATTGTCGAACTTAGAGTAGAAATCAGGCACTGCAGGGCTCCGGTAGCTCCCACTGAAGGGGAGAGGAGAGCAAGCACACAGCCCTTCAGGGTTGCGATGGGAGGCAGCAATACCAGCTAGCAGGTACCTTCAGGTCGGCATGGATTCCAGCCCAGTTCTCTGCAGCAGGATTTAAACCTTTGTTCTTGCTATCCTGAGCCAGGGCCAAGACCCTCAGAAACACGAATCAGATAAAAACGCTGCTGCTGCCTCTCCCAGCATCCCGTCCCTCCCGCAGAGAGCATCTGTGCCATCCTTGTGGGAGAAGCAGCTTTGCTGGAGGTGCGTGGCCGCTCTGCTGCGAGGGCTGTGCTGGAAGGGGCAGAGACGCTCTTCTCAGAGAGCTGAGCTCTTGCAGGTCCTTCCCTGGCGTAGCAAGGCGTCCTTCATCTGCTGAAACCCACACCGAGTTCTGGTGGCCTCCTAGCCCTTAAGCACGGGCTTAAATGCTCTGTTGAACTGTGACCAAAACGATGGCGTTTAAATATAAAACTCTGGCTTTTCCTGCTGCTTATTGAAATGTTTGAGCCCCGAGCGATAGATGCAACACAGTGATGAAGAGCAGATCTATAATGACCAGGTCTTATGGGAATTCTGTTCTGTAAAAGTAATTGAGTGGTTTGTTAGCCCGATAAATGGAGAAATTGAAAATGTGATTTGTAATTCAGAAAAATAATGAGATTAATTAAATAGTTGTGTAAAACCAAAGTTTCCTTGAGTAATAAGGAACTGAATAGAGACCCATAATTATGGGAGAAGAAAGGAAAAAGCTGACTGGCAGCCACATTATCATCTATTGTTCCAAGATTTACTTGAATGGTACAGTGAGAGATGCGCTGAGGAGAGAGTGATCTCAATGAGCCCTGGTACCCAGCTAGATGATAGCTACGTTATTTCATAGCATCNCTGCTGGCCACACTCCTCTCGATGCAGCCAAGGACAGGGTTGGCTTTCTGGGCTGCGAGCCGGCACTGACAGCTCATGGGGAGCTTCTCGTCCATTTCCTCTGAAAATGGTCTGAATCATGTGGTTTGATTCCAGCTGCCCAGCTCTGGAAGATGACCTAACCACAGGCTGATGTCTATTTTCTACTGATTTGCCCATGTACGTGGCACTAAAAGCAAGGCCACAATTGCTAACTGGGCTGTAGACAGGACTTTGAGCTAGGGGAGTAGCAACATATCCATGACCTGCACATCATAAACAATAGGATCTGGGGTACCTTTTATGAGAGGCCTTTTTTTAGCTGTTTTTACCCCTCCATCTCCTCTCTGAGTACAGATTTGCTTATGCTTTTGAGGATAGGTGGAAATAGAGCCCATCTGTTTGACATTCAAGGCAAAGCAGTGTTAACGGCTTGTGTTCAAAGCGCTACAGATACTGCCACATTTTGGAGGAGGAGTAGCTGGGATGTCCTCTTGCTCCCAGATCCACTCTGTCCCAGCCCAATCAGGTGCGTTCCAAAAACACCAGCAAGCAAAACAGCTGGAGCAGCACCTAAATGCCCCCCAGTGTAAGGCAGGGGCTCAGCCAAAATGCAGCTGCTTATGGACCCACGCTGAGGACATAATGATGGAAATTACTCCAGGCACCTCCATGGCTGGGCAGCAACTGTGTTAAGAGTTTAGCATCTCAGACTCCCTGTGCTGTCATGCTAGCTGTGGTCATTCGTGTGAATTTAGGCACGTGAATCCCTTATGGATCTAACTGCTACTCACCCTAGAAAGTCTCGCCCCATGGAGAAGGGCTTGAGAGAAAAACTGGGACCAGAGGGTCAGCGTTAGCTAGATATCACTCAGTGGGGAAAAGTAAGAGTCAAACCTTACTCTACAGAGAGATCCTGTGTGGGGCCAGGGAGGGAGACCCTGACCATGTGCTAAGGGGGAGGAGGAACATTTCTCTCTGCTTCCAGTTTTTCGCTGTGCATTAGTCCCATGTAGACTGTGTATCGGAACGGAAAAGGAAAACTCATACTTACCTCTCTGACTAAAAAGTCCAAGCAACAATTTGTTAACCTGTATGTTTTTAAAATTCTGACATTTTAGGAGAGAAGCTGTTTTGCTGAGAAGCTTCATTTTACCAAGCCTTTGGCATGGCGATAAGGGTTCTGTAATGAATGAAATCACAAAGGAGAGAACGGGGAGCCAGCGACGCGTGCCTGTTGGGCCCTGCTGGCGGAGAAGCCAGTCCCTCTGCCTTTGCTCAGCTCTCCCAGGGGATTTCTGTCCGTATCAATCTCACGTTCACTTTTGCAATGTGCAAAATAACCACAGCTCCGTGATTAGGCCGGCAGCATCTATAACCCTGTTCTCCTTCCCATGAGGCTGTTACAAATGGAAAATATCTCTCTCTCCTCCCACTGCTGTAAGACTATTTTATTGCAGCAGAAGTCACACATTCAGCTCCATTAAACATAATGGCATCAGATTGACATGAATGCTCTTTTTAGTTATCTAAGAGAGTGCTTTTGCCTTTGAGCAGGGAAATCCTCTCTCTAAAAGCCTCCATTCTCCACTTTGTGCCAATGGATGGCACCATTAGCTATGGATCGCAATGGAGCTACACTATGAGGGGGTAGTTGCTCCCTGCTGATACCTTTTTGGCATTCTTGTCTGCACGCCAGCTCCAGAGCTCGGCACTAGTATGTGAAATTTCTGCCGTTGTTTAAGAAGGAGGTCTAAAAACTTGGCAAAATTATACCAAACAGAACTGTCTTTCTAGCATCAGTCACCTCGACTTCATGCTGTTCATGCCTGTAAAAACAAAGCAATAAAAATTGACACCATGGCACACTGTGAGAATGAACAGATGTTGCCGAGCAGCTGGGGATCTGGGGTGCAGGATGTTCCCAGCACAGGCGTCCCAGTTTCGTGATGCAGTGCAGTCCTTGCTAGACCTTTCAAATCCAAATGCCCTCTCTCCCCAGCTGGCATCACAAGCAGTAGTGGCACACAGGCCTGCTAGGATGTACTTGTGCTAAATTCTCAGGGTGCTGGCTAGATGGATGAAAAAAACAGAAAGTGGTTCACCACAGTTAACCCCAAAGCACTCTCACATCTTCCAGGGACAGGCAGAGGCACCAGCATTTTGTACTACAAAATCCTGGGAGCTGCAATCCTGCACCGTGCTCCTTCCGTCCTGCCTGGAGCTGCTCTTCTGCACCATGTTCCTTCCTTCATGCCTCACACACTGAAGTCTTGGAGGTTGCTGCCACAGGAATGAATTATTCCTTCAACTTGCAGCTCTAGCTCCAGGTTTGCACTTTGGTTCTAGGACAGTAGCAGCAGCAGCTGCTGCAAAGTCAAGGGTCAAAAAAATACAAAAGCCCTTGTTGTGCTTTCAGTACTAATGAGAAGAAGCCAAGCAGCCCCTGCAGGGGAGGAGGTGGCTGCCCTGACCCCAGCTGTGGACAACAGTGTGTTTCCTGGGAAGCTCAGGCCGACCTCTGTGGGGATAACATATAAAGCAGCGAGGCAACTGGAAGCTTGGGAATGTCGGCACTGCCCTGGTTGTGCTTCATCCGTTGCCCGATCGCTTGTACCGACGCTTCTGCTTGTGACAGGCTCTCTGCCCCCAGCACACGTGCCTTCTAGCACAGCCCCTGCCAACAGACCAGCATCAGCTGCCCAGGCAACGGTGCTCCTGTGGTTTCACAGAATCACAGAATCACAGAATCACAGAATGTTAGGGATTGGAAGGGACCTCAAAGGATCAAAGGATGGTTTGCTGGCAGTGCTGGGGAATGTGGGGAACGATGCTCATCTGCCCATCTTCTTGTCTTTCCACAGATCAGTTGCCTCCTGACAGCCTTCCGATTCAGCTCAGACATGCTTCATGCACTCTAGATGAATCCATGAGAATAATGTATTGTGAAGTGCAACAAAGGGCCTCAGAGCACCTTTGACATTCACTTTAGTTTTAATTTTGTCCTTTTTGAAAAAGAACGACTATCATTTCCATTTGATCTCTTGGGCAAATTTAGAGTGTAACATGTGGCCACTTGTTCCCAGAGCTTAGGCTTGGTAAAACATGATAAATTGGCAGGGTGCTAATTAGCAACATAGCCCTGTTCCCACATTCGTGGACGTGGTTTCTGGCTGTGGTTTTGTGTGAGAAACCAAATCAAATGCAAGTAAGCAATCTGGAATGTGCAATCAGAAGTGCTTGGATAAGAAGCTGTTTGACAGCTTCTGACTAGAGACACAAAGATGGCAACAGGCACAGTAACAAAACCACCCATGCAATTTACAGGGAGAAAAGAGTCACTGAAATTCCTTGTCCCCAAGTGACAAAAGGAAGAATCTGAAGATTAAAACCCAAACTGAAGGGTAGATGAGCTGTCATCAGTTTCTAGATGAGGGGACTGCTGGTGACCTCAGGCTTTGGTGACTCTGTATCTCCTGTGTCTTTTTTCACAGCATGTTGAAGTCTTGTGGACTTTTGGTAGTGTGGACAAAAGAGGCTGCACTTACCACAGAATATGGGGGAATATTTCCAGGCCAGAGCTATGGCACAAAGGGGATGCTCTGGAGAATGCAGTGGACGTAATGCCTGTTGCAATCCCTGGGATCGCAGGGATGGGTTTCTTGACCCAAACAGCCCCTTCCAGCTTCTTGAACTTGTTGGAAAATGTCAAGCGCGTGGTAGCTCTTCAGTTCTGATGCATAAGGCAAAGCTTTGCTTGACTCCAGAACAAAACTTCCTGAGGACAGTGGCAGCTGAGCCCTGGCCCTGCCTGACTCGGGACAAAGGGGTGGTCTGGCTGCCAGCCCAGGAGACAGGAACGTGGCTCTGCTCTGAGCAGACTCTGGCAAGTTCAGGGAGCACACACATCACCGTCAGTGCCAGCAGGGGAAAGGATTACATTAGTTTAGCCCATTCTCCTTCCCCTCATAAGCCTGCATGATATGTTTGCCCTCACTTCTCCTGTGCTAGGATAAGCTTTTTGTAGGAAATCCAGTCATCGAGCACTTTCTGAGAACACACTTCTTTGTCTCTCTCCCACAATTTGCCTTCTGCAGCTCAGAATCAGTGTGCACTCCGGAGAGCTCTTGAGGTAGCATTTCTAGGGGAGGAGTGGCTGGAGAGCGGCCTGGCAGAGAGGGAGCTGGGAGTGCTGGGTGACGACCAGCTGAACATGAGCCAGCAGTGTGCCCAGGCTGCCCAGAAGGCCAACGGCATCCTGGCCTGGATCAGGAATAGTGTGGCCAGCAGGAGGAGGGATGGAATTCTCCCCCTGTACTGGGCACTGGGGAGGCCTCACTTCGAGTCCTGGGGGCAGTTTTGGGCCCCTCACTTTAAGAAAGATCTTGAGGTGCTGGAGTGGGTCCAGAGGAGAGTGACAAGGCTGGGAAAGGGACTGGAAGGAAAGTTTTATGAGGAGAGGCTGAGGGAGCTGGGCTTGTTCAGTCTGGAGAAGGGGAGGCTCAGGGGGGACCTTCTCACTCTCTACAACTCCCTGAAGGGAGGTTGTAGTCAGGTGGGGGTCAGGCTCTTCTCCCAGGCAACTGGGGACAGGAAGAGAGGGCACGGCCTGAAGCTGTGCCAGGGGAGGTTTAGGTTGGATATTGGGAAGCACTTCCTGACGGAAAGGGGGATTAAACACGGGAACGGACTGCCCAGGGAAGTGGTGCAGTCGCCATCTCTGGAGGGGTTTCAGGAAAGACTAGACGTGGCACGCACTTAGTGCCGTGGTCTAGTTGATGCTGTGGTGTTAGGTCATGGGCTGGGCTTGATGACCTCATGGGTCTAGTCCAGCCTCAAGAATTCTGTGATTCTGTGGTTCATCATTCCCGGGCATCACTGCTACCTGAGCATGGATCCCTCGTAGCCTTCCTAAAATAAAGCTGTTGATGAAACAAAAAGGCTTCTTCCTTGCTTAGTGTTATGCTTTCTGTGGCTAGGAAGGAGATTCTCTTCCTCATGGAGCACAGAAGAAGAGCTGTGAGTGTCTTCGCAGTAGCAGTATGTGCTCATTTCATCACTTTCCTGTACACAAACCAGCCTCTACATTACTATGCACTAAAAGCTAAGAAAAACCCATTCATGGAAGATGCCTTCATGAAGCTATGCCAGATCACGTCAGGTTAAAGGTCTAGTTGTGATTCCCACAGCAGCCAGTAGCAGAAGTCCAAGGGACTGCATGCAACAGCATCTCATTACAGTCTTTCAGCCTCCAGGGATTTTTCTACTTGGGGAATTCCCACAGAGATTGTGAGGGAACGAACCACAAAGAGACACCTCGTGTCCCTGTGATTTGGAAAAGGAGCAAAGAAAAGGAGTCCAACAGTGTGATTTAGGGGAAGAGGGAGCAGTGGAAAGGAGTGTCAACTGATACCTGCTGGCTTACAGATTGAAATCAGCCCTGCAAATCCTCCCAGAGTTCCCAAACATCATGGTAAGGATGTGAAAATTCGGACCAGTGTGTTCTAAGGGATAAAACAGCAGGGTATTTTCAGCGAAGAGGAAATATGACTTGGTAATTGCAGGAGCTCTCTGGTAGTCGTGAGTCTCTGGGAGGTGTGGCTAGTCTGGCTCCAGAGCACAGGTAGTCAGGACAGGTAATCTCACCCTAGAACATTTTTTTCTATTCATTGTTACCCAACTCCTCCAGACTGTCATGCTGCTTTTCTGGAAATACCTTCTCTGGCTATAGGTGACAGATGAAATCCCTTCATACTTCATCCAGCAGCCAGGCAGCACACCCCAGTGAAGCTCCGCTCCCCTGTCGGCTGTTGTTGCCCTCTGTTTAGCCAACCAGTTCTTAATGTTTTACCGCTGCTTTGCAATGTCTCCGCTTTGTTCCTGAAGTGATCATCAATATTCATGGGTTTTGTTAGAACTGTTGATTTTAATAGTGTGTTGAGAAAGTCGAATACTTTCCTTGGAACTCCCAGCCCCTGCATTACTATGATCCAGGAGCATCTCAGCTTTCTTTTAGAAAAGAAATGACTCTCTCACGGTCACAAAGAAAAGCCTGAGCATAAGGTTCTGGTGCCCTCTTTAAGGTCGTAAAACTGAAGGCAGAGGGACCATTAAAACGTGTCTCTGAAAATCATGGAAAAACATTGTGATTCTCCTTTCGTTGTTTACAGCGTGGCTTTAGGATTTGAGGTTGGCAGTGCTGTGAATGTTACACACAAGCACTGCAGCCAGCAGTTGTTAGCATGGAGTTGGAAGAAAATTATCAGGAAGAGACAGCAGAAAAGTCTGAGAAGAGCCTCTTACAAGGGATTTGGCATCCTTGAGGGAGAAAGCGTTTGGACTCCGCAAACTGACAGGAAGAGAGGGTAGTCAATGCTATGAACAGGCAGACTCTCAAGCAAATCATAGAATCATAGAGTGCCAGGTTGGAAGGACCTCAAGGATCATCTGGTCCAACCTTTCAAGTTAAAAAAAAAAAAACACAACATTGATTTGAGTGAGCTGGCCCAGCACCCTGTCAGGTTGAGTCTTAAAACTGCCCAGTGTAAGGGAGGCCACCACTTCCCTTGGGAGACTATTCCAGTGTTTAATTGTTCTCCTTCAGCCAAACCTTTGCCTTCTGACACGAGAATTCAAACTTGGCTGCTGCCCTGAACAGTCCGTGCAGCAGCTTCCCACTGCTTGTCCAGTATCGGCGTGAGCTGCCCCGCTCCGGATTCAGATGAGCTGCTTCCCCAGCAGTGATTCAGCTCTGCCACCTTCCCTGCCCTGTCTGGATTGCTCATCAAACCTGGTTCCCATTCCGCACTGCCGGAGTCGCCTCTAGAACAACAGAACTATAGTTTATAGAACTGATGGGAACATCAGACATTGACCTGTTCAGAGGAAGAAAAATAGATGAAATGATAGTTTTCTTGGAACTGCTGTTTCAGGATGTCGTGTGGCCTTTTTATTTGACGAGCTCCATAAAGAATGCTTATGTCGTGCAGGAAATCTGCTTAGTCTCCATGAGAGGACTTCTCAATTGTTAATCTCGTTTCTGCCAGAGACTAAAATCTGGCTACCGTGGTTCTTGTCAGCCTCTTGATCTAATATTCATAATCATATCCGTAATTACATAGCAAATCATTTTTTAACTGGCAGTAGGATCTCTGAAAAATACATCTGGTTGGGGTAGTAAATCCACTTGCTCTGGAGATTCCTCTTTCTAGTTTGTCTTGCTTATGATATTGAACAATTTTTAGACTTTCATTGAAGTCCACAGAAGCCATAATGCTGCTGGTGACTGTACAGATACATGTCTGTACCACTTATTTCAATACCAGTTATCCTGTTGTGACATAATCAATAACCCAGTCATGAGGTGAAAGACAGATCAGCTGCTCCAGATACCTTGGGAAGACACAGGTTGCAGTCAGTTAATAAAAAGAGAGACAGTCTCCTTACAAGGCGATGGGTCATATTAGATTCTTTTAAAATTTCCTTCTATTTTAAAGACAGCATATTAATAGTTTGGGATGTAGCATATGTGAAAAAGACGAATGGCTATGCAGGCTACAGAATTATCCAAGCCCTGGCAGGGGGATTTTGCCTTTGTTAGGATGCTCACTTCCAAGGACTCAGGTGTCGCTCTGGAGGAATGATGCTTACGTTAGGAAAAAAAAGGCAAATAAATATCAAGAAGATGTAACGAAGTGACAAATAAATGTTATTTGTCACTCATATTGTAGAGAAGAGAACCATTTCATCCCCATGCGAGATCCCACATTGAGAGCAGAGCGGAGGTAGAGTAACAGTGGAAACCAAAACCATTGGGAGAGGCCTCTTGTCTGGCTTCTAGGGAAACACTGACAGTTCCCATTTAATTGCTGGAGCACCAACCTGGAGGTGCTTCAAATTTACAAAGTAGTAAACATGCTCCAGTCTGAAAAGCCAAAAAGCCTGAATTTATTAGGAAAGTGACCTAAAGTCCTAAATAATACTCTGAAACTTCAAAGCTCAAATTGGACAGAAGAATGAAGTATGAGACGGGTTGACAGTGCTTCTGAGGAAGCAAAGAGCAAATTTTGTAGCTTCCCCTTGACTGTTTCGTACTGTAACCGTTTCTGTAACTCTGCCCCACAGAAGCCAGCAAGGCTCAGCCCCCTGTAGAGCTGTTTCCTGGCCAGGGCCAACTCCATCCAGCGGGGCAGGGGCTCTTCAGCCTGGCCATGCCTTGGTATCTGTGGGGCCAGCAGGAGGACAGGAGGATGGAAGGAAAGTGCTTTGTGGGGCAACCGTATTTGTGTAAACAACACCTCTCCTTGAAAGCTCCGGTTTTGACAGTTCTTCCAATGTGCACTTTTGCATCATGTGAGAACCTGAAGGGATGATTGGAGTCAATCAATCAGAGCTGAGGGGCCACACTGCAACCTGAGGAGAGACTGGGTGTTTAGAGGCCACTTCCCAAGAAAACACCACGGTCATTATGTAAATAGCCGTACTCAGAGACATTAATAATTGTTTCCAGGGAGTTTACAGAGCCATAGGCAATGCAGTTGCCCAGAATAACGATACAGTACAAACAAACACCACCTAAATGCAGAAAGGGAGGCAGAACTCTGGGCTGTGTAACATAAGCCATGCAATGCTCCCAGCTGTTGGAGGCCGAGCTGACTTCTTTTTATTGCAACAGTGCTATATTCAATCTCAATTAAATGTGCTCAAGAGATCAATTTTCAAATCAAATACTGTGTGACCAATTCTTCATTTACAAAAGGAGCATCCGGAGCTCAACAGACCACAAAGTGAGTAACTTCTGTTGACAGGGAAGTCCCAATGCCGCACGCCAGTGGGAAGCAGAAAGTCCCTGCCTCACACCCAGAGCCAGTCGTGACCGCAGCAGGACAGTGCCGGCCACACGTGCCCAAACATTTGGCTCGTTGTCCAGTTAAATGTCTTCATTCCAATACTCTGTTTAGAAGAACAATCCGCAGACTCATCTCTGTGCAGCTTTTTCCGTGCAGTGGTATTAAGTTCTGCTTCTTTCTGCCCCCTCGCTATTCCTATTTACATACTACCTCTCACTACTTACTGGTTGTGTTTGTCTACTATTACGCTCTTCCCAACCCTTGCCATACATATACCCTGCCAGACGTTTAGATACTCCTTCGATTCTTTTCTTTTCTATTTCTTATTGCATTTGCAATGGTAACTATTTCCTCCTTGGTGCTTTGTATTATCACATCGCGTTCTGTCATTCTTTGATCTCTCACTTTGTAATGTGTCTAGGCTTGAGCTAAACCGGCCTAGAAGCGTCTCGATTATTTCTCTCTGCAGCTGTGGCCTTTTTGTGCAGGGAGACAGTTTACTTTGATCGTACGACCACTATAGAGATGTGCACAGTCAATAAGAGCGACAGCAAACTAAAAATGAGTAACAATGGGGAAAACCAGAATAACCTAGAGCAAAAAGCACATCTCTTCATGAAGACGGAAGCACACATACACATGAAGGTCTCTGCTGGCTCTGTTTGAGAATCACTGAAATGAGTCTAAGAGTCTAAAAATGTTAAACTCTTTAGTGAATTTTGCTTCTAACCATAAAATAGCACTTGTGTATTTGTGGAGGAATATTGTCATGTTGTCCTGGCACTCCCTACAATGCCTCATTTCTTCTTAATGTGTGTTTTCTACCAAATGTGCTACTAATGTAGTTTGAAAGGTCCAGGCAGTTGTTTTCCAGTATTTCCCTCACAATGCATAGCTCGGGCACTACCACCTTTCTGCTCTTACCTTTCTACCATAAGGTCCTCCACTTCCAGACTCCGAGTTGCCGAGATACCTTACCCTCTGCAGATGCACACACCCTGTGAGCACAACTAGATGAATTGAGCTACTGATCTATCTTCAAATCAAGCGTGTTATTTCTCTGGTCAGAAGTGTCTTTAATAAGCTAAACATATGTATGTTAAACAATGTTGCTGTCTCAGCTTTATCTGGTAAAAGTGTAAAACTAATCTTACAGGCAGACCTTGTCCTTGGTCCTGCCAGATCTGTTGGGGTTTTTTTCTGCACCATAAACATAAAGTATGTGCTGGGGCAGCTAAGGCTTCTATGACAGTCTGGCTTTGGGAGAGAAGGAGAGAAACATGCTACCAACTTTACTTTTAGCCTTAAACTGAGTTTGGAGCCAGACCTCCAGGGAAATGAATTAGAAACAATTTAAATCTGACAGTCAACACCGGACAGTTTTTGAAATTGCAAATGCTGCAAATGCTTTTCTACTCTGAACGTGGGTTATATATGGTAAGCACTGTGTTATCTCTAAAGCTGATCACAAGGAAGCACAAGTGGATGGAGCAATACACTCACAAAGACAGATATTGATAAGAAAAGTACAATCTGTCATGAGAAGACATTAATTTCTCAAAATTAAATTATACTCTTAGACCAAATGATAGATACAGTCCTGTATAATTATTGCCAATGGCGCGCTGTGTTTAACGTACCATTGTCGTTGGAATTCTTTTGGTTTTGCAAAGGACCCTTGTTTCTCTGAATGGGCATCTGCCTTTTTCATTCTCAAGCTGGGGAGGTATTGTTTACCATGAGCTAAAGTGTTCTCCTCTTAAAAGCTGACAGCAGAATATGTTGACATTGTTGTAGCTATCGTCCCCGTTTCATATTTAATTAACTGGAACACTTCCATGAGGTTCCTGAAGCCACAATTGTGCCATGATGCAATTACATTTCACGTATAAATCTGTGTGGGCTGAATCATTATTTGGATGCAAAACCTGACAGCAGTATACTGCGGCTGCAGAAAGTTGTCTTCTAGGTGTTAAGAGCGATGAGAGCAGGATAATGGCCTGGAGAGTTTTGCATCACGCTGTTGATTCCCATGTAGCCTGTGTCAGAGAAATCACTTCAGATTCAGCTTGGGGGAACTCTCCTAGGTTACCTCACTTTTTTTTTTGCAGATTGAGAAACATATTCTGCAAAAAATAATGTCTGTTCTACATCTATCTTGTGTAACTCTCTACATCTTTGGTTGAAGCCTTTCTCCTGTGTTAGAGGGGATACAGACAAATCCTACCAAATAATCACAGCACCGACAGCTGCAGCGCTCACGTCGAGGAGCTGTATGAATTTGACATGAGGAACCGTGCACATCAGCTTGTTGCCAAAGCATTACAACCTCTTCATGTTGCCATTCAAAAAATCACTAATACAATGGGGGATTTTACGCTTCAAATGCAGTTAAGAGTAAAGAGCAGAGCTTCTAAAAAAATAGTATGAAAGAAGAGGTGACACTCAATGTCATCGTATGATCCCAGTGCAGTTTGATGTTATTGAAAAACAGTATAATCCTACAAATCTAACTCACACGGTCTCTAAACACTTCCCACTAGAATATGAGGTATATTATCCTGATAGATGTAACATTTGAGCAATAGAGTGTGAAAGAGATTGCTGTGAATGAAAGAGAAGGAAACTGAAGTAGAGAGCTATTTACAGCAGCGAACGTGGACTATTTCACTACCAAGAAATCTGTATCTGAAAACTTTTGCCAAGGCTGACTTTATATG
Organism: Baryphthengus martii; assembly: GCA_013396935.1. Lineage (NCBI taxonomy): Eukaryota > Metazoa > Chordata > Aves > Coraciiformes > Momotidae > Baryphthengus > Baryphthengus martii. The sequence goes on along the minus strand of VWZK01006488.1, from coordinate 179,661 downwards.
GGTAGGTGGGTGGCAGATGGAAGAATCTGTATCGGGGAGGGACAAGGGTTATTCAGCCATGGCATTTTATCTTTGTACAAGATAAAATACAGCTTCAGAGGCACAGCACCTGCATGGCTCGTACGCTTCTCTGAAGGAGATGAATCTCCAGTTATCCCTGAACTCATCGCCCTGGCCATTATTAGAAAATCCCATATGAAGCACTACTCAAAGTAAACAGGAATTCATGCATTTCTCATTTCTCACTCTTTGTGCCAGTGCTTTGTGCTAATTCCATTTAATTCAGGGCCTTCTCCAGCGTTTTGGCTGGAGGAGATTCCGCACGACCCCTACAGCCAGTGCAGACACTTCCACAACGGGCCTTTGGTTCTTACGTTTAAAGTTATCTTTCAATAAGACAATCTTTTGTGTGAATGAGCAAAGTAGAACTAGAAAAAAACAGTCCCTCAGCAGCTGAAGAAATCACCTGTAGAAACTGCTGCTCGCAAGTGAGCATGTCTGATTTGACTAAACAGATTCAATTTGCCTTATTAACAATAAACATAATGACATAGGTGTATCAACCGTTCCTCCAGATAGCGCTGCAATTAAGGGCTGATTGAGCAGACTATGCATCATGATCCTGAAGCCACAATTATTCAATAGAGGATGTGAACATGGTGAGAGGCTCGTGCAGGATTAGATTACAGCGCTGCAGGAAACGACAGGGAGGAATGATTACATTAGAGAAAACTGATTAATGCAGAACCAGCACTTCAGCGAGGAGCAATTAAAACCAACATGTCTTCATCTTGGTTCCAGTGGCAAAGCGGTGAAGCTGGTGACTCCTAGGTTCCTAGGGACATTAAGATTTTCTACTTGGTTTTCTGATGTCTCAGACGACGACTTCCCATTCTCCTACACTGATGATAGCTCTCTCCCTTCTCGCCACTTTTCTGCTTCCCTTTAATACTCCAGTGCATTCAGTCCACTTAAGAGTTACCCTTCCTCTCCCTCTGCCTCAGTGGGCTTTGAGACTGTCCCTAAATGCCTACTGACTTGAAGTCTCTCCTCAAAACTACTGGAACCCTTCACTGATGTGTCTGCCCTTTCTGAGGAAAAATATACAAACCATTAGGAGTTAATTCAGTGGAGTGCACACACCCGGCAAACATCTATTACTGTCTAAGAGTTTCAGACTGACAGCCTAAGGAGCAGTTAGTAAACTATTTAGAAGGCATTCATATGTGTCTTTAGAAATACTACTAGCAATAAAAGGAGGGGCTGTCCTGGTTTTACTGGGGCAGAATCCCAGGTCTGCCATGGTCTGCAGGCCATTAGCAGTTTAGAGCCAGCCAGGGCAGCTGACCTGAGTTGGCTACAGGTGTGTCCCAGACCATAAATGTCATGCTCAGTATAAAAAGGGAAGTTTGCTAAGGACGGGGAGTCTCCTGCCTGGGTGTCTGATGTTGCTTCTGAGAACTGCCTTCCTGGTTATGGTGACCTCTCTACATTTGCTGGGCTCAGTGAAACTTTGCTTCCTTCATACTATATTAGTTTAGCTGTTTTATTAAATCTATTTTCAATTCAAAATTTGAGTCTCCTCTGCTTTTCCTGATCACCCTTCTCGGCTAGGAAGGGTTCATCAGGTGATAAGGCAACTGCTACAAGTTAGCCTGGGATATGTACTAAAAATGTGGATGGGGAAAAGTCTATTTCATGCTTTCATCTTTCCATTAAAATTATTCCAGAGTCTCTTCTTCCATTGACTGAGTCCTGCAAAGGGGCTCTGGAGCAAATTCAATTTATGCAAATGTTGATGTAATTAATGATGACGTACATCCTAGACTATTAGTAGATCAATGGGTTGACTCTGAGGAGCACTAGGTCATAGTATCTTTTCAACATCAGCAACTATTGATCAACCGGGTGAAGAAATCTGTATTCCATTTAGATGATATCTCTATATTTCATCACTCTTTCTCTTTTTCTCAAATTCAGTAATTCTCTCATCAGGCAGTCTTTCGTGTCAACTTTCATAAAGACACCAAAAGCCCTACAAAATAAAGACCGCCTAATATATTAGACCTTAAGAACAAATCAACTGGTTATCACTTTTGTTGGCCACGCAAGGAAAAGTCACCAAAGCAACATTGCTCTTCACTCACTGCTGAAGTACTACAGGATCTCTTCTTAGAGAAATACGAGAGCTAACAGGTCACAATATCCATTATTTTGCCAACTCCCGTTTCAAAAACAGGAAGAAAGACGTTTTCTTCTTGCACTCCCTTTCAGCTGGGTTTAGGAGGTCGCTTTGCTCCTGCGCTGCTTTCGCTCATTGGAACCCTTTGGCTCAAACTTTGCGGTCCCTTATGGACTGGTGTTTGCCCTTGGGTGGATGAGGTAAATCTGGTACTGCTCACAAAGGGAGAAGGAATTTCACTTCAGCTGCTGGATAAGACGGAGACAGTCTCCTTCACCTCCCTGCCTATAAAACTGAGGTTTGATTTAGGGGAATTGTGTGTTGCTTTGAGACTTCCAAGTGAGAGCATATGAAGAGCCAGTATAGTACAAGTATAACTTTTAATGCAATGACTTGCTCTGCAGTATTCTGAAAAGAGGTGTGAGTCCGTCTGCAAGGTGACAAACTTGGCTGCAGCACGGAAAGATTCCAAGGAACTTTATTTTTAAATAAAAAAGAAACACACATTCACATATCTGTATGATTCCTGCTATTCAGCAGTTGATCATTGTTCCTTATTTTCTGGCCTCCCTCTGTCAAATATACACATGGAAGTGGAAAACCGTCCTCCAGCTGTAACGATACATTGGCATGAACCGTGCCCTTTGCAGGTAGAAATTGTTTCCTCTGCTCCATTCTCCTTGGCATCCTTTGCCCCTCAAATAAATCTTTGGTGCGCTAAGTTTGGTCTTTTTGGCTAAAGGACCAAAACCAGCTTTGCTCAGCTTTATTTAAAGTTCTTGTTGGCTGGAAAATGAACAAACTAGTTACCTCCTCCCTGAGCTTATCAGGAATGACTGGCTAGACATTTTTCTTTGGAAAGTGTTTGTCTTTTTTTTTTTTCCAAAAGTAAGGTATTAGAAAGGATTTGTTACAATTTCTTTACTAAAGGAGAGCCTGGGGAAAAGCTTCAACGTTGTCAACCCGTTCTACTTGCTTTTTTTAAATAAAAGGGTTTTGTTAATGCCTTTCTGTTCATACATTTTAGTTAACTTATATTTAAAAAATGAAAAATACACATCAAAATAAAATAAAAGCTTAAAAAAATGTCTAAATTTTCATTTTACTTCTCTAACTTATTCTTTACAATCAATTTTATCGGAAGCAAGAAATAATCTGAAACTTCCCTTGTTTCAAAAACATAAGTAACTAGGGAATGTACATCAACTAGGTCCTTAGGCTTCAAGACAAGAAATAGATTTCCTCTGACTAATAAAAAGTGGGGGGTTTAAAAAGTAATTCAAAACTTCTTAAAGATGAAGAATATTTGGTCAGCTATTAACCTTTTAATCTAAAAGAATGAGACAGATTAAAGCCACTATAGGGCAATTTTGGTAGCCCAAAACAGTGCTTTGAATTATAAATGCAAAGACTGGTAAGTGGAGTTTTGTGGTGCCAGCAGCAATGGTTTTCCTGGGTTAGAAACCCTCACCCAGAAAGTTTTTGTGTAGGTGTGTCTGCCTGTCTTGCCAGCTAAGGTTAGGAGGGAGAACAGGTCAGAGTGGCAACTGCCGCAATACACTGTGCTGTGACCAACACGCGTTCGGGACCAGAAAACCACCTGTAGGCGCATGGGGAGACCCCAAGCTCTTAGAGAGAAGCCAGCAGATAACTGCTGTGGCTTAACACTGCGGCGTGGCACTTACTTACTGTACAACATGCTCCACGCTTCAATAGAGGTTTACATTTCTTGAGCTAGTTATTACAAAAATTAAATGCATAATTACCTCATCTGGCCTTCTGAACAAAACTTGAGTAATCAAAGCTTCAAAGTAAGTCTTAATTTTTCATACATCTAAATGTTGCTTTAATGTGGTTGCACTCGTATAAAATTTCACAGCAGAAAACTAAGCACGAGGACGTGTAGGAAAATAATAAATGACAGCTCAGGTTGTGTGAATGGAGGACTTCATATCTATGAACAGGAAGCTCACTCAGATTATTCCTAACCATGCTGGTTTTCTAATTCTTCAGTAAGTCAGACTGTAAAGATTTCTCCTCTGTTTTAGCATCTTCTTTCCGATGCACAGTAGTATCATCCACTTCAGCATTTACCTCAATGGGAGCAGGTACAATCTCACTGGACCCTTTGGTGGGAACAGGCATTGATGTTTTAGAGGGATAAGCCTGTAGTCAGAGCTCTAATCCTCCCTTCTGTTACAGCCACTGGGTGCTAAGTCACTACCAGAAAGCTGGGGAACCATCCAGGGGCTCTTCATTGAAATGAGTCATTGGCAAGTTACCTTCAGTCCTTCTGTACTCTTTTAAGTAATAGCCTGGGGACTGTGCAGGGTGAGAAAGGCAGGGCAAGAGCATCTCTGCCTTGGGGATGCAGCAGAGTCACTGCAGGTCAGAGGAGGCTCAAAAGCTGCTCTCCTCCAGACTGGGAGCGAGGCAGTTCGAGAAAAACCCAGAGATCAGGAAGGTGTGAGGCCCACCATCATTCACAGCTTAGAAACGCAACACCAGGTGACAGAACCTAGGATTAATAATTCAAGCCGCGAAAGATCAGGTGAAATTTGGCTAAGTCTCTGAGCAACCTGATCTGTTTGAGGGTGTCCCTGCTCCCTGCCGGGAGGTTGGACTAGGTGACCTTTAGAGGTCCCTTCCATCCCAAACCATTCTGTGATTCTATGAATGCTGTCTTTGGTACATAGCAAATTATTCCAATGAGTTTTAGTTAATTGCCATTGATGTAGTTAGGGCTGAAGCCAACAGGCTTCCGTTCCTTTTTGGGAATGAACTGGTGCAAATGTACTTGCAGACTCCAGAAGAATGGAGGTAAAGTTGACATTCCTATTTTTAAAATCATCTTATTTGAGTCTTGGTGACGGGAGAGTGAGGAGATACCCATGCTGCCTGCCTGACAAAAGGCACTTCTTTGAGCAGCTTAGTTACAAACAAAAAAAAAGCGCCGTGTTTCCAGCTCCCTGGATGGAGGATGTAAAGTAAAAGACTCTTCCAGAAGGTGATGAGCCTTGTTCTGAATTAGAAATTATTTGATTGTGTGGGGAGCTTACGAGGAGTGATTACACTGCTAATAACTACCCTTCACGTAGTTACACGGGAGTTAGTAGGTGATAGAAACACCTTCCATTGCTAAAAGGTTTTAACGACTTGTAAGCAGCAGAGAAACTTAATGGTTAATTTGGTACTTAGACACATGCAGATTCAAAAAAACCAAACTATTTTTTTATAAATGGTCCTTCATAATCTGTAGTTTTATTCATTTATTGAAGATGAAAGTTCATAACCCAGTTATGAAAAGAGGTAGTCCGATTGCAACTTTTGGAAAATGTAACCCACTATATGTAGCTGCAAGATTAATATTTTTCTTATCTGCAAGTTTGTTTATTTAATTTTATGGAAGCATAAAAAGCTCTAGGTGCCTAGACATATATTAAGAAAGACAAATTAACATCAACAACTTGAGCAATCCTACTAATTTCCTCTGTGCGCAAAAGGAAAATAAACCTCTTTGCTATGTACTAATCCCAACCCCAATATTCCCCCAGCCCTCGGCTGCCCTCCTCCTCCTCAAAAGCCTGGGAACAGAGATGGGGGCTTTAAGATATGCTTAAAAGATCCGCAGTAAGCTTACTTCAGAATAAAGTAAGAAAAACAAAGCACAAAACCCCCACCCTCCCTGAGCAACTCTTAATCTTTTTTTTTTTGATATGAAGAGAAGCTTTTTGATGCCCCCAAGGCTGTGTTCTTCTTTAGCAAACAAGGACTGTGTGTTCTTTCCCCTTACCCTTGCTCACTCGTTTGTTTCTTTCTAGGGAGGGTAACACACAAAATCAGGCACTTGGATCATTAAACATGTCTATTGTTCAAACTTCCATTAGTCAGCATGACTAACCCCCAAAAGTGAAAGCTATTAACCAGATGACCCCAAATTAGGAAGCTGGTTCAAAAAGCACAGCAATTCCCTTCTATGAGTCGTGTTTTCTGCCAGAGCTGTTCCATAGCATGTGTTTAAGTGAAGGAGCTGGGAGACGATCTTGACAATATCCTTTCACTGTTGCTCCCATATAGAATTGCTTCCTAAATACGAAGGCTACAAACCCAGAAATGCCGTCACCCATGTGCCCCGTGAGCTCACAAATGGAAAGCTGAGCTTTTAGATTCGCCCTATCTTGGCCAGCTTACAAAATAATTCTCCGGCTTCAAACGTCTGCAAAGCTACCAGACGTTAAAATCAGGCTTTTATAAGAAAAAAAGCGACAAGAAATCTGAAACAGAACCAGCGCTACCAATTCCAGGTGTAATTCTAAATAAATATGAGTATGTAATATGAGTAATGTAAATATGAATCTAAAGTGAGGTTGAAACAAGAGGGAAAATTGCATATATTGGAGGAAGAGGATGTCCTAGCCCCTGTTAAAGGAAATACAGATGCAAGCCTATAAGACAGTAAATTCCATGAAGTGAATGTTATTAAAGCAAAGAGCATCTGCTTTAATTTCATGTCATTCCAAGGTTCTTTAAAGTTACAGAATAGCTGAGAGTACAACAAAAATGCAGCCAATTCACAAAAGAATAAAAATAAAAGTTAAACTAAATCCACAGCATGAAACGGTAATCCTTGCGAACAAAGGGAACCAACGTAAACGATCAGAACCTCACACCTTGCTCTACAGCCCAGCCAGTTACCTTACTGTTTAATAAATAGTTCCCTGCTCGGACATGAATTCTGGAGATGGCGTGAAACAAAACCCAACATCAAAGCAGAGTACAAGTACTTGTACTTGATAACGATGCTCACAAAACCCCCTGTCCTTCCATACCGACTCCCCCCACAATCTCTTGGCACAGAGTTTTCATCCCAAAGAAGAAAAAGCATCTGAAGGTCCCCCCAGCTGCTCAGTGCCACTAGTCCTGCATTTGCCCAGGAATGTCACAGATTAGTAGAGCTCACTGGCGGTATAAATGTTCTGTTTGGAGGGAGGGAGGGAGGGAAGGGTTTCCTGGAAAGTTTACCCTGCTCTTACAGTTAAGAAAAACAATTCTTATACCACAAAAAAATATGCTTTTATATTGACTAGTTGATACAAGAAATGGAAGGAAGCATCAGCTCTAGAAAAAAACCCTCATAATTTTAAGTAGGGGTCACAAAGAGTATTCGCTATTCTTCCTCCTCTGCTTCTACGCACCCACACAGGTTGGATCACAGCAACAAGTCCTAACAGAAAGGCCACAGTGTCTCTTCTTTTTTGGCAGTTAAAGCTCCTGAAGCTTAGATTTCACTCCTAGACATAAAAAACCCAACCCCCACTTCCTTGGATTTGCATTTCCATTTCCATTCTCTCATTAATGAGATGCTGTTCCAGTTACTCCCTCTGCATATAACTTTAAAACAAGGCTGGCTGCCTTCATTTACTTTGGAAACACAGGTGGAAAAATGTTACAGGAAAGCAAACGTTTGGAAGCAGAGCTACCGGCGTTTCATACGTGGAATGATCGCCTGTTTGTATTGTTGGAACAGTCAAACCATGCGGTAGCTGACGCTACAGGTGGAGAATCCCCAGCACCAGTAGCCCTCTGCAAACACTGGCTGCAAGCAGCGCCCAGCAGACTAGTCCAGCATATTCTGAGGTTTTAATATAATTTGTAATGGATATTAACATTGTGGCAGCCAGTTATTGTGAGCTTTAATAAGTATCATGAGCTGCTTGTTTTGATGCGAATTTTAAGAAATATCTCATGGGGAAAGAACTCTGCCTGCTTTCCAATGTAGAGAAGGCAGCGTCACGCTTTTGAAGCAGAAGCTGCTGTTAGCAGACTGTTGAAAACACCTTCTCCACTTGGCCAGTACAACGTGGTTCTACTGTTAAAAAGAATAAAAAATGTTCTTGATCGCAAAACGTTGTTCAAAAGTTACTGCAACTTAACCAGTAGTTGGAGTGTGAGCACCGCGCGCCTGCCAACGGGGCACAAACCGCTTTTCTCCAGTAAGCGGTTCCTTGCTCTCGAGAGGACTAACGCAGGCGGCCTTTCCATCGCCCGCAGGCGGCAGCGACAGCACCTCAGCTGCCTTTCCCCTGTAACCTCGCACAAAAAAGCCCACCCACCCAGCACCCAGAGCTCGGACGCGCTAAGGCCGTTTCAGAGCAAACACGAAAAGCGCCGCGGGACGCCCCGGCCGCTCCGGAGGCCGAGCGGCAGCGGCACGGAGCCCTCTGCCGCTCGACG
>VWZK01006488.1:132130-171179 GCA_013396935.1 Baryphthengus martii | reverse complement strand
TCGGCTCCTCGCTCGCCGCCGTAAGAGCGAAGTGGGGCTGTAGCCGCGGGTCTGCAGGACCCCGGCAGGGTGCGGGCATCGCCCCGGAGAAGTGAGCTCAGCTCTCCTGCGGGGGGCGGCAGCAGGGCGGTGCCGGGGGCCTCTGCTTACCGGAGACGGGGCAGGGAAACCAGCTGACAGGAGAACTCCGTGATGCGCCTTACTCGAGTGATGCTCGTTAGTTTACGCTGGTAGGGAATGAGCTAAAACTGCCCCGTAGCGAGACGCTGCAGTGCTCTGTGAGTCAAAAACATACCGAGGAACCTGCCCTTCCCTGCCTCATCAGGCCGCTCTCCTCTGTTCGCTGACTTTTGACAGTTAATTGGACTGTATTAGTGCTTTGTTTAGACGGGAGAAACGTGATTACAGCATTTCTTTGCATGGAGCTGTCCGTAGGTTTCAGGAGTGGCAGCAGCGTGCTCGTGTTCCGCTGTTGTTTTGTTTTTACTTAGGGTCAAAGTCAGAGTGGTGGACATGGTCCTGGTGGTGGCAAGAAGGATGACAAGGTAACTTAAAACAAGTGCTTTTACTTATAGAATGAACTACAAGTGTACTACTAGAGAGGCTGACTGCAAGAGACTCTAATTTTTCATCCGTTCTTGTACTCAGAACCGTATAAAATTACACTGCCTCTAGCCTCCTGCTAGTCTTGTCGCTTCTGGATCCACACTGGAGAAAACAGGTTGCTGTTCGAAAATAGAAAAAGGGGCTTTAACGTTAAAGGAAAACTGAAATTATTTGACAGTAGAAAAGTATTTTTAAAAAGAATAAAACTATAAATCTGTCTGGGGTACAACAGACTAGTTGGCTTCCAGCTGTCGCTTAAGTAATTAATTTCGGTTTAAAAATGACATCGCACGGTCATCTGTGTGAGGTCTGTACTTCATGGTGTGGACCAGTTAGAGGGCTGTCCAGTTTCCCCTGGAGATGGAAGTATAAAGTACACGGCAAGCTGCGGCTGAGCTGGCAAACTGAGTGCACGTTGCCTGTAGATTAAAGTGCAGTGGAAACGTTCCTATGCAGTATTTGCCTCAGCCTTTCACGTAGGAGTTTTGTTCATGATTTTACTTCAGGCCTTCCTTAGTCTGTATTCACTGAAAATTGGCAGAAATCTAAACTGAAAATAAAAAAAAAAAAATTATTAAAAAGAGTGATGTAAAATAAACACGAGAAGAAACTTTTGAACTTTCTTTAAAAATAACAATATTTCTTTTGGGCTTCTGGCTATAAATATGTATCTATCGTAAAGGAGACGGTTTTGTTGTGTAGCCATTCAGCTTAAGCTGAGCCCTCGCTCTCTGCACCTGACATCTATGTGTATTTTTTCTATTATTAATACCCTGATTTATTTCATTTTCACAAAATTATTTTTATGAATAAGGATAAGAAGAAGAAATACGAACCTCCAGTTCCAACCCGAGTGGGAAAAAAGAAGAAGAAAACAAAGGGACCAGATGCTGCCAGCAAACTGCCCTTGGGTAAGTACCCTGCCTGCCCAGCGGTCCTGAGAGGCGCGGGGCCGCCCTCTCCCCCAGATCTGGCTGCATCTGGGGCTTGGGTGATTAAACTGAAGGCCAAATGCTGGTTTATTTCTACTTAACGTGAAAACACAAACTGCGATTATCGTTGTGCCAGATGCAGCCTATGAATTGCCAAGTAAGAGAGGGGAAAACCTGAAATGAGGACAAATGCAGGAGAAACTTTATCTTTAAAAATTATCTTCACCTCGAATTGCAGTGGGACGAGTGAAATCGTGACTGCTGCTCATGGAGAAGTTATTGTCAGAAAATAAAGCAGAATTTCTGGTAATGAACTGATGAATACTTAGTACCATGTCAAATTTGGTCTAAAATACTGTGATTCCACTTTGCTTGCAGTGACTCCTCACACACAGTGCAGACTCAAATTGTTGAAATTGGAGAGAATTAAAGATTACCTCTTAATGGAGGAAGAGTTTATCAGAAATCAAGAGCAGATGAAACCTTTGGAAGAAAAACAAGAGGTAAGATTTGAGTGAACAGTTACTCCTGGTAGTACAGTAAGTGCTCCAATGTTACCTACTTCATACAAAAGCAATAGAAATAAAGTGCCCTGAATGTGTAAGGCGATGCAGGTGTATTATCTATGTTACAGTTCTTCTTCAAATCTCAGTTACTGTCCAGGAAACAGAGGATTTTTTTCCAGTAGTTCCATGTTTTTAGTCCAAACATGGGTTACTACAGATGAGGCCACGGTGGTTTTTTGATAGGAAACTGGGAGGGGTGGCTGAGACACTGGAGCTGTGCTGCCATCCAATGGGATCCGGACAGGCTGGAGAGCTGGGCGAAGGGGAACCTCAGGAAGTTCAATAAGGACAAGTGTAGGGTCCTGCACCTGGGCAGGAATAACCCCAGGCACCAGGGCAGATTAGGGGTCATTCTGATGGAAAACAGCTCCATGGAGAATGACCTTGCAGTCCTAGTGGACAGTCAGTTCTCCATGGGACAGCAACGGGCCCTTGTGGCCAAGAGGCCAATGGGCTCCTGGGGGGCATTAAGAAAACTCTGTCCAGCAGGTCGAGGGAGGTTCTCCTCCCCCTCTACTCTGCCCTGGGGAGACCACCCCTGGAATACTGCATCCAGTGCTGGGCTCCCCAGTTCAAGAGGGACAGGGAAATACTGGAGAGAGTCCAACAGAGGCTACAAAGATGATTAAAGGACTGGAACATCTCTCTTAGGAGGAAAGGCTGAGAGCCCTGGGGCTATTTAGTCTGGAGAAGAGAAGCCTGAGAGGAGATCTTCTTCATGTCTATAAATCTCTGAGGGGTGGGGGTCAAGAGGAAGGGGCCAGGCTCTTTTCTGGGGTGCCCTGGGGTAGGACAAGGGTCAATGGGAACAGAGTGGAACCCAGGAAGTTTCGTCTCAACATGAGGAGAAACTTCTTTGCTGTGAGGGTGCCGGAGCCTGGCCCAGGCTGCCCAGAGAGGTGGTGGAGTCTCCTTCTCTGGAGACTTTCCAGGCCCCCCTGGATGTGTTCCTGTGTGGCCTGCCCTGGGTGATCTTGCTCTGGCAGGGGGGTTGGACTCGAGGATCTCCAGAGGTCCCTTCCAACCCCTACCAGTCTAGGGTTCTATGTCTGTTGAAGTGCAGCTCCCACATCTGCATCAATAAAGAACATTCTCGCTGTGCAGATCCCCCCGGCAGTGCCCAGAGGACAGAGCTAACAGCACAGGGGGTTTTCTGACTGGCCGAGGCGTCTCTGCCTTTGCGGGCAGCAGAACAACAAAAGCAAAGCTGGCTGTGTTATGGGTGGTGTGAGCTCCTGAGCCACTGCTGCTGTACAAGGATGGCTTGGCCTGTGTTCTTGAGTTGCTTCTTGAGTTCTCCTTGACAACAGGAAGAAAGATCAAAGGTGGATGATCTGAGGGGAACACCGATGTCTGTGGGTACCTTGGAGGAGATTATCGATGACAACCACGCTATCGTGTCCACGTCAGTAGGATCGGAACACTATGTCAGTATTCTGTCTTTTGTGGACAAGGACCTGCTCGAACCAGGCTGCTCTGTTTTGCTAAATCATAAGGTGAGTCGTTTTTATAAAATGAAGCACAAGTTTTTGTACTATTTTTAACTGGCCGTTTTTCCTGAGAGTGACAGGATCATAGGGGCTGAGAAGTAACGTGATTTTATTTCATGCACCCAAGTAGGTGGGCATTTGGTTCAGGCTCGAGCTTGTGTTAACAACGCTGCTTGCTTCCTTCCTTTGACAACTCTTAATGCTTGAATTAGGTTCATGCTGTGATAGGAGTCCTGATGGATGACACAGACCCTTTAGTTACTGTGATGAAAGTGGAGAAAGCTCCTCAAGAGACTTATGCTGACATTGGTGGCCTTGACAACCAGATTCAAGAAATCAAGGTATTCAGCTGTACTCATTTATACTGTTCAGTAAAGCCAGCAACAGAGCTGTTGTGCCGGGAGCTCAGAAGTCTAACAGCAGGACCCGCTGCTGTTCCTGCAATTCTTTTGTATCTTGCTATAGGGCATTTCTTCATTTGATTTTGCTGGGCAGACTCGGGGACCTCTGTGTCTGAAGCTGGCAGTGCATTCACAAACTGTCCCCACAGAAACCTTCCCCAGTTGCTGTGGAACCCAGAGGACCCGAGCGCATAAAATCCCTTAAACACCTGTTTATTTTTTTTCCCAACATGTAAAGTTATTGATAGTTGCAAGATGAGAGTTAAATTATCAAAAGTGTAGAGGTTGTTTGAGTGTCAGATGCCGTGCGCTCTAAGGATTGAGTGGGTTGGGGATTTTCAGCTTATTTTGTATTTGCATTTGTTTGGCGTTTGGTTGAGCGCTTTTGTGTCTGGGTGGTTTTTGGTTTTTTCCTATCAGCAGAGTTTTATCTAAACCCTGGCAAAACTCAACCTTTTTGCTTCAGGGAGATGTCAGAAATCACAGATGCTTTTAAAATACTGGTCTGTATTATCTGGTAACTCATGGTGGGAGGCCCCCTTTCGTTAAAGGGTCCCTCCACCCCAAGGTCCTCCAGGAGCGTTTGGGAGTCGGGAACTGCAGGGTTCTAAATTCTGCATCATGCATTTAGGTGGCGGGGGAGGAGCACTCACTGCTTCTCTTCTACATCTCAAGTGGAAACAATAGGGAAATTAGTTCAGAGGGACTCGTCGTCCACCTTACAGTTGGAGGCAACAGCCAGACCTGCTTCTGGAGGTCTGTCTTGAAATCAGTGCAGTTCTTCCTGCCTTCATTACTTTTATTAATGCAGTTCTCAGGATTCCCACAGAACTTCTGTGGAGAGCGCTCGGTCTTTATAAGAGCTCAGGTTTGTGTTTCCTGTGCTGCAGGAGTCTGTGGAGCTTCCTCTCACCCACCCTGAATATTATGAAGAGATGGGTATAAAGCCACCCAAAGGAGTGATTCTGTACGGCCCGCCTGGCACAGGTATCTGACCGGAAAGTAGTAACTGTACTGAGACAACGCAAGTAAAAGAAGTTTCACTTCCTAGTATTAAGGCGTCGCCAAGTCCGTCCCCAATGTCATCCGGCTGTTTTCTTAAAGCAGCCGTTTCCCTCCCTGCAAACTAACGACGGTGTTTCTTTCCAACTAAACCCAGGTAAAACATTACTAGCCAAAGCAGTGGCAAACCAGACTTCAGCAACCTTCCTGAGAGTGGTTGGTTCCGAACTTATACAGAAATACCTGGGTGATGGTCCAAAGCTCGTGCGTGAGCTGTTCCGTGTGGCTGAAGAACACGCTCCCTCGATTGTCTTCATTGATGAAATCGATGCCATTGGCACAAAGAGGTAGAGTATTCCAGCTCCCACTTCACACACAGGTATTGCCAGGGACCACGAAAGGTTTATTCGGAACACTTGTTTTGCAGTCATCCTGGTACTGAAGTTTCTTGGCTCTGCTGCCGTCTTCATAAATCTTTGATGGAAGCATTTGTAACAAGTAAAACTTCAAATAACTTCTTGGAAACTAAAATACATCACGACCTTTTCACATTAAATAGATACGACCAGAGACTTCGCCTCTGTGTTCTCTTGCTCCCTGGTAGCAAACAGAAAGAGACACTGTGTTTAAGTTCCTGTGGTATCCTCTAAATGCAAGTCCAGATAGAGAGTAATTGGCTTTAGTGATTCAGCAGTAATGGACTTAATCCAGAATATATCTATTTAGCATTGACCTCTCCGGACAGCGGGGCGAAATACTTATGTTCTTAGAGTATTCTGTGGTAAGTTACAGAGTATGATGTCATGGAGAAGCATCGCTTGTGCCACCCTTCACTGTCGTTCTGCCTGTATCCAGGCTGCATGACTTGGAAAATTCTGTAGGCTGGTTGCAACTGTCCAATACCAGTAGTCTTTAAAGTAGTCCTATTTTTTTATTTTAATAAACAAAAAGGTGCTCATAGAACTGACTACCCAGCTGCTGCCTGAGGCTCCAGGATAAGGCAGCTTCTGCCCCATATATTTCAGCCTCTGTAGAAAGGATTGGCCTGATGGTGGAAGCGCCTGACTTCATAAAGGTGGAATTCTTCGTAAAGGTTGTGCTGCTTCAAACAGTTCCTCAGCTGGGTGAGCTGGTTTCTGTGTAGAGTATCTGGTCTGATGTTAGCAACGTGAAATAGCTGAGCTGCAGAGCCAAGAAATACAGCCACAGGCACCTGGGTTTTGGCAAGAGCGGAGTTAAACCAGGAGCCACATTAGTCAGGCTGAAGGAAGTACAGTTACAACGGTGCGCATGAAGACCTCCGACACGGAGCAATGAGTGACAGGCTGTATTTTCTACAAAGTGGATGCACCCGCTTTTAAAAATGAGAAGTTTTTCTTTTTTTTTGTTAATTCTGTTAGGAGGGGAAAATATTTCCAAGTAGATAGAAACATGGAAAAAGGACAGATTTCCTTCCTGTGGTTGTTGTTACTTTCCCCGCCAGCTACAAGAATAGTTCAGTGTCTCTTTACTTACCTAGATGCCACAATATTACTGCTTTTTGTTTTCTGTGGGTGAACATTAAAGTAAAAAAAAACCAACTCCATGGGTCTTTTAAAAAAAACAACCCAAACCAAAACAACCAACTGACCACACACTACTCTGTTTATACATTGGTGGCAGTCAGTTACATGAACTACATTGTTCGATGTGCAGAGTGCTTTTTCTGACTACGCTGTTTTCTTCAAGGTATGACTCAAATTCAGGTGGTGAGAGAGAGATCCAGCGTACTATGCTGGAGCTGCTGAACCAGCTGGATGGGTTTGACTCTCGGGGGGACGTTAAAGTTATCATGGCTACAAACAGAATAGAAACACTGGACCCAGCCTTAATTAGGCCAGGTAAGAGACTTCCCGCTGCGAATGCTTAAGTCACTTCTCTTGCAAAAGGAGTTGTCGCAATTTGTCAAAGATGGGCTGGTGAAAAGCCTGCCAGGTACTGGTTTGTCTTTACTCACCGTCTCATAGCTGGTAAAATCGAAACCCCTTCACAAGTTTCCACATGAGAGAAAAAAAACCGAAACAAGCCTGTGGAAGAGAAGTGTGTTAATTCCTCTTACATACACATAAACAATTTGATGGTTCCTTACCGACCTGGCACACTCCTGTCGTCTGGGAGGTGAGTGAGGGAGAAGTAATTTCTTATTTTGACAAATATATTCCACATGTAGCCAAGAGTTTGAACAGGCTCAAGTAGTGTGTTGAAACGGACATGAAAAATCTGCCGAAGCCTCAATAGCTCTGTGGTGTCCGTATTAAACGACAGGATTAAAATACAAGCCAAGAGGAGCTGAAGGTTGTTGAAACTTCCTGTGCCTACCGAGTATTTAAATTATACCCATTGCTTGAGCAACCCAGGGCACTTGTAGAGGCTCCGTGCCACTGAGGTACCACTGTGTACGGACTGTCGTGTACGGTGCCATCAACCCTTTTTAGAAACGGTACTGGAACGCTGAAGAAAGCAACGAGTCATCTGGAGATGGCAAATACCTCACTGACGTTGGACCAATGGGTAGCAGAACATCCCAAGTCCCTGCTGACATAAAGGAAGCAGCTGGTAGGGACTTGCAACAGAACTGTTTATGCAAAACCTTCCTTTTTTTTTTTGGTTTGGGTTATTTTTTTATTTTATCAGAGCTTGGTTCTCTAGCGAGGAAGAATTCTTCAAGTTGCCGCTGGGATTTTGCGTGGGTGTGTATGCAGCAGAAAATTAACCTGCAGAGCTAAATGCAATCGCAGAGTAGACCATTTGTTACAAGAAGAGAAGCATTTGTTTAATACTTTTCTGTGCTATGACACATCGGGGTTTTTTCCTATTTATAGATGTGACTCAAGGAAGGTTCTTCCCGTCCCCCAGGTGAGGTGTCTCCACCTACAATGACACACTTTCTCAGCAGCATGGAGCTTTTTAGCTCCAGTAGCTTCCTGTTCATGGTCTGATCTCACTTTCTACTAAGATGGGATTGATGGTGGTGTGAAGAAACAGCTTCTGTCAGTCTAATTGTGAAATGTTCTCCCTGCTCTGTTCGCAACAGCTGCGTGCAAAAAACCTTAAGATTGAACTTTTCTTCTGCACAGGCCGTATCGACAGGAAAATCGAGTTCCCGCTCCCTGATGAGAAGACCAAGAAACGAATCTTTCAGATTCACACGAGCAGGATGACGTTGGCAGACGATGTGACCTTGGATGAGCTGATTATGGCAAAAGATGATCTCAGTGGTGCAGATATTAAGGTCAGTGGCCATCACTATACTTTGTACTTCAAAACACAAACCCAATCTCATTTTTACTGCAGCCAGAGCTCGTGTCTGTTGAAGCTGTTCTCTGGTTGTGTCACTGAGGGACAGTTGGCTGGCTTTAAACTACCTTTTAGAGGGCCATGTACTCAGCTTCACACGTGGGAAATTTATCAAAATGATAATTACGAGGTAGCTGGTGTTGATAAGACTATGTACGTACCTGTGTTACCCGAATGTGACATTTCAGAAGTAGGCAAGAAGTTGGACGGGGAACACAGAATCTTGCACAGACACGCAAGGTTATCTTAAACGTTCCTTAAGCTAGTGCGGGATAAGCAGCATTTTGAGAGACTGCTGCAAGAGATAAAAATGCAGCTGTAGCTTAGGAAGCGCCGGCCTGCCCCGGGCTGCTTTCCTGAAGCAGATGCAGCCCTCACTGGAGTCACCACACTAGGGAGCTGAAGCAAACATAAGGCTACTTTCCTCTTGTCACCTCACTGCAGAAGGGGCAGACAGCCCCATGAGGAGAGCTGCAGCGAAACCCTGCTGCTGTGAAGCTGCCTTTGGGTGACGGAAGCGGTAACTCTGAGCGCAGGCCCTTCTCACGGAGCTTTATCCGGGTTGTTTTACGTGGGTGGGTGCTACTGAGCAGTATGCAACTTCGGAATGGAAATGCTAGCAACTGTTGGCTTCTACCAGAGAGGCAGCTGGAGCAGCATGGGGATGCTGCTCTCTTCTGGGGCGGGGCTTGAAGGGGTGGCACAGAGCCAGTAACTTTTTCTTGCTTTCTGTGTTGCAGGCAATTTGTACAGAAGCTGGACTGATGGCTTTGAGGGAACGGCGAATGAAAGTAACAAACGAAGACTTCAAAAAGTCTAAAGAGAACGTTCTCTATAAGAAGCAGGAGGGAACCCCCGAGGGACTCTATCTTTAACTAATTTCTTTGGGAACCACCAAGAAGATTCTGTGTTGATAAGTCTTGTGTAAAACCACATAGTCTAATTTGCTTTCTTGAAGAGGTTAAACCCGAGAGGGGGAGGTGGTTTTTCAGTCAGTGTAACACTTCATTTCCCAATAAAACTTTTATTTGAATTGAGCTGTTTTGGTGGCAAAGAGCTGTGATTTTTACATGGAAGGGTGGTGCTTTAGTTAGACTGACTTTCAAGAAAAAGTGCCAGTGCAAGGAGTGTGCTCATCTGGCGATCCCAAGGCCAGGCCAGGCAGGGAGGAGGGCAGAAACAGGTTTCTCCCCATCAGTCTTTTATAGCTACTCTCTGATTGCTGCTGCTCTTCTTAAAATAATTACTCTTCTGGATCTCTTTTTAGAGGCTAATTAACTGCTAGGACAAAAGTCATTTTGGAGTAATCTGTTACATAAAAATTAATGAAAAAATAAATGCTGCCCTAAGGAACACTGAGATACGCTTTAAAGTACCCAGCTCTAGCACTTGTGCTTGCAAGGTGGACACTCACAGATCTGAATGTGCTTAGGTAAGGTCCTTGTCCTATAAAAGCATTTAGGAATCTGTTTTTCTCCAAGAGGGTTCCAGTTCACTCTAGCAACCTGCTTGCTTTGTGCTGCCTTAGCCCTCTCTTTCAAAGGACCCAAGGCAGCGGAGGTTCTAGAGCCCGGCGTGGCCCAGGGCAGGCTGTAGGTGCTGTTCAGGCAGAGGCTCTGGCCCTGCTGCAGCCCCACAGAGAGAAAGGCAAAGTACAAGTACCGTGCTCAGCCTTCTGCAGCATAATCTTAAAATGAATTCTTCCCCCAAACCAATCTGTCACCTGCAGCTCCCCCTAGGAGAGAATTTCTAGTTTGTCAAGTTGTAGCAATGCATACTCTGCTTATTAAGTAAGTATTCTGTGTAGTCTGATTTTGTGGAGGGCTTGTTAAATTCTAAGTAATTACTTTCCAAATGTTGCATATCTAATTTTTAAGGTTTAGATAAAGTTCCACAGCCAGAGCCCAGTTAAGCAATGTGCAGTCTTTGTTCTGGAAGCTTTCTGTGGGAGCAAACGCTGGCCCCTTAACAGGCCCTGGAGCAGTCCCTTTGCTAACTGCCAGTGCCGTCATAACAATGGTAGCAGCAAGGCCAAGAGGTTTTGTTTTATTGCGTAACAATTACATTGTTAAAAACAAACCCTTCAGCTGAATGGAGTCTTTTCTTCCATGTGGATGACAGGAACCCTGAAAGAGAGCTCTTCTTCAGCGAGAGACAGAAAAACAAGCAAAATTTTATAACCCATTCTTATAAACCTTCTGAGATCTGTCTCCTTGGAAAGGTCACAAAAAGCCAGTGATTTTTTACCACTTGCTAATCGTGGCAGTCGATGTCATTCCTGCTTGAGGCGTGTGGCAAGCAAGGCCTTTTTGTCTTTGGGACGTGGCTGTTGGTGCTGGCGAGGAGCAGCAACCGCAGCCTGGAGGAAAGCTGCGAGGGATTAAGCCAAACCAAGACCCCTGTTTTGGTGAGGATTAAACACAGACCAGACCTCTACTTCCCTGACGCGGATAGCCTGGATTTGGGTCAAAAGGGAGCGATCGAGGACAAAAACTTTTTTCAAAGGGAGCTGCTGGGAGAGGCGTTATAGATACGTTTTTGTTTTTAACGCAATCGTGTTTCTATTTAAATTGAGAGATAAAAAAATAATTCAAGTTCCTCTTGAATTTTCAAATAATGGTCATCTGTCAAAACATACAAATACAAGCCCAAAGCCAAATTCGAGCTTTTCCTAACAGTCTAGGGACAGATGTAGTGGCCGTCTTGAGTTGGTAGCTGTACAGACCCAGGCGCATGTACCAAGCTGAAGGAAATTACTCAAGGCTGCCAGCGGGAGGACAGTGGAGCATCCGTTTGGCAGATGTTTATTTCCTGTGCTGCTCAGCAAACCACCGCTGGCACGTACCGAATCGCCCCGGAGCCCTAGGGAACGTAATTTCAAACAATAGGATAAGAATAAGAAATGTGGGCAACGTTCAACAGGAGTCTATTTATAAGAGGGTGTCCTTCTGCGGGAGCCAGCAGTACTTCAGAGAAATGGAAGCATTTCTGTGGGCAAAAGGCAGCCCTTGAGTCCAGAATATTTGCAACTGGAACAACTCCATTTTGAGAGCGACTTACATAAACGCTAAGAAAACCCAACTTACAAAAACGAAAAATACAGAGTTCCTGTTTGAAAAGAGACAGGTCCAACTGTTAGTTTTGGAAGCAGCTTCTGTACTTTCTCCACTCTTCTACAGGGTCTTCTTTTAAACCTCCAGTAGCAGATCCAGCTCTTCCATAGGTACCCGCACTCTCAGTTCTTTTTCGGTCATTAGATCGAGAGTCTCTTGCAGCTGCTCAGGGAAGTACTCCATGGCATCCATATACAGCACCTAGAAGGACAATGAGAACGTTTGCTGGGCCATCTTTCTAACACAGCAAGAAACACAGTATAAAGATGTAGGCAGACAGGCAAACAACTCTGTAGCAAGAGCCGAAGAAATACCACGTACTTAGTCCTTGCACAGTGACAGCAAGGGAGATGGTTAATCTCGTCTTTTCCAACTCTTACTAAATAATTTTGTACAACATCTGACGTAAGTCAAGAGGTTCTGGAACCTTTGCAGACATTACCTGAGGAGTTGCTGGTGCTCCTAAATAATTTCTTACACCATTAACCAAATACATTTGTATTTGCCTATGTACTTCTGCTCCTACCACGTTCATGAGAAAACACAGTCTGAAAGACACGATCGCTTCTAGATGACGCAGAGAGGAATTTACGATCTCCTTGCCTCGTGCAATGTAGCATCTGTCTGTTCGGAAAGGCAGACGGCACTGACCACGGCGTTCCTTCCCCTTTCAGATGCACTTCTTTGCAGAAACTCTGACGGTACTTCTCCTTCAGAAGCTCTCCTTTCAGTTGCATAGACCTCATTACAACAACTGCTAACGGCTAAGTTGTTGCTTGGTTGGTTTTTTTCAAACACAGAATTTCAAAAATTAGAGTATGGTCAGTTCATTTTTTTTCTCTGCTTACCTTTGCCCAAGGACAGTTCTGAAGGGCTTTATAAAACAATCCTTTACTTTTTTCCTTTTTTCCTAGGGAAGCCTGTGTGAGAGAAAAATGTTCATACTTCAGTGCGGCGAGAGCTGAAATCGCCCTGCTGATTACAGTCCTTTCAGCCTGGCAGTTCAGCCACATTTCAGTTCACCTCACCATCCTCTCTTAGCTAATCTTACTCAAAGTAGAACTCGTGGCTCCCTCGGCACAGCATGCTACCAGACTGGTCGAGGATGATTTCGTAAGAAATAAATAGCACTTGAAGAGAAATAGTTTGTTTCAAAATCTATATAAAAGCTTTGTGGTGTTGAAGTGAGAAGCTTTTGCCCAAAATACCAAAGACTGAGTATCTAGGCACACCCAAAAAGAAAGCAGAAGTAGTACGTGACAATCACAACGACTTCTCCTATGACTATATCTGAAAATTTAAATGTTTGTAACTTATTTTGCCTCTCTGAGCAATATGTAAAAGTACCATTTTCCTCCACCTTATTAGCATCTAGTAAACATTCCTTCTTGTTCTTGCAAAAAAGAAATCTTCCATGAATGAACCATCAGGGACAAAATACACACTTGGTGATCTGACTTCAGCCTTTGTGCACACTGGAGTCTGGGCAGGAATTTGCAAAGAACAACAGGAACTCAATCCCACATTCCTATCTACGAAGTTGCTTAAAATATTTCCAAGCATGTATTCTTGTAGGAATGGTCATAGTGACAGTCCCACACCAGAGATCTTCTCAAACACAAAGTAAGAGTCCCTCCTTCCCCTGCCTCCTCCGTATTTCCCAAGCGCCGTTCCCCTCTGACAACTTCTGACAGCAGAGGATGTGAACAGAGGAGTTAATGCTGCGGGATGAAATTCCCTTTACACAAGTTCCAAGCATTTCTTTTGCATTTTCATCTTCTATATTGTACTTTGGAGAAGCAAGAAAAGAACCACGATGACAAAACTGCTTCTGAGAAGTTGATTTTATTTAGGTACTTCCTCCATAGTTCACAGTGGGAACGAGTATTATTGGTTGTCGCTGCTACTCTGCAATGCCAGCCAGCACAGCCTTTATAGGCAGCTTTTAAGGTTCAAAAGGGCTGTGAAAATTGAAGGCAAGTTACAAAAGCTATCTCTATTTTCCCTGCCACGCGGTTATTTTGTGTGTGGACTGTGCCTCGCTGGCAGATGTCACTGGGAAGTCACTCTTGGCAATCTTTGATCAATCGCAACAACTGGGACAACTGCCCAAAGGCTGAATAAAGTAGAATGTCACTCCTATCTTCAGCAAGGCCAAGGAGGAGAACTCGGGGAAGTACAGGCTGGTCAACTTCACCTTGATCCCTGGGAAGGTGATGGAGTAGCTAACTCTGGAAACCATTTTCAGGCACATGAACAAAAAGGGAATCATCAAAGTAGTCGGCATGGATTCACTTAAAGTCATGCTTAACCAACTTGAGAAATGGCTCTGATCAAACGACTGGGCTGGTGTATGAGGGGAGAGCGGGAGGCATTGGTCGTCCGGACTTCAGTAAGGCCTTTGACGCTGTCTCCCAGAAGATCCTCCTAGACAAGTGGGTGATGGAAGAACTGGATGAGCAGACAGTAAGGCGGACTGAAAATTGGCTCAGTGTCTGGGCCCAGAGGGTAGCAACGAGTGGAACAAAGGCTAGGTGGAGGCCAGTAACTAGCAGCGTACCCCCGGGGTCAGTATCGCGTCCCATCTCGTCTAACATCTCCATAACCCTCAGCAGGCCTGCAGATGGCACAAAACTGAGAGGACCGGCCGATACACCCCCGAGTCAGGCCACCATCCAGAGGATCATCAAGTTCAATGAGGAGAAGCGCAAAGCTCTGCACCTGAGGATGAACGACCCCATGCACCGGTATATGCCGGGGGGCACCCAGGTGCCTGGGAGTCCTGGTGGACCCTGAGTCGAGCAGGAGCCAGCAAAGTGCCCTTCCAGCAGAGAAGGGCCGGTGATACCCTGGGCTGCATTAGGCACACCACTGTCCGCAAGTCAAGGGAGGTGATCGTTCCCCTCTACTCAGCACTGGTGAGTCCACCCCTGGCACCCTGGGCCCAGCTGTTGGGCTTCCCAGCACAAGCCAGACACGCGCGGCCTGGAAAGAGTCCAATGAAGGGCTACTCAGATGAGTAACATCTCTCCTGTGAGGAGAGGCTGAGAAAGCAGAGACTGCTCAGCCCGGAGAAGAGAAGGCTGAGGAGGAGCTCTTACCAACTACAAATACCTGAAGGGAGGATGTAAAGAGGAGGGAGCGAGGAGGCTCTTTCCAGTGGTGCCCAGTGACAGGACCAGAGGCAAAGGGCACAAACTGGAGCACAGGAGGTTCCCTCTCAACATCAGGAAACACTTTTTTACTGTGAGGGTGACCGAGCGCAGGCACTGGTTGCCCAAGGAGTTGCAGAGTCTTTCCTTGGAGATACTCAAAACCTCTCAGGACGTTGTCATGGACAACTGGCTGCATGAACAGTGGAGTTGGACGAGACAATCTCCAGAGGTCCCTTCCAACCTCAACCACTCTGTGACTCCACAAAGTTACACAAAAATCAAAATTTGACTGAAATACCCAATTTCCTTGCAGAACCCTCAAGTAGGTCTAAAACATAAATACAGGTCAACCTTGCTGATTTCACTTATGCAAAAATAATACAATCCTTCGTTCCTAAAATTTACTTTCTCTTTTCTTAAATTTTGCTCCTCTGCCCACTTACCTTTACACTGTGAGT
This sequence comes from Baryphthengus martii, assembly GCA_013396935.1. Classification (NCBI taxonomy): domain Eukaryota; kingdom Metazoa; phylum Chordata; class Aves; order Coraciiformes; family Momotidae; genus Baryphthengus; species Baryphthengus martii. The sequence continues at coordinate 156,120 of VWZK01006488.1, read as the reverse complement.
AAAACTGTGTGGAATCCATCTTCTGGCACATTTTTTATCTATGTAAGATGGCAGCCACAATAACGTGCCTGCATTTATATTAACACTACGCTGCCAGAAGCTATTACTCCTTCTAATCCATGTGAATTACATTTCCCATAATATTCTCAGCAATAAGGTGCATTACAATTCACATTGCAAATCATAGAGGCATGGCAGCATTGAGCACTTCTTTTTTATACAGTATTGTACTGCTGTTCAGGAGAAATTCCAAATATGTTAAAAAAAAACCCAAACAGATAAACAATCAAAACCCGATGCTCCTCTTCTTACCAGAAAATTCAAATACATTCTCCAGAGCAGTGGACAGTGGGTACCATTTTCACTCTGAACTGCGTGTTCAAATAGAGCGATAATCCGATTTGTCAACCCAGTTTCAGGAATAGTAGAATGGATTTCACCAACATCTGCCCTGAAACACAGAGGGGGAGGGGGGAACCACACCACAGTCCCTTAAAGCCAAGCTGAAGGAGCAGATCCAGGTAAGAGAGGGTAAAGATCAATGTAGTGTCTCTGCTCACACTGTAGGGAGCCAGGTGTTTACATTTCATGCTACCAACTGAATGTTACAAATGACATTTTTAGCACCTGCTCATCTAATCAACACATTTTGAAAGAGGAAAGTAAGTTCAAAAGGTAACTGAGGTATTTTTGTGAAAATTCACTTAGCTTGTTGAAAATTAATCCTGCCCTACTGGAGAGGATCATTTCTTCTTGAGCACAATAATCCACTATCATATCATCTTAAACCACTGAACTTTGCCTTCATTCAAAGGCTTCATTCCCAGCTTGGCACAGCAGCTCAGACCGAATCCAAGCCTAGCTCACCCAACCTTCCGGTGTCCAGGAAAGCTCTTCAAATCTGCCTGTCACACTGGTAAGACCATCCATTTGGTTTTAGATCAGGGCCTAGGTTACAGCTCTGGGTCTCAACCATGCTTACAATAACAACTTTCTTTTTCACCTAGAGATTCAAATCCCCCAAATTCCAGGCACAACACAAAAGCCGGTATGTACTTATGACTGCAGCACAGATTTCTATCTACAGCTGGCAGAGACTGGCTTTTTGTTTTTTGATGGCTGGAGCACTCATGGCAACATCGCTTCTGCCTGTGGGAGCTCCCCCAGCCTGCCAGCTTGCTCCACTCCCCATTAACACTTGCTCCTAATTTGCCTCTTTTTTATAAGAGTCACTGAGGTCCTGTTTCCTTTCCCCTTAACCTTTGCCATAAGGGAAAAACTACCCAGTCTCGTCTGCATGGAGTCAGACATTGAGTCAGGCCACACTGCCAATTCAGGAAATTTCCAGCCTCTCCTACCTAGCAACAGCCCACACGAAAACTCAATTCCCAAGTACTCGCTATGGAAACAGATCTGCCACAACTGTATTCTGTGATCCAGGAGTAAAGTAGGGCAGTGAGCTCAGTCAGAAAATGCGGGGTCAGCTCTGGATTATGCCCCTTACTGCTCTAGTATGAAAATGCAGCAGTTTCTAAGCTCGCAGTGTCCGCCTTGGCCATCTAAGCAGGCTCTTAGTTATTTAAAAATTGCTGAAAGAAAGGTGTACCGTCTCCATGTCGGTAGCAAGCAAGCAAACACAAAGCAGCACAGAATCTGATCCAGTAGAAAGGATGTGAGACTATCATCTAGGTCTCCAATTCTTTGCAAGGACTCTGCCACTGCCTCACTGTTGAACAAATAACCTTCCCTAGCCACAGCTGCTTCATCTGCAGAGGGAGAACTACGACAGCATTTCATCTCCTTCAACAGACCGGAAAAAAAAAAAAAAAAGAAAGAAAAGAAAAAAGATATTACCTCTGGACATTTTCAATGAGTTTTTTTCTCATCTGCTCCGCTTGGATTGCAAACAGCCATGGCTCTAAACAGTTAGTAGACCTTGTGACACCATCAAAAAATCTTCGTGCTTTGCTAGCACTGTGAGACTTCCTTTGGATGCGGACATATGACCTCCAAAGAGCCTGGCTGCTCGGATAGCGCCGCAGAGCCTCTGTCAGTGCCTCTCGCAGAGGATTCAAAGGATAAACACTGATTTTCATGTGGAATCGGAGTAAATTTGTATGCAGCAGCGTGACAGCTTCAAGAGCGGCGGGGAAATTTTGATTGCCAAAATTCTCTCCCCTATTTTCGCATTTCTGTGGACAAGGAGCTTCCAGTTTTTCTGAAGCCTGCGCATATATTGATACTGCAGCATCAATCCCAACAGTCAAATACTGGAACAGCGCGTAACAACCCACCAAGTTAACCAGCTGATCAGCATCGCTGCCTCGATCCTGATCACAAACTGGTGTTTTACTTAAATGATCTTGCAGTGCACGCTCATACGTGTTACGAGCTTTCAAGACATTCACAGCTAGCACTTGTCCGCTGTAGGGCGCGTACGGTCCACTTTCAGTCAGTTTGGTCAGAACATGAACAGCGCGGGACGTAACAGCTCCTTCTGTACTTTCCAGGAGTTCCACTTCCAGCTGGGCATAAAGCAGACTGAGGCTGCAGAGCTGGGGACTCTTCAATCCTCCCGTCCCTGCCGTGCCAAGAGCCGTGTCAAAGACCTTCCTGGCGTCGTCAGTGTTCCCGAGCAGCCACTCCAGGTAGGCGTACACTTTCCAGAGAGAAAGGTGGTTTCGGTTGTCAGGTGCTTTAAGGAGATTCTTGGCCAATTTTTTACTCTTCCTCCCTTGTGCTTTCAGCTTCTTCTTGTTTTTTGCTTGGAGGCACTGAACTACCTGCAGGGTAGAATCAAGAGAATAAATTTTGAGATGGGTGGGAAAAGAAAGGGGAAAAAAAAACCCAAACCCACCACACAAAAAACCGCCTCACAACATTTTTTCATGTCACGACTGGTTTTGTTTTCATATTGGTTTGTATTTCAACACTGGCCAGATCTGCAGCGACCAAGAAGTACTGTAAACTGTACTGCCCGTTGTCAACTCCATCCAAAACCACCAAACTACACAGGCTTAGCGTTCTTACTCCTGTCACTGCCATTAAGTAATCCGTTAAGTAATATCAAACTGCACTCTTTTAAAAGGCCAACTGCTCAAGTAAAATGCTGCTAACCTGTAATGGTTGAGAAAAGGAAAAGCAACGACCCTGTCTGGCCAGGTGCAGCTCATGACCGGCACCATTAAATCTCTGAGTGGCTTTTAACTGTGGGGAACGTGCTGACAGATAAATCTGGAGATTAGATGGGGAGATTACAAGAGACCTTCTGGTCAGGTAGTGTTTGGGTAAGAGACAGGGAACTTAATCGACAAGAAAACACAATAGTAAAGTGTTCTGACATATTAAGAAGACAACCTCCCATCTTTCTGTGGGCATTTATTAGAGCAGTTTTACTTCAATAAATCCATATTCAACTGATGAGGTGTTATTTCCTTCAGTAACACTACAAACGGAACTTGTACAGCAAGTACTAAGTTCCTTAATGAGGTTCTCTTATCATGGTACTGGAGACAATGCACTTAGGAGAAGAGCTTGGTAAAAATCCTTAACATTTGTTAATAAAAAAAAAAATAAAATAAAAAAATTGCTTGCGTCCGTTCCTGCCTAGCACACACTGTATCACATCATAACATTTATCCAAAACTGCAAAAAGTATCGTTAAATGTCTGCCACTGTGGAACACGTACCGAAGAAAAGGGCTGGGGTTCCTTCCCTGCCCAGCGGCAATCCTAACCAGCATTTCCCGATTCAAATACCTAGTCCTCCGAGACTTGATTTTCATCAAGATTTATATTACTTCAATGTAAATGTTTATATAAACACAAGAAAGTCCTATATTACAAAATGATTACATGCAGATCTCTCCTTACCTTAGAGATTTCGTACTGTAACCAACACATGGACAGGCTACACTTTTCCTTTCCTGAAAACAGCAGGAATAGCACGTGAAAGACATTCTGTATGAACTCCTCTCCTTCTCTGTAGTGGCCTATGTGATGTCTCCCTCGCAGCATCGTGTCCATATGACCAATACTGCTGAATCCAGAAAGTGGAAAATCAACAGAAGTCAGCGGCTTTTCATCGGAAAGCACACTCTCAAAGATGTTATTTTCATCCATGGCGATATAGAGGTCGGAAGGAAAGAGTTTACTCGTACATGGAACTCCCAGGAATTGCAAAAACGAGTACAGTAGTTGACGCTGAAGTTTTGGATTAGAAATCTGGATTAAAGATGGTCCAAGATCATCAAATAATACCTAAAAAAATCCAGATTAAAACAAACTCTGTTAATTTATGGAAATCAAAATAGCAAATCTGCCATTTATGTAAGTGAAGAACATACAGGCTGTACAAAGATGTATGATTACTATTAAATGGTAACAGAATGTCATTCAATTTAAAACCAGACAAGTTAAACAAGTAATGTGTTCTTCCAGTCAGGCTGTAAATTAGCAAATGAAAATATTTGTTTGCCCTCAAGTATCAAAGGCCTTCACAGAAAATTTACACAATGAAGGTTTGAAAGATATTATTGCTTAGGTCACTTAACACATTTTTATTTTTATTTGAAAAATCGATGTCTGATTTGGCCTGTCTCCCAAGAAGAAAAAATTCTTTAAATCCACCTATCTGACTTGAAAGCAACAAAATCTTTGTTTATTTAATGCATGTTATCTTTTAAAACATATTTTTCTGTGACATTTCCACATACAGATGAGAGAAACAACAGAACAGCAAAGACAATTTGCCTACAGTCCTTTCCAAAGTTTACCATCAGCTTCCCATGGATCTTAGAAGTCTCAGCACAAAACCTCAGGTAATTTTTTAATTCCAAACAAAGAAAAGAACTTGTTCCAAATGAGAAAAAGCATTATACCTCCAAAATATCCTTTTAGCAATTAATTCAGATGACAGGATAATTCATCTTATCATCTCCCCTTGTTTTACCTTATCACAGTGACTTACCTGTCTTTCGGGATCTTCACAATCTTCTTCAGTTTCCTTTTTGGATTTGTCTGGCCTCCAAGGTAACCAATGCCTTGCTTCACGAGAATATTCAATATCCAACCAAATATGCCACTTAGGAAGAGTTTTATCCTTTATTTCTTGATCCTCATCTATCTCTTCTTCATCATCATCATCTACAACCAAACCAAGACACCACGCCCCCACAAAATTATTAAAGGAAAATTAATCCACCAAATCCAAAGGCCAGATTTGACACAGGAAAGGCTGAGAGCCCTGGGGCTGTTTAGTCTGGAGAACAGAAGCCTGAGAGGGGATCTGATTCATGTCTAGTAATCTCTGAGGGGCAGAGGTCAAGAGGAAGGGGTCAGGCTCTTTTCTGTGATGCCCAGCAGTAGGACAAGGAGTAACTGGCATAAGTGAGAACCCAGGAGGTTCCACCTCAACATGAGGAGAAACTTCTTCGGTGTGAGGGTGATGGAGCCTGGCCCAGGCTGCCCAGGGAGGCGGTGGAGTCTCCTTCTCTGGAGACCTTCCAGCCTCGCCTAGATCTGTTCCTGTGTGGCCTGATTTTCAGTACAGAGCAGAGGATCTGCCCTCCTCTCCCTCAACTCCCATCCCTAGGAAGGACAACAGTATTCCGTAAACAATATTGGACATAGAAGACTCAACTCATGCTTTTCTCTGTGAAGTGTCATATATTTTCTCTTAATCTTGGTAAATATATTTTAAAACTTGTATGCAAATACATGTGAAGCAGCAGGTCGTATCATTCTAGTCCAAGTGTTTAGAAGAAGACGTGGACATCCAACTACACATACTGACGTAGGCTTACCAGGCTTATGAGCAACCCAGCCACCCTTTTCCTGTTGGTGCATCCATGCTTTCCAGCCTCTTGCTCCTTTTTCTCCAATTCGTGGCTCTCCACTATCCCAGAAGGGTTCAAAGAATTCCACCTGTGGTTTTGGGCAGGGGCAACCAAAACAAAACATACAGAAAAAATCGGTTTTGCTGTTGTACAGACAGTACTTGCATCAGCTTTGGCTTTCCAGACCTTACAATCGCTTATCTGGGTGCCGCTTGCGTATCTGAAGACTTTGTTAGATGCGGCTTAAAACTCAGCAGAAACAACTGAGTGCTTCAGCTATGCCTGTGGCCCCGTAGGACTGTCCTAAGTTCTTCTCATGTACATAAAAGATTGACTTTAAAAGGTATTAAGCTTTAAAGAAAGCAAAAGACTTGTGCCAAATGTCTTACACGGGTCCCTCAAGGATAAGGATCTGAATTCAGAAATCAAATCTCCCCTTCTACCTATATCTTCCACAGGACCATGACGAATTTGGCTAATGGAATGATAATTCCGACAATCAGACAAATGTTATAGTTGGCTGTAAATAAGACTGGACTGAGGACAAGAGGAAAACATCAGTAAGGTCTTTCATCTCTCAGGTTTCGGGGCGGCCAACAACTTCAGGGCACTTTCCAGTTCACCTGAAGTCCAAGGTTCTATTCCTGACCTTTGTCACTGCCTGCATGCAATGTCATCTTTAGATTCATCGATTCCTGCTTTCTGTATACTTCACTCTAATGGCCATCTCTCTCCTATCACATCCTTCTGCCACCTACCAAACCTTGGCGTCGACACTGTTAATACAAATATGAAATTTACTCTAAGAAAAAGCAAGCACCAACAGATCAGAAAATGCAGGGCTTACAGTAACTGCAAAATCTAATTCCGCTCCTCGTGGATTTATTCTTTGTTCCAAGCGAGAAAGCGAACTGTGAAAAGAGTGTGGAAACGAGCAATTCCAGACTGAGCCGTAACGCAGGGCAGAATGTGCCGCCCGCTGTAAATCTGGCATTTTCCTGTTTTCAAGAACTGCGCTTTCCAACCTAAACACTGTCTTTTTAAATTAGGGTTCCTTTTCACCCTGCTTTCTTAAGAGGTTTGAAACACTACAGATAATCTTGCAGGTTTTCAAATGACTGAAGTCTAATTCGAGCTGTATTGGTGTAACTATAACAAATCTCCCATCCTGCACGGTAATTATGACCGAACTGTGAATTTTTGGCTCTCTAAGAGGACACGACTATTATGTAAGCTACAAGACTGCTCCACTGGTGGGTAACAGCATTAATCTAGAGAGCAAAAAAACGCACTCCCAGTAGTGGTTGCTGGGGAAGAAGGTGAGGTACTAGAAGGCAATTCAATTTCTGCCCAGTCCAGTAGCCCAGCTGCCTAACTGGTGGCCCTTCCTACCACCCATCAAAACGGAATCGGCTCCTGACAGCTCAGTAGGATGATGCTACACTGGTAACAGCCCCCTCTAAATATTAACTTGCTGATTATTACTGGGGTGCACGCCCAGCTTTTCCCTGAGCACATAGAGTAAGTGACTCAGTACTTTAACAGAATAAGCTGAATGGAACCTCATTGGTCAAATAAAAGATATTTTAAAGCCTGAAGCCATTCCTAATGTAGCCATCAAAGAATTACGCAAAAAAAAAAAAAAGCACCAACAAAAACCAACCACCAGATAACGGAGAACCTAAGAAACGTTTGCAAGAGCTGTCTAGAACAGAAAGAGATTACAGGTCCTACCAGTTTTCTCCATCAACAGTACCAAAACAAGAGTAGTTCTGAGAAAAAGAAACAGGGGAGGTGCTAAAATGACACAGGCATTGGTCAGCCAGCTCATTTTTTGCCATTGTTAACTTGTAAAAAACGAAGACATTTCTGTTATGTGGCTGTAGAAGCAGCCATTTGACCTGTAGTTCCAGAGGACCCACAGGCATCATTCCAGTGCAAGCATCACCCTGAAGAACTGCAAAGTAAGTTGAGATTCAAAGTATTTTCCCACGTCCTCAAAAACTCATCAACATTTTTCTGTTACAGCATTCTCTGTAATGCACAAGGACATACACCCATTTAGAAGGAAATTGCTACCTGTCCCCTCGTTGGCAGATCTTTGACACTGTCAGGTTTAAAGAAGGTGAAGTCAATCAGAGCCTGAAACAAAGACACTGCTTTCTCAGAGTGGCCAGCCTGTCGCAGAAAGTGGCACTGCTGAATAAATATAGCTGTCAAGAAAACAGAGAAAATCTCAACATTTCAAATAAATTTTGTTGCAATGTATTTTATTAGAGCCCACAAACATACAAGAGGCACGCACAAAGTGCTGGAGAGCATGATTGTTTTGGACCAGTATCAAGTTCCAAAACACAGGGGGTAACTGGCACAAACGCATCAAAGTTGTTGTAGTTTAATTCAGACCTCCCACTTTAAACGCGACAAAGAGACGACATTTTATTCGTGCCACACATCCATTGTCCTTGTTGATGAGTAAGTTAAATGCAACAGTCCCGATTTCAGTTTGTCCAACATCTGTCAGAGTGGGTCACTTTTGCAACAAGAATTTTAAGCGAAAAAGCTGGAGAAATAACAGGTGTTGGAAACACCTCTGTTACTAGGCAGTTCACCGATATTCCAGAGATACTCTGTCACTCCAAATTACACTCAAGTCCTAATAAAACAGTGGCTGTTGAAAATCCAAATTGCTTGAAACCATCATCTTAAGTGGCTTGCAAAAAAACCAAACCAAACCAACCCAAAAGCCCATAAATCAAGACTTAAATAATTCACGGATAGTTTTGAAAACAATTACTCAAAACCTATTACTTTTTTTCACTAAATGCAGTGGCTTTGGAGGGTTTGAAACAATCAAAGTGGTTTCAGTGCCTGGATACACGCAGGTAACAACAGGTAGCATCAACTGCTTCTAACGATCATCTTCTTCTTTTAATACTAAGAAGTGGCAAATGATTTACTCCTTTTACCTGTATTCAGGATTACATCAGATGTATGCACATAAAAATTGGAATTCTGCTAGAACATACAGACTAGGCATTTGACCCAATTTTCCTGCAAAGACTCTGAGATTTCTGAAGATGTTTAAACACCAAAAAGTATGTTTAAGTATGTAACAGGATCTTGCAACGTATTTTAACCAATTCAGGCACTGCGTCGGACTGATGCTGACAAAGTTATCTTTTCCTAGTTTCTCAGCTTCAAACAGATGAACTCTCATTAAAATAATCTGAGGGTAGAGAATCTCTCATCCAGACCTGCTGCCAAATTGGAGTCAAAAATAAATAACAGTGTAAGATTTTCTGCACGACAAAAAAGAAACAGATATTTGAAGAAATGCAAAGATCAGCAATTTCTTTGTGGCAAATGCTGAAAAAAGTATAAATACATACTTAATTCAGTCCATGATGCTAAGACACTTCTACAGCTGAACTGACCTAAAAGGCAAGGATGTTTCTCCCCAACCAGCAGGTATAATTTGAAAAACAGGACTGCCTTTCCACAGCAAAATTTGAGAATGCTTACCTTCATCTGCTTTATCGGAACAGTTCCTAGTAAATTTAAAATATTACAGATTATCTCAAAATTTAAGTAAAAACTGATCTATAATTTTAAATTAATTTTTACCTGCTTTTTTAAATTTCAAGATTTAAAAACCCCACCCATTTCCAAGGAGATTAGGACTGCCTACTGAATTAAACAACAGATGGCATAGTCCATCACTATTTAAAATTAGCTCTCAGACTTTGTCATTAGCAAAGGTCAAAGGTTGAAGATAAAAACCTACTACACATCTACACTGCTAGAGGTTGTGAAACTCTTTGTATATTTATCTAAATGAACAATTTGGTAATCTTCCTAAAAAATGCACTGACAATCCAGATTCAGGCAAAGAATTAAGAGAGTTGAATCACTAAAAAAACCTCTCCGATCAAGAAGTCTCCCCATTGGAAATTTCTCCACTGCTATCACTTGAATTCCAAAAGAAACAAAAAAACCCCAAACCAACAACAAAACAAAACACACTACCAAACCCAAAACAAACCAAACAATCCAACAAACCAAAACCCTCCACAGTGTTCATAAACAAACCACTATAATTCTTAATATAGAACAATAAGATATTAAGGGTGGAACAGAAACACAATGTTGAGTTCATTTTCATTTTAACCTATCTGTGGGCATCACCAGTAAACATATCTTTTGAAAAACAGCAATCTAATATAGTTAACTAGGTAAAGGAACTCCATTAAAAAGACAGATTCCTCCTGGCAATTCACAAACAGTATTTCATGAGTGAAATATGTTCTGTGCAGGGAAACAAAATGAAAGGAAAACCATTGTATTTGAAAAAAACAGATGCTGAATAAAATATTTGTCCTGATAATCGTTTATTGTGATTAGTGCACGAAATGACTAAAGTGTTGGAAATTAGAGACAGTAGAAACAATTAGAACTATCAGGCAGCACAATATCCAGCTGCCAGCATAGGGATTTTCCTTTTACAGCACTTTTTCCAGTGCATCTGAACACCTTAAACTAATTTGTAACCCAGTATCTCAATCTACAAGTCTAGACTGGATATTGCGTAACAGGCAGCACCACTGCTCAAAGAGCACTTGGATGACTTGGGTGAAAACAGAGGTTCATGAAGAAACGTGAACTGCTTCAGAATAGTCTCCTCTAAATGTAAACCAAATTTTAAAAGGCAAACAGAAACAAAACAACACACCAAAAGCTTGTTTGTGGTGATGCTAACATTTCCCCTTCCTCAGTGTATTCACAGATTAATAATCACACTGACTTTATAAGGTAGAGAAGTAAAATTGAAATGGGGCGGGTTAAGTTATTTAGCTCCAAATAAACGTAAAGCACATGCTAGAACCAAGCATGAACTTACTTCTTCCCTGGATCTGGTCCAGCATCCTAACCATGACTAATTTCCCTTCTAAGGATAATTATATGTTAAATTTTAAGTGGCAGATACACACATAGAATAAATACAACAGGCAAGAGCACGTGGTATTACAGTTTAGAATTCTCCATCTACAAACTGGGATGCTCAAGAAAATGTAACATCGGACTTTTCATGTCCCTTGTCTTTTCTGGTTTAAAAGTAATTCACTACAGAACTTTTGAGTAGAGATAATTCTTTCTTTCAACCTTTTTATTTATTTTCAGAAGCATTTTTCAAGGACAAAAGCACATCTCTCCGTTATCAGCTGCGATTCGCCAGCCTTGACATTTGTGGTGTCACCCACGCAGCACACTGGACTTTACTGGAGGTCTTATCACAAACTCTCCTGGGGAAGGAAAGCACCTGCTCTGTCCACATTTGGTTGGAGTATCTGCTGTAACTCTCAGGTAAGAAATCGGGATGCCAGGCATTTTGAAGAAAATTTAAAACTGCAATTAATACCTAGGAAAGTCTATTCCTATAGACTTCTGTCAAGACCACTCTGACCATAATATGAAACAGAAAGAACCTTACCTAGCATAGCTTCTTCGGTGCCAGGCAGGAGAGGATGTGACACCATGCTGCCATCCCGCACAGCTGACAAGGTAGTCAAACATTTTCCGTAGAGACTATTGATTTTTGAAACAGAAAAGGTAGTGAACTGACTTTGACAGAACAGGAGGTACTTCTTCCACAGCTCCGGATTATTGGGATGTAAGAAAATTAGCTTCTGCCATTCTTTGATTAAAGCTGGTGGTTCCCAGAATTCTGTGCAAAGCTTCAGCCTGGCAAGTTTCAGTTCAACATTACTTGGATTGCTTTCAATTGCCCTCTCTAAAATAGACAGCTTCTTTTCTAAGATTATCTTCAGTGATTTTCTTCTTACTTCCTGCTCTCCCTTACTGGCGTAAGGGCTGGGTCCTCCCATTAATTCATCCTTAAAACAAAAAGAAAAGTCATTACGACATCAGGGAGAATCATCACTAGAATCATGAGAAGAATGCAGACATTTGTGAAGATGAACTAACAGCTCATTCTTCACCAGCAGAAGGTATCTGGGCCTAAACGAACAAAACTACAACATAATGTTGGTGTATTTATTACTTATAGTAAGCAACCAGGCCTGCCACAATACATACCTGAAAAGAAACAAATTCCATCCAAGCATTAATATCTCTCGGGTTTTCTCTGACTTTCTTGTTATGTTCTTCCACTTTTGCCATTACAAGGGAGTTGACATTTATTCCAGGCTCTTGAATTGTTTGCTGTGTATTCACAGGTTCAGGATTGGCACTCTTGCACCCTGTTCCTTGTAGCCACATTGTAGTTGATGGATCATAAATCCCAAGAGGATTTACCTCCTTTGTGTCAGAAGGATCATCAGTTTCCATTTCAAAAACTGGTATAAAAGCAGTTGGGTCAGATGGAGAACTCTTAGTGCAAACAGGAATTCCATCTGTGTTCAGTATCTTCACGCTGCTCTTTGTGAAGTAGCGCTCGGGGAGCCTCTGTAATTGCTTCCTTTTTGATGCAGAACTCTCCCAAATTATACACTGTTTCTTTCCATCTATGCCAAGGCAGGACTCTCCCCTCCTTTTGTATCTTAGAAAGAAAAACAGAATTCATTATCTTCTAAAACATACATTTTATACAACTCCTTCTTGAAAGCAAGCATGGAAGAGGTACTTCAATGCATGTTGACCGAACTACTGTATGCATAGACCTTTAGAAGTATCAAGAACTTAGCAACTTTCTCATTAAGACTTCATTTTTTTTTCCAGTGTTATCACAAGTTTTCCGATCATACTAAGCTTCCTCTGAGTTCAACGGTATCTGTCAAACTCAGCAGAAGCACTTTTTTTCCTCCTATTGTTTAAAGCCACATAGCCAAACCTGGAGAAAGAACAATAGATAGCATTATTTAAGGCAATTTAGAGTAGATTATTTTAAACTGAAAAAAATCAGACACCGGTAGTTCAGTCCAGCAATATCTTGCTGTATCCCTAACTCTATCCATTCTACATGTCAAGAAGTGGGCAGAGGAGAAAAGAGACAGAGAAGAGAGACCAGGTTGATAAAGCCCACAGTAATCCTATGGATTAAGAAATAAAAATACCATCTCAAAATACCACCAAGAATGTAATTTCAGAGGCAGATCTAGTGCTGTGCAATGCTGAAATAACACTTTTCATCTCAACTATAGCTGACAATCCAGAAAATTGGTATGGATTGTAACGAGGCAATTTTACTGCAAAGGTACATACGCTACAAAAAATAAACCCCATAAATCCTCCCTCTTCCACAAATAATTAACTTTTATCTATGGTAAAAAACTTCCTTTGAGAATATCAAGCAAGAATTGTACCTACATAATGCAGGAGCCCAGCTTCTGTGGTCAGGCAGGGAAAAGTTCTGAAGGGTCATCGCAATAACCCACTAACGGTGCTGAATATACCACGTCGCTCACTCAGGCTCATTTGAAATGGGGATACCCTTGAGTACAAGGGCTCTCTGACCTAACGCACAATCTATTCCCTAAGAAGTACCTGTACCTTCTTGGTTTTTTTTTTTTGCAAGTCTAGTACACAGAGAATGTTTTTAGAAAAAAAATACCATGCACTTTATTCTCTTTACTGCATGGCATCTTTTGCCTTTTAAAATGCTTATGCCTGATGCAAAGTCAAATTCTGACCAGACCGTTACCTTATTTTCTCAACTTCTTACATAAAAATCTCACAGCCAGATATAAGTGAATGAAGCTTGAGATAGTGACTCTGTGACAGTTTGAGTGCCACCGGAAACAAGCTATTGTACCTCGCGATGTCCCCTCGATACAGGGACTTGTAGGCCCAGTTTGCAGGGTCCGGTTTCTTGTCTATTCTGAAGGTTTCTGCTGTGAAAGCCTGGATGTCATCAAGCCAAACAAAGCGATTGCTGGTAAGATCTGATGTTTTCTTCTCTAGACTGCAGAAAAGAAGAAGTATATTCTTAGCATCTCTGCACATATTCAGCATTTACAAAATCCAGGAAACACTGGAGTTCATAATAATTTTTTTAAAATCAAAATCATGGTACATGATCTATTATTGTAAAGTCCGTCACACGCTCGGAAAAAAACCTGCTAGCCATGCACTGACAGAACCATCAAACCAAAAAGATAAACGCTCCTTGCACTTCCAAAAATTGGATTTATGATTATCAAAGGTAATAACCAGCTTTAGCCAATCAGTTGCCTGGCAAACTACAGTCTAGCCACATATCACTACTTCTAAAATATACTTTTGTCTTAGTAAGATGCTACAATGAAGAAAAAGAGGCTAATTTGTAAGAGGATTCTGTTAATTAGCTGTAATTATACCCATGCATTTGCTAAAACAGCACGTATTAAAGTGGTTTATGGATACAGCTATACAAATGAACTTAGGTGGAAATTACCACCTGCCACCTGTAGACCACTATGAACTTCCATCCTGAGCTCATGTTACAAATATTTAACTTGGCAAATGAGTTCTACTGTCTTGAGAAGTTTGATAAAATTTCACAAGACCTATTTTATTTAGAGCAATTTTGTGGTTCGTGTTTCAAAACCAGTCTCCTGAAAACTCAATATTCTCTCAGTATCAACAACTTACGGAAAGAAGTAAAAACAGACACCCTGAAAGAACTTCAGCCCTTTCACTTGGGCAAAGCACTGGCTGGTTGGTCCAGTCTGGTAACCAGCTGATGAACCAGGTTCGTTCCACCCAGCCAACACAAGGGTGACTGGCCAGAGTAGAATGGTCTTTGCATCCCAGATATTTTTACTGTGCTTCCTCACAGCCAAGTGAGAAAGAAGAATCATTCTACGATTCTAAGCAAGCCTTAACTACCACAAGCCAAAAACAGAGTCTTCATAGGGAGAAAGTGAGCGTGGCTGGAGGCATCGGACAACCTCTCCAGCATCACTCCCGTTCTTCCACAGGGAAACAACATTAAAATCCCTCAGCGCGGACACAGGCCCGCAAGCCTGTGCTCTCAGCTCCTGCTTAACCTACCTTGGGAGAAGTTAAGTAAATCGGGTGAAAGTCAAGGACTGCCTGGACTACATCCAGCTCTAACAACTCCTCCTCAATGTCACCAAATCCTCCCTCTGTCCCAGGAGTAGCTGCAATGCTGTGAATTAGAGCCAGCGCTGCTGAAGCTAAGGAAAAAACAGGAACTAAGGAATTGGAGAGGGCAAACGGCTGCTCAAATAAGCAAAGATGATGAGAAACAGGGAAAGGTGACTTCCACAGCCAGTGAGACTAGGCCACTTTGAATTAAATGATCAAAACTAAACAGGCCGAGACAAGCGGAGCTCAGTATTCCAAACCTGAATGCTCAGTGCATTCACAGAACGTCTTTTGCTGCCCAAAGATTGTGTTAGTCGCTACATATCTATTTTTCTTCTTCCATACAAAACGACACCCCCAATAATTACACAGTATTTCAGAGCTCCTGATATCAACAAAAAAAGATGTAGCAAAACAATTTTGGACTTGACGATCTTAAAGGTCTTTTCCAATCTAGCCAATTCTGTCATTTCAATGGTTCAAATACCCATCTAGATGTATCATGAGCAAGAAGTACGAAGCACATAGCACGGAGTAATAAATGGCCAGACATAAAAGAAATGTGAAGTTGGACAACAAACTTTGTCTTAATATGAAATAAAGGAAGTGTTAACTCTGTAAGGAGGAACTTACGTTACAAGGCAAACAGAATTGTATATTAAGAATACTGTATATTAAGAATAACGTTTAATGCAATCCCTTTCCAAAGTCTCCCAAAAGAAGGTCCATGAAAGGAAACAAGATGCTTACAAAATCTCAACATAAGCCTCCACATGCCTTTAAAAATACATTTCATTTCCGCTGCCCATGTTTTGTTCCGCAGAACAGTACTTCATGGAACATTTTAGTCACAGGTTTTCAGATATGATTAAACAAGTGGTTCTAATTCTATTTTCGTTGCTTTGAATGAAGGTTTAGTCATACATAGCTTAGAAAAAAAATGACCCACCAGCGGTAAGAATTTCATTCATAAAGTTGAAGAGACAAGCACAAGAAGACAATGAATTTACATCTTGCATAGTATTAATAAATACATACTTTGCTGCTGCTTCCTTATCATGGTTTCTGCCACTTCCTGCGGCTTTGTCCCCGATACGCTTCGTGTCCAGATCCGATTCGCTGCTACTGGAGTCCCCTTTGGTTTTCTTTTTTGTCTTCTTACAGTGGTGATGCTTTTGCTTTTTCTTTTTCCTTTTCTTACTTGACTGTTTCAAACTCCCATCTGCATCACTTTCCCCTGACAACTCTGATCCTGAAGTAGTCCTGCTTGGAAACAAGTGTATATGTCCATATATACCTGTATAGCTAAGTAGGAAAACTGTAAAGAAATACCATCACAAGAAAGGTCAGAATCATTTTACCTTTTACCTTTATTCTCCCTGTACTTCTGGAGAAGAGAATTAGCAGCAACACACACAATGGAAGCGATACTAATCTGCATTAACAACTATATTTTTCAGATGCTGGAATTACTGACAACCAGTCTTAAAGTTTTAAATGTCAAAAGGCATTCCGATGTGTGAACTGTATAAATACTCATCTGTTATCATAACCAAATTAAAGCTGATGACTGAACTGATGACATTTCCTAACTCTGCTAAGACGACTTAGGTCAAGCGAAAAGGATTATACACCTTCAGGGTGACCCGCAAAAGAAAAAGGTCTGCACCTTTCTTCTCCCGTTTCTTTGATTTACGTAAGAAATATCACAAACATACTTTTAAAATCACTTCCAGATTAGAATTCAAATCTCACCACTCAAGGAACAATTTCTGATGACTACTTAATGTTATCTCATAATATAACGTAGTAACAAACACTACATACAACAGACAACTGACTTACTGAGAGTGCAAAACCACATGTATATCATTGTACATACGCTCCCATAATTAATAATCAACTGAAATAATGGAGGTCTTCTCTGATTCTTAAAGCACAAGCTCTTTTTAAACAGGTTTTCTGGAATCTTTCAATAAAAGAATGGAGCGACAAGTCTCAGTATTCCTTTTACGTCAACAAAAGAAAATGCAGCATTTCAGAAGCAAAGCACCTCAAAAAAAATTTCTTTACACAATTTAAAGGCATTAAGGAAAAGAAGCCATGGGAGAACCGTTAGCAGACTTTAAAACCACACACACAGTTCCCCAAACAAAAGTAACAAACCAAAACCCCACCAACTATGCTGGACTAATTAGTTTTTATTGAACTGAGAAAGTACCCTAATCAGAGGCAAAAGGATCAAACATTTCTCTGGATGCTATTTTTTTGACAAACTCGTCTTCAAAGCTTAATTAAATACGGTGGGTGGGTTTACTCTGTCATTTTATCTGAACGGCGATTTGTAAATTCCTCAGTTTTATGACATTAAAGTCCTGAAATGATCTGAAGAAATATAAGCAGAATATCTTACTGAAACAGAACGGCTACTGCAGTTCAATTGCACAACAGGTGTAAGAATAAGCAAACAAAAAGCTGTGTCTGGCTGTGATCGTTATTAGCAAGACACTGCCTATCACGACCACCATCAGTCATCATAAACACTGGAGCTTGTATCAAATTAAAACTGACTAAGTTTTTGAACTTGGTAACTGCAACTCGCCGCCATTCACGATCACGTGCTAGTTACAGCGCAGATACGTCAAGCACAGCAGCTACTGTAGTGAAAGTATTCAAACCAGTTCTTCAGCAAGCGTGGCTGCTGAAAGCTCATTTTTCTACCATACAAACATCCACTTCACCCATCAGCACCTTCTACAGAGCCGCACAACTCGCCACACCTAACATTTCCTTAATTCACATCTTCCACTGTTTCGAAGAAGTGAAAAATATGACTGTGAAATAGCTGACTGAACTGATTTTCACAGAGAAATCAGAAAGATGACGCTTAATCTTTACATTATTTCAAGGGTCACTTAGGACATTCAAAAGCTAACGAAGAATCACAATCACTCAGCTCCCTTTCCACTCTGAAATAACAACGATTTAAATGCAGCTGTGAGAAAAAAGAAAATGGGAATGTAATTGCCTAAGTATAATTTTTCATTATTTTAAGTTAAAGGATGTGGAAGCATTATTCATGCTTTTATATATAACTCAGCTAAGGCCTTTTGAAATACTGAACAGGGAAATGAAAAGCGGTCCTAAAAGCTCCCGATTTTGGTCTCGCATAACAAAAGGTAAGCGGGACCAAAGAAAGAGGCTATTTTATAAGACACTGAAGGATATTCTACCTTCTCCGTGGTGATTTTTCAGGGATGAGGTTTGCAACTTCTGCAGCGCGCTGGTGCAGTAACAGTGCCTCTTCCGTAGAGAAGCTGGGGTTACGGAGCCAGTCCAATTCTGCGGGGCAAGGAAACCATTGAGATCAATACGCAGTAGCCTCCCGTGCTTTTTTAACGTTGTCAGGAGGCAGCTACATTCACGGCCAACGTCACTGAGCATATCGGAAAGCAGTCCATGAAATTTCCATTTAGCAGAACATGGGGTTACAATCAGGTAAAGTATTTAGGAGCTGGAATCTTCTCCTGACATCAATCTAAGCTTTAAAAACCGCACTGTGTAATACTACTTAAAAGTTCATACTGAAAGCAGACAACACGGTTTATACAGTGCTATACGCTTCCAAAAAAACCCAACCAAACCAATCTGTGCAATGTTAGAATTTTTACATGGTAAAAATTAAATTTTAGATTTGTATGACATAGAAATATACATTATATGTGCATAGTTATGTATCTTCACACATTTGATATCAATTATAATTATTATATACAGTATATAATACAGATACATACCGATTTAAAGAGCAAAACTGAAAAAAATACAGAAGGGTGTAATTAAATGGTGTAGTTAATGAATACAATACAACTGAGGCGAACTTACAAAACTGTACTTTACTCGCTGCACTGGAAATATTTTAAACACAATCGTATTGACAGGGACACACATGACTGATATGAATACTCACGTGTTTTAGACAAGGTCAAAACGTGTCACGGGCTTCTCAGTTCTCTAACCAGTGAAATACCATTAGACTATTAAATAGTGTGAAAAAAAAGACTAATTGATGCTGATTTTGATCTATTAGTCAGTATTAAGCATTCTGCAGCTCGATCTCAGCCATCAGGTAAGATCAGATACTGACAGGATGCGGAGGGGGAATTTTTTGCCACCATTTTACTGATATTGAAGCTTCTCTAACAATTTTCACAGAGATTTCATTTCTAGGATCCTTTTAAGTATGCAAAATTTTCTAACTTATCAACAAACGTTATTTCACATAAGCACAGAATCTAACAGCAGTCTCTCTGGTGCCAGCCCACAGGAGATAACAAAAAAGGAACCAATTTGGTCTCCTTGAGTATCCTCCATGCTCTTTACAACTATTCTTGCATCAGGGTTCTTCCTGCCACACTCCTGTCCTTGTGCTTGTGACTCCACTGACCTCTAATCCTTAAACAGCACCAACTCACTGTCTGCCAAGCTCTACATCTCTCCTCCTTCCAAAGCATTTCTTTCAGAAACAGCTCTTCATACCAAAATCTTCCTTCTATCTCATGCCAGAGAATTGTGGATCTAGAACATGACAAAAGTCTACTATTTAACTTGAATTAACTCACATTGGCACAAATGCCTTAATTTCAAGTATATGTCTGTGATTCTAAAACTGTAAATCTATCACAAAGCATTCTTTCAAAACCTCTGGTGATCTTCAAAGAGAAAGATTTATACTGGATAACGTCCAAGCAACACTTCCCTTGCCTACCAACGTAATTATTCCCTCTGCAGGCGAATAAAGTGTTATGCAGCAGTAAGTTGATTTCTTATTTTGATCCTGTGAGAGATGTATTAAGAACTCACCTAAAAACCAGAATTACTTCTTAGAAGAACTGTATTTAGCATTTTCCATGAAATACCAAAATGTTTCTCATTAATAATTCTGTAACCATTACCTATTTAACACACAGGAGTTAAATTTATACACCTGCTAACTGAAAAATCAATTTTCAGTTAATAATTCAATATATGTCATGCAGTATACCAAGTGTCACTTTATACCTGAGATTTTTGAGGTGACACTGGCTTTTAAAATTATTATCTTCCTTACATTCAATTATTTCTGCTCATTTTGGTAATGAAGATGGGATGTAAATGAACGCAGGAGCAAACTGCAACCTTACGATGTTTTTTCCACTGGTCATACTCTGACCTTCCATAAACACTGACAAATTTAGAGAAAGCACAACGGTCCAGAGCACTCCAAATTTCAGTAAATGCAAATATGTAAAGTACGTAAAGCCTGTTATTTATTTGCAGAAATAAAGATGACATTTAACTCCCTTTACAAAAGTAATTAAAAAAATCCATCTTTGTTGTGATTTGCATTATATTACTCAGAACCACCTATCAAAATAAAAATTTACTGCTTGGCAGAGTATCTAGCATAAAGGTCTATCACACAATGGCACAAAAACGTAACTTATTAGCCAGACAGATCTCCTTAAGATTATCCTATCTGTTCCAGAGATATACAAAACTTGTCTAATTTGTCTTTGGACAGATCTCCAACAATACAGTTCAGGCACAATAATATTCTCTGTAGCCTTTGAGCTTCTCTTCTTTTTAATAAGCTGTTTCCCTTTGTAATGCATAATAAATAATTTATCAGCATTATTTTTTGGTAGAAATAAATTTATTGGAAGGTAGTTCAGTACTGAATAAGAATTATGGTTCAAAAAACATCACTTGAATTAATACTAAAATTCATGACACTTAATAAAACCCTGGGTTATGTTTTTTAGAAAAGTAAACTTGAAGGCAGAAGGAAGTTAAATAATTTGCTTTCAGTCACACAGAGTGGCTGATGACAAAATTCAGAACCCAAGACTTAAAAATACTCAGAGCATTAGGAAGAAAGTCTAAGATACCTAACTTTTAAGATCTTGAGCTAAGGTATCTTAAAATGCTGTATGGATCAAAAGAGGCTTCTCACCGATTTCAAGAGCATAGTATCAGGTCCTCCAAAGACCAATGCAGATAATGCAGTTTTTAAATATCATTTATCAATGTAAAGACTTTAGATACAGACCAGCCCAAACCAGCACCAAGAGCTTCAGTCTTAAAAACAGAAAAACAGAAAGCAATTGGTACATTCCTTTTTCAAATGGAATTATCAATCACATTGACAAAACGAACGGAGAAGAAAATAAACAAAGCAAGCAGTAAAGTTCCAGCTGTTTTAGAAGACACAGTAAAACTTGGGGCTGATCAACCATAAGAAATTTCCCAGAGGCACAAAACACCTTTTAAACAAAAGAGGCTACATCTCGACTGGCAGAAGGGTGGAAAGCAGTTATCTTTACATTTTTCTGTTTAAAAGACTGATCTAAAACCAGAACCACATTCTTAAATAAAAAGATCGGGTTGGCAAAATCCTGCAGCTCACAAAAGGATGAAGCCTGGGTTTGGAGATACATCCTTCATCCTTTACACTCCCCATCAGTGCCACAGCTTCAGGAAATTTGCCTTAAATATAGCAAAACAATGTCTATTACCACCATTAACTATTAGAAAAGAACTTCCAAGATGTCATTTTGACTTAACTTTACCTGAAATTATCTATTATGTCCTTACAGATGTGCAGTCACTCACTAACCTGGTGCAATACGATTACAACAGGAAGCACAAGCAGAATAGGGTTTATATTTTATATTTCAAATTATTGTTTTAAGCTCTCCAGAAAGAAGTCACTTTGTGAAACAGAGTCATAAACATTAATCCCCTGCCTGTGCCTGTAGCTTCTTTCTACCTGAGCAGATGAGGTCAAATGGTATTTTTAAAACAATGAAGAAACAGGTTGCAAGAACCAGCCATTGTAGCACAGTCAATACCCCTCTGTAGATACACCAGGGAAACATTTAGAATTCTCCAACCACTGTATTTTCTGAGCAATTTAATTAAACAGACCTAATACTCTGGGAAGCACTGAACAATTTTTTCCATTACACAACATTTAAGTCCAAACCTCCCTGTAAATATCTCTGGCGAAACAGCCTAATACAAGCACTTCAAACATCAAAAAGCATTCCAAACTTTAAAACGCTAGCTCTTTGACTTTTTTTTGTCATCAGATGTCTAAAAAGTTGATAATGTTTGTAGACTAGATTTACATTCTTAAGAGACATAAAGAATAAAAGATGTTAAGACTTCTTTTGTGATAATATGCATGTACTTGTTATTGTTTCACTCTACCAGCCACGTCTGAGTGGAAGCAATCCAAGAAGCATTCTTCTCATACCTTCGTAAAGAAAAAAAAATAAAAAAATTATGGTGCATATCTACAGAGGTAATTTTTAAGAGTTATGCAAAGCCTCTGTAGCATCGTGCCTCTCAGAAGCTGCCTTCAGCAAAAATCACTGCATCGTCTTACCTATAAAATAGTTCAGACTGTAAATAACGCTGTGGATAATGCTTCCTACTGTTAGCAGGGTTAATTATCACCACCGCTCTGTTCATGGCTACTGATAAATTTTCTAATTATCTTCTACCAAAAACTAATTAAGCTTGGCAACATAATTGTAAGAAACCATATACAAAATTGCTTTGTGCTCTAGAGGTTGCTGCAACTCAGCAATTTAACAGAACTGGAAGAGGGCAGCAGCGCTGCTGTTTCAGGCAGCACTTGCATTTTGTCCTGGTTTAGAAAAGTCTGTAAGAGCCTGAGACAGAGGTGGTCAGAGGAATGAAACGTGGCCAACAAATTTACATGATTACCTCAACTTTTACAATAAAACTACGAAATAGTCCTAAATGGCTGCAAAAAACACCTCCTCAGTTTTCCATATCGTGTTAAATACGTATCTGGGATCTCTGTATTATGATGGACTTTGGCTTCGCATCAGCTCTGAGGAGAGTCATCTATCAGAGAGACAGTAAAGCTGCCCCATCAGGTCCTTGAGCTCTAACAAGGTGAATGTGTGAAATTTGATATATGCCACCATAAACATGGTTCTGAGTTAATTTTTATAACTTATACTGTAGTGCAGTCATTAAAAACCAAGTACAATATTGGCTGAAACATAAACCAAACAACTTACATTCCTTAAAGTTTTGTCAATAATCCTCATACAAAAATCTTCCAGTGCTAACCTGAAAGCCAGATCCCAAAGTCGGTCTCAACACTTTTTCTGTGTAACTTCAACTTGCAGATCAGGCGGCCTGCAGTGACACAGACCACCCCTAACAAACCCAAAGGCTAAATTTCCAGACCTTAGAAATATAAGCAAGGTCTTACTACTAGAGAATTTTACTGTGCCCTTGCCTGGCAAAGCAGCTCCCTGCTCTTACTAGAAGCCGTAATTTGGGACCTTACTGTGTTCACCACTTCCCACACCAAATGTCCTGGCCAGAAAGGCTCTTAAACGTGGGTACAACATCTCTGTACCAGCAGACCAAGTACCAACAGCTGAAATCCTATCAGGGGATAACGCAGAACTGGCTACAAGAAGCTAACCCCAGCCTGTATTGTTAAAGGTTCAAAAACTCACCGTGCTGACTGGACCAAACGTACAGGGAATTCAGCCTACAGAAACAATTCTTTTATTGTTTCCCTTGCTGAGGTGACCACCTCTCTGGGCAGCCTGTTCCAGGCTCCATCACCCTCACACCGAAGAAGTTTCTCCTCATGTTGACATGAAACCTCCTGGGTTCCACTCTGTGCCCATTGCCCCTTGTCCTACCCCAGGCCACCACACACAAGAGCCTGGCCCCTTCCACTTGACCTCCACCCCTCAGCTATTTCTNCTACCGGCTGCCCCGCGCGGGGCAAGATGGCGCCGCGGCGCCGGGCACCCTGGGAGAGGTAGTTCGCCCGCCTCACGGCGCTAAATGGCGGCGGGGCCCGGTGGCTGCTGAGGGAAGATAGAGTCGGTGCTGGGGCTGCTCCGGGTGTCTTGTCTTCTCCAGGTCTCTGCGTATCCTGCGCCTTCTGCCGCCGTCACTAAGGGGACTGGAGGAGGTTACTGCTGGGGGAAGAGAGGGGCTGGGGTTTCCGGAGCCAGCCTTTCCTTCCCCACCGCCCCGGCTGCCCTCCTGGGCTTCGCTG